>JACJUY010000294.1:257195-268501 GCA_014220935.1 Platorchestia sp. MABIK
TTCACCTCGTCAGTCTTTTTTGCAGACGTGTCAAGAACAAGTTTTTGCACGCACGCTAAGCGAACACTGGCCTGATGGTCGCCGCGGCGTTTCCAGGCTGAGCCATTCAACTATCTCTGGGATTAAATCTCTAAATATCATTCCAAAAAATATTGCCAAATGAAAATTAGCACTTAGATGTATCGATGAAGAAATTCAGAAAGCGAGAGAATCTGAGTAGCTGCTTTCTGCTTTCGCAAGATCAAAAACACAGGAAAGAGAGAGTAAGTTTGGCTGCCAAGCTGTTACTTTCTGCTCAGCGTCTCTATGGAAACCATTCAATAAAAAGTATGGAGTAAAAATGACTGTTTTGCCAAGTTCTTGTGTTTCGATTTCACACATCCTATTGCTGCTTCTACTAAGACTTCAAAGGACACCTCCTCATGTAGATGAAAGATCAGAGGAAAGTCTTCGCAAATGTTCCACTACCTTAAAATATATGAAGCTGATTAGAAAACTCACATGTTCTTGAATGATTGATTTAAATGGAAGATGAACAATATTGCATGCAATAAGCCCCTAAATTATTTAATCAATTTCCGCGTTATTTCAAAACTGAATCAAAACAATCTTTGACCGTGAATTGTTTGAAAGAAAATTTAATAAAATTTATATAACCATCTTCTGTGATTGTTATCGATGAACGTGTAATTTTCATTAATCTACATCCTTGCCCTGTGTGAATAAATTTAATCATTAAAACCACTGTCTTTACTGCTTTTTACAGCACAATTACTCCATTGGTAAAGTTGAGCTTCTACATTGACTTCGTTTATGAAACTAATCGTAAAATATGATGAACTTGTGCGATATTTTCGGGTTCAGCTGATCAATATATAGTAAATATAATGAGCGTTATGAAAGCCTAAGGTTTAAGAACATTTAAAACACATAGTTGTACTAAGAGAAAGGTCAGTTTCTCTCGCCGCTTCCTATCAAAAGGAAAGAAATTACCATCTTAAATGACAAAAATTACAACATATTGCAAGATTTTAATGAGATGTACGACTTAGTTTCAAAATATCAACGATAAAGAATTTCAATCAGCGACATAAAGAAAAAGTTGAAATATTTCAATTCAGTGCGCAATGAATAAATTTTAGTTTTGAATGTGCAGGGATTCCCGACAAGTCAATAAGCGCTTGCAAAAATTAACTAGATGACTGAAACACGGATGCATCTCATGGTTGTTAGGCACTTACACCTACTCAAAATACAGAAAACTATCTCTGGTACCTCATCTAAATTAATATTATCACCCTAAATCAAGTCTAAATAGTAACAATTATATAATGTGGGTGCTCACTATTTTATGGCAAAGAATTTGATAAAAAAGAGCGGTCGTAGAATTGAAAATTTTCAATCTTTGTTAATGAAAATTTTCATTCTTTGTTTGAGCTTTGTGTTAATGTTTTGCAGAGAATTTAGGATAGAAAATTTTAAAAATCAAGTTTGATTCGGCTGAAAAATGTTTCGTTCTCCGACAACAAATTTTACAAAGTTTCATAAAACATTAATTGATTATAGTCCCTGAACACCCATAAATAATGCAAGATCACTACAATGAAAGGACATAAGATTGCTGCAGGAATTCAAATTAAACATAGGTGCTCAAATTCAACTCACCGCATTGTTTTGCATGACGAAGTCAGCAGTTCCACACCTGATGGTCCCAAAAACGTCCTACAGGAGACACCAGAGCACGCAGGCAAGAAAAACACAACAAAAGTCAGGGAGCTTCAGAGGTACGTTGTATTTCACCTGTACAATTAAAATGAATATCACCCCCACCAAATAACGCTAGACCAGCACTCAGTTTCTCAACACACAAACGCTGCTGTGTTTATCTGCGTTTCTGAGACCGAGATCACGACGCACGAATGATCTGAGAATTAAATTTATGTAAATTTCCAAAAAACGGTTCAAGGGTCCTTAACCACAGACGCGACCGCAACCACGTCCCTCCAACACGCCGACCCAGTGAGGACTGACTCTCCTTCACCTGCGAGGCGGCCGGGAGGTAGGTGATCTGCAGCGTCCTATGCAGCGTTGTAGCTGTGCTCATACCCTCCTGTAACGCTGCTCCACATCGCTGGTGTAACGCGGCTTGAATAGCGTCTTATGCAGCGTTATAGCTGTGTTCATACCCTCATGTAACGCTGCTCTACATCACTGGTGTAATGCAGCGTGAATCGAGTCCTATGCAGCGTTGTTGCTCTGCTCATACCCTCCTGTAACGCTACGTTACATCGCTGGTATAACGCCGCTGCGAATTACTCAAACCCGAATAACACGGCAACTGAGACCAGAATGAAGTAAGGACATACAAGACAAGTGAAACCCAAATAACTCAACGGCACATTTCTGAGACCTCAGTGAAGCGGTAACTGATTGCTGGGACTGACCAGCGCGTCCACTGAGCGTGAGTCTCTGACAGCTGCCTTTCACTTAATGAGAGTCTGATTAGCTCGTCTCACTTAATGAGAGAGTCTGATTAGCTCGTCTCTCTTAATGAGTGAGTCTAATTAGCTCGTCTCTCTTAATGAGTGAGTCTGATTAGCTCATCTCTCTTAATGAGAGAGTCTGATTAGCTCGTCTCATTTAATGAGAGAGTCTAATTAGCTCGTCTCTCTTAATGAGTGAGTCTGATTAGCTCGTCTCTCTTAATGAGAGAGTCTGATTAGCTCGTTTCTCTTAATGAGAGGGTCTGATTAGCTCGTCTCTCTTAATGAGAGAGTCTGATTAGCTCGTCCCATTTAATGAATGAGTTTAATTAGCGCGTCTCATTCAATGGTCGACACTGAATACTGCGTTGTAATTAAAACGTAGAAGAGCAGACCAACGTTCCAATCCGTTTCCAAATTGAGTCACGGAAAAAAAATGAGCCTACAATACATTACAGATATTCACGAAAAACGTGTAATAAAATAAAAAGAAGCGTTGAATGTGTGTAAAATCGATGAAACGCTGCACCAAGATGAATTTTTTATTCATTTTGTAACTAAAGAACTGGCGTTGTCTAAAATAGTGGCTGAAGCTTTTACTGTCTGAGCCCCGGTTTAATTGGATGAGACGTAAATCATTCATTTAACTGAGTCAGTAAATATGTGATGATATTAAATACTTATGAATTCCCTTCAACGTCTGAAACTGTTTTTATGAACTTTTCTGCGAAAGGAGTTGCACCTTATTCCTTAGTAATTTTTCCGATTGAATAGCGGAAGAAATCCTGCAATTGTTTAAGCATACAGTACGAAAAGAGAAATTTGTAGTCATTGTTCAGTGCTTGGGTATCTCTACAGCGAACAACGTTGTAAAGACAGTGGGAATATTCATATTCGTGTGTACATTTCCCAATCATGTTTCTCTTCGCCATTTATATTCGAGGTTCTAAAACTGGTAAGAAGGATGGATATATCGGACAAACTGCTCATTTTTATTCGAGGCCCTGATAAAAAACCATGCCATTGACGGAGGTTACAATGAGAAAACTTCACCCACATACACGTGCTTGTGGTTACTTATTCTTCAGCAGAACTTCGCTCTAAATTCAAAAAGAGTAAGCCTATCTCGCAGAGTAATTACGTGAACAAAATAGATACATCTTAAACTGTCGTATGAAAAATTAACAAATGCTGCTCAGTTATGCCAACAAAGACACATGGGAGTTGGGAATTGCATAACATACTTATACTTATTTTAACATACTTAAACTTATTTAGATGGGAACATGCATGTCTTACAGTGTGCTTGTTCGCTTCCATTGGATACAGTACGTCACAATCTAATTAACATGAGTGAAAAGGAACTTTCTTGATGAACGTTTCTGTGAGATTATTTTGCGTTTCATCGGAGAACTACGTAATCACAACTCAAAAATACGTTTAAAATGAAACAATTACCTCAATATACAGTACGTATATCGAGGTATTCTAAAAGTGTCAACATCTGCAGCTTGATCATAAAGAATAAAGTTCATGGGTTACTTACGAACTATGTTTTTTATGTAATCTGACGAATGATTTCATTTTTATTTCTCTGCGAATAAACAGTTTCATCCCGTGGAAAAAACACAGACCTGAATTACAAAATTCATATTTTTATCCCTAGTATATTTTGTCAGGCTTAGTACACAATTAATGGCAGTAGTTTGAGCCTCTACAGAGCGGTCTGCATGAGGTAAATTCCAAAATTCAACCACTTAAATGCACACTGTCAGTCGTGATTCCAATCAGGATTTCATTACAGTGATATTTTCCCGGTAGTCTAAGAGTTTTTTTTTTAAACACCTCCCAGTTGAACAAAAAGCAAAATTCTCCTTTAGAAAATAAAATTTTAGCTGAATCGTGAGGACAAAAGAACACAATAGGTAGAATAAAACAAATGAAATTGTTTTTAAATAAATCCCACTGAAATACTAAGAAAAAAAATAATACTGAGGCACATGTCAATGATGCCGCCCAGGTTTCTGCATGGCGGCGAGTGAGAGCGAGAGGAGATGCTCACAACTCTGGTCCAGAGCGAGCAAGCTGACCAGTGAAATCTATTTGACTACCCTTATCAACTGAACCAAATAGAACCAGAACATGTGGCTCGCTGCACCTGTACTTGAACCTTGAATCCTGCTGTATTCACATGTACAGGACGTTGTACATGAATTGATACATGAACGCGCACACTTGGAAGATCTATTTAAGCATGAACTTGTACATATACATGAACCTGCACTTCCGCACGTCTCTCACTAAGCTAGTTCATCGAGATGGCTTCTATGATGACACTCCCGAATTCATTTTGCGTCAAACTTCATTTTTGGCGCGTTTCTCTTACCTTTTTAAGATACAATCATGATGTTGGCCAGAATTCAGAAGATGAACTAATATTCCAGTTCAATAACACACATATGTTCGCTCGCTCGCTAGCATGCTTGCTTGGACGGCACTTCTCCCATCTCGTGAACTGGATACCTAAACACAACATTAAGAGTGCACATTTGCGTCCTTGAACAGAAATTAAGTACGTTGATTGAAATTCATTCCACAAAAGAGAGATTGGGAAAAAGGAAATGTTTTTAAGGAGTACATTCGAGAAAAATTTTGCGAGGGAATTATAGTTGACTAAAAAATGACTCGACCATTTTTGATGGCTGGGGTGCACTGGTTAATGTATCCTTATTCTGAAAGTTCCATGTCAGTGACGGAGAAGAGTTGCATCTGACACGTTCGCCAGTGACTTCGACAGCAGCATCGCCGCTGCGTACGTGACTTGGAGTCGCAGCGCGTAGAGGTGAAGGTTACGCAACACACGGGCACGGCTACACAAGTATAAAGAGTACGAGTTGTCCAATTTCAGGGGTCAAGAACTTTGTACACCTCTAAAACCGCATTACCCTCTCAGCTTGCGGATGTAGAGGAGATTCAAACGTTTGAGGATTTTTGAATTGGATGAACCCCAATTCTAGTTTGAGAGGACTCGAACAAGCTCACGACGGAAAAAAATATGTTTTAAATCAACTCATCTTTGTTACTTTGATTCAATCCTTGCGCTTTGGGAAGCGCATTCAAACCTTCATGATATTTTTCACCACCGTTTCTCAAGTGAACGCATTCTGGTTCTCATGAAATTGTCCTTTGTTTGATGTGTTATGACATATTTAGCTTCGCTTAGGAGGGTAAGCCAGTGCTCGTACTACTTAAGTATTGAACACATAAACCTTCCAAAAACAAATGCTTAGCTAGCTAGCACTCCTACTACATGAAAGCAGTAAAAGCTCTGCAAAAACAAAACTACATTCGAATTGCACGATACGATCATGTAACCCGATATCACTGGCTCATAAAATCCTGTAACCCCATGTTTCAGGCAGAAATAATCATGTAACCCGGTGTAACGCGCAGGGACTTCTGCAGGTCTAATCTAATTGCTCCGGCATTGCTCAAAAAAGACTTTAAATGAACTTGAAACCTTCACATTCTCGCTTCGAGTTCTCTTTTATTCATGAACTACATTAAATTATTAGATACTACTTTTTCATGAGACAGAATTTTTCATGAGATGCACTCAAAATTGCAATGCTGCAAATGAAGCAATCATGCTAAAAAATAACTTCTAAAATGTCAAGTTTAACTAAATTTAGGAAATGATAAACCCTTTTAACCCACTCAATTTATAATAAGAACTTCAATGACAGAATTTCCATGTAGAGAACAACATCCTTCCTAACGTACACGTAGAACTAGCTGTAGTTTACGAGCAAAGTAATAAAATTGCTCAATATCGTCGT
This sequence comes from Platorchestia sp. MABIK, assembly GCA_014220935.1. Lineage (NCBI taxonomy): Eukaryota > Metazoa > Arthropoda > Malacostraca > Amphipoda > Talitridae > Platorchestia > Platorchestia sp. MABIK. Next base: position 263,518 of record JACJUY010000294.1, read on the forward strand.
CTATACATCGTTTTTTTAAAGCAAGTGCTTTTATATCTGCAATTCTGCAGGTCCATCAGGCAGTGATGAGAACAACTAAGAAAATGATTAGTCTTTTTGATCATGCGATCTGAATCAACTGTGTGCCTTTTAATCATAATAGTTCACAAGCGACTCACGAATGTGTTACAGCTCATCCATCACAAACACCTCATAATTGGTCCTTCACAAGTTCATCCGAACTCTTCCCTTACAAGCACGTTAAAACTAGGCTTTCTCGAACACTTCACAATTAGCTCCTCACAAGCACGTCTCAACTCGTCCCTCACACGTGCGTCACAATATCCTCGAACGCTAAGTACAGCGCCGTCCCTCGATCGCTCAATAACGGAACTTTAGACGTGCAAAAACTGCGTTGATCGCAGCTCCGAGTAGCGCGAGCTTGGCCCTCGCTTTTTGAATTGCGCCCTGGAATGCTACACAAGGCCCGATCAAGGCTGTCCTCCCTCCAATGTTGCAGCCCCGCTCGTTCTCACCAAAAAAACACTCGGCCAATGCAGTGACATTCATTGCACTTGTTGCCAACATTGTTTTTGCAGCGTTAACAAAAAATATTGCATTGGGAGAAATGTTGCCTGGAATTTTTACCTACTTAATTTAGATGTATTGCATTGGGTGAAATATACTAAGGGGAAATCTATTAAAGCCGGGATTTTTTTATTGTTTTCCGCTATTTGGAAGGAAACTCCCCTTTTTGCGTAAGTGATTGTAAATAGGTAACAAAATCCCAGAACATAATTTCATGACTCATAAAACATATTCCCTTTTTAAACGTCCCATGGGTATCTGTCATCTCTGAGTGCTATAACTATAAAAAAAATCAATGCAACACAACGTAGGAACAGTTCTCTACAAAAAATTAAATTCGATGGCATAAATTAACAAAATAAATGTAGTTTTTTTCGTAGAAAAAAAGTTTAGATGACGTTGATCCCATGTTCGCTTGCTCATTAATACGTCGAAGAAATGCTATCTGTAGATTTGAGACCCGAACAGTAGGCGCAAAAAGTGTTTTCCTCTGAAATGACATGACGCAAAATGCTCTCGATCTAGAACGGTGGCGCTTATGTTTAAAAAATTACCTAATATCGACAACTTAATAAACGATTAAAAGTATCAGCAAGAGAAATATTCAAGTTAGTCCCACTCCACATCGCAGATTTAGTGCTAGACCTTATTGAACTAGATAATACCTAGAATTTATTTCCATTTTTTATGTATTTATTCTGTATCTCTATATGAACATAAGTAATTCAATACTATTCAAGAAAATTTAAAGAATTTTCTAACGTTCAGCTCCGACATCATTTACCAAACTAACTTTTGTCAATGTACGGAAGTGTTAAATTCTGATGACACGTCATTGATGATTCTCTCTAGTACTGGAGACTTAGAGAAACATTAATAAATGCAACCACTACTGCAAGGTGCAACACTTGAAAAAAATTAACTGGTGTGAACTCGTCTAATTCATCCATACTGAATTAAAGAAGTACGATCAAAGTGTGATACGAAAAATTGAAGAAAATGAAAATTTTAGAGCAGCCAATAAAAATTTCGTCCCTCCATAAGAATGAGCATGGTATAATTAATGAATACAAGGTTCACATAAAACAAAGAAGACGTACGTGTTTCTGTTTGAGGATTTTTAGGAGAGAAACGTGTTGTTGCAATCCAGATTTAAAAAAAATACCGAAAGAATTGGCATACATAAACGAATTTTTTATTCCACGTTTGAAATACAACAGCGAATAATGAATGAGCACTTTCTCACCGTCAATCTGTCCACGATGTTAGTGTCACTTAATTTATTACTCGTAGATTATAAAAGAGTAATCGAAGATTAAATATCATGTCAATCAAGATGTAGCAGTAAATCCATTAAATGAATTAGGCACACACTTATAAAAGTTACTTTCTTTAAAACGGTACTACCTTCAACTCGATCTAATGTTTAAGCTGCAAAATGTGTTTATTTCGCTGACGGAAACCAAATAACGTAAAACATTCGGAAAATGCAACATAAATCAATCTCTCCAGGACAATAAAAGAAAATTTCCACACCTATCATTTCATTCAGACAGGAGTTTCTACTACAATTGAAGGTTTTTCATTGCATGCTTTTGAGATTGTCGAAACTCAGCTTAAAAATATTTATAGAGGAGAAAAGTCCCCGGTACGTTGGAGACGGTATCCAGGATGCACAGAACGTTCCCGCTCTGGTATGGAATTAAATCTCAGGACACCGGCCTCTCAGCGCCGCCACCGCAGATCAGGACGTACCAGTCTCGAGGCATGGATTTACCAGCGAGATCAATTTTTCAAAACTCTATAAAAACAGTTCTTGAACGTGGTACGTTTACCCTAACACAAGCAGGTTTATGTTTTTCACTGCGCAATTGAGTTCCATGAACGCTTTTAGAATCCGGAGTGTAACAGACAAAATGCACTGCACGTTTCTACAGGGTTGGATAATTATGTAATCAATTAGCCAGAGCAAAAACGTTTTCTGATAGCTTTCTTAGTCAGAGAAAATTATCTTCATAAATGACATTTACAGGAAAAAACTCGTTTGGCTTGGAATTACATCATTGCACAGCGCTTGCATAAATGACCGAATACTCAAATTTTCTAGATGTTACAAAGAGAATGAATCTACAGCTCCTCTACGCATTGGAAACTTATCATTGCAAATCAATAATTGCGTGAAATAACTTCCATTGTAACTAACAAAATCGAAGAAATCATTGCATTTCGACGTGTAACTCTTCGTTTTTTCGGAGAATCTGAAGGTAATTTTGTATTTTTGGCTCAGGACGAGCCGACCATACAGCAAAGGCCATATCTGCCTGCGTCGTGGACAAGGAAACACTCTGACGTCGTCGTCCTTCTGACGTCACACGCGCTGAAATCTGCCTTTTGACGCACGGCTCTTGAACGTAAAAAACCTGCCACGACGACCGATTTACTCCCAGTCGCTCAGGTGATCTTTAGAGGCGACTAACAAGCAATTTAAGTCATTTGTGCCGGCAATCATAGGTAACCAAGTGTTCAGAACACAGAAGTACTAAGTGCGAACAAAAGTAGAAACACAAAAGTACTACAGGAAGAACACAAAAGTACTAAGTACCAACCGAAGTACTACAAGAGTACTACTGCGAAAACAAATATACTAGTGCGAAGTTACTAAACACAATAGTACTAGCACAAAGATACTAAATACAAAAGTACTAAGAATAAATCCTGTTGATGTACAGCCCATGCCCGTACGAGTTCGTCAAAAATTTTGTAATTGTGGACACGCATGTCCACATACACATCAACGTAGACCTGGGAGAGCTGCTATCTTTCAAATCTACCATGGAAAGCGGATGAAAAAACAACGCAGCCGACTCTAAAAAGTTTAGTTTTGAAGATGACCATTCTGACCGAACAAATCTCACCGTACATTGTAAACTGGACTTGGGACATGGTTCTAAACTGGACTTGGGAAATGTTTCTAAACTGGACTTGGGAAATGTTTCTAAACTGGACTTGGGAAATGTTTCTAAACTGGACTTGGGAAATGTTTCTAAGCTAGACTTAGGAAATGTTTCCGATCCTGTGATCTTCAGTCGTCCAAGGAGATAATCGCAACAGGCCGTCAACATGAGATGAATTCGTTCATGTCATTGTTCTGGGATTCCACTCCCTTCATGGTTGAGTATCCTGAGAAATTCTAAAATATTAATATCAGTCCATTGCCTAAACGACAAACACTAGTTTGTATAGCCAGTATGTGTAATTGATTTCATTTTAGTTTATTTCTTGTATTTAACCCTGATATCGTCCTAAACAACTCTTGTGATTATTACAACCAAACCTCACAAAGTATTCTAAAAATGTTCAATATGTTTTGGTGATACGTTGTTATTTCCGAGTGGACAATTCTTTCCGTTTTTTGGATGAACGCGGAAACCAGTTTTTCCCGAGTACCATCTGAAAGTCAACCTGTTTGCTTTGATAAGTAGTCAGCATTTTTATCATGCGAGTATTATTGCACGACTCGTTGGCAGAGAAATCACCTAACTGGGAAATAAATCAATCAGTAATGAAGTATGATTGAAACGTACCTAAACGTTACAATTTGTTGTTTAAATTTCAGCGTTAGTTAACCCAAAGTCCGAAAAACTTGACGCATTTTCATGGGTACCCTTTCAAATTCATTATCAAAATTCATTAGCAGCATAAATCGAATCAATCGACCAATCAATTACGCCTCAATGAGCATTTACTTTTGTTCGTTTTTCTCTGATATTATTTCATGAATTGTGAGGTGACATTTCAAGTATTCAGTATAATGTCAGAGTTGAAGAAATATTTTATTTCATCTCGTCGTGAATTAGGTTTATTTGATACATAGATAAATCGATTTCGCTCCCTGGATAAACTTGTAAATGCTTCTGAAAATCATCTAGGACTAAACGGAGAAAATAAAATCAGTCCCAAAAGTTCTCAAAATTGGTCCTTGACGAAAGAAAAAAAAATCAATAAAAATACACGGAAAAGGAAGGGCGCAGGCATAAACATTGTGCACGGCTGAGTCCATTAACTACTTACGTTCTTTTTTCGTCAAAATATAGGTACCAAAAACTGAAATTTATTTTATTAACTGCAAGCTTAGTGTCTTTTCGAAGATATATGTCTATTTTACGTGAACTTTTTCGTATGTTGATGTTTTTTAATGTAGCTGTTGAAAAGGAAATTGCACCACCTTCAATAAAATCATCCTATTCTTTGGAACACACTCTTGAAAACACGAGCTATCTTCAGCTGACTCCTCTTGCATTAATGAGAGGCCGATGTTAAGTCGTCCCGGAAGTTTAACATGTAAAAAAATAATATTCTGGAGAATATTCGTTCGATGTATTTTGTTTGTCATCTACTTATTCCAGCAAAACGACCC
>JACJUY010000295.1:2349-19590 GCA_014220935.1 Platorchestia sp. MABIK
CACGCTTCATCAACAATTTCCAGTGTATTAATCCATCAGATTCGAGTACGAGTGAATATCACTTGAATTCTGAGGAAATAAGAACGTGTGTCATGTGATTTGTCGAACATTATTATACATTTTTGACAGGCCGTGTGCACTCGGCTTCATTAACTTTCAAGAGATTGATTGTTTTATTTCTTACGGCCTTTCTTTCATTGCGCCTTCTTTCTTATTTTAAATTAAGGGGGTTGGACTAATCTTAATGATATGCAGAGTGCGCATCCCTTGCTTTTGGTTAGGCAGCTTATAGCTTAAGGATACGCTCTGGCATTTACTTTTCAGTTACATCCCATTTTGCAATGCATATATTTCCTCATTTACCCGCGTGCAGTTTATAGGGTATGTGGTCTGTCCGTTATCGCCAGTGTTTTAAAATCTATAGTTATCTACACTATGTGCACTTACCTACATTCACTACCAAGCAATTTTGGCAAGAAGTTAGCAGAAGCCTACCAAGAGTGGATTACATTATTGTTTTTTGTTCCTTTTGAAAGTTATTTCAATTGTTTATCTAGTATCCCTGATACTCAATATGAAACTAACTGACGTTTTAGACAGCTGAAGTTTACTTTAAGATCTTCAATTAAACAAATGTGCGTTGGGCACTTCTTAATTTATTCTCCATTTAATTAAAATTTTAAGATAACCGTGAAATTACAGCAAGTGTCGCAGTGGCTCTGTAAGTAAATGGTGGATGCTCAACGAGATCGTAAGCGAGTTCGAGCAGCCATCCTCAAAATTCAGCGCTTATCTGCGCTGTTATACACCAGGCTATTCCCTCACTGTTCCCTATCAGCTAGAGTTAAATAACTTTAATATCATAAACTAACTCGGAAATATTTGACACGAGGGCTGCGCGTAACATTTTTCTACAGAATTCCTCACAAATCAGTGAAATAAATACATTCCCAATTACTTACGCTAATTATAAGAGTTAAATATGAACAAATCTCCAAAAGTTTTAAATAGATTTCCAACCGTTTTGTAAACTAACACTGAATTTCCCAGTTTCAATTAACATTTTAGCTAATACATCGTTATACCTAAACAGAAGTACAAGATTTGTTTTTAAAACTTGAATATTAGGGCGTGGCTTATGAGTTCATATAGTGATTAAAGAATGGTGAAATTTATTTGCCCCGTTGGTCGTTTTTTCCAGAATCCCTCTAATGCAGAGCTGGTCATCCTCTAATTAACGCGAACTCAGACTTTATTGCTCAGGCCGCCAATACAACACAAATGTAGAACTTTGGGCGGGGCTGCTTCAAGATAAAAAGAAATTTACAGGTTTCATGTTTTAAAAATATTACTAAAATATAAGCTTTTCTTGGTCTACCCTCACAACGCGTGATGAGAGCCGGAAGCTACTTTTTATCATTTATAGGAAGAATAGAAAATTTTGAAAATTTACTGCAAGAGTAAAGTATCAAAATTAGTCTGGTAATCACATTGATGAACTTCAACGGAAATGGTAATTTTTCCGAGACGCTGAGTGTGTTGAATATATAGTATTTTCCTGGTGCTCATAAAATTTCAATGACGGCAAAATTTGGCAACTGCGTGACTGCAATAGCGTGTAACTTAATTGACGTGTGGAAAACCTATTTGATTACATTCATGTCATGACTGCTAACTACCGTTCGAAATCATTTTTCAGTTTCTAATTTGCTAAAATTAATTATTTGAGTGCAAGTTCACGAACGCAATTCATGCTCAAATTGGATAAACTGGCGGGAATCTGGATCTTATCTTGAGTAGTTAAGATGCCAGTTTCTCAAATGTACAAGCGATTATATTTCAGGGCCTTCGTAGATCCTGGAAAGATAAATGGAAGCTTTTAATTAACGATAAGAACACTGCTGTTTATATACGCTCAACTTTCTTAAATAATTTTTTTATACATCCAACCGACTTTGAATTGAAATAATATTTCAATATTTTTTCAAATTACGATTTTCAGGTTCGTTCATTGCATTTCCACAATTGACGTTCCCTCCATTTCTTCAAATTTTCACAACCTTCATTAACAACTTCACGCTCAATCATTTTTTGTCAGGTCATTCCTGCAGTTAATTTGGCGTATCACAAGACGCAACAATTCGACAATGATACACAGATGAAGGAAAAGTTATCAAATATTTCGTTTCAGTTCTCCGGTAGCAGCTTGTTGGTTTCTCGCTAATGTTTGGAGAACGTGTCAATGCAGCGGCTGCACGTGCTGGCCGCCGTTCTGCCGTGACAGCCGTTGTGCTGTGGGGACCGTTGTGTGCTGATGACCGTTGTATCGTGATGTCCGTTGTATTGTGATGACCATTTTATTGTGATGACCGTTTATTTTTGATGCCCGTTATGCTGCAACAATCGTTTTGTTGTGAGGACCGGTATATCGTGATCGTTTTATTTTGAAAACCGTTGTATGGTAATGACAGTTGTATCGTGATGACCGATTTATTGAGAGGACCGTTTTATTGTGATAACCGTTGTATCGTGATGACCGTTTAAACATTTTTGTATTAATGATTCGTACAGTCCAGCTAAATGCTAGGTACGAAACTGGAACTTTTGGGTCAATGTAAATATATTTATTTTCGTGACACAGACTGGGCAAAATGCTTAAAATGGTAAAGTGACTTTTGGACCACCCTGCATAACAAGTCTTGCTACATGACGTCTCACATCACCAGCAGTTGTAACGCTTCTGATTTCAACCTTCTTATTACTCTAAGTCTGCCTGAAATACCAATTCCAGAAAATGTGCGGAATTTGTAGTCCGACTGATGCCAATTGCATTGGAATATTTCAAGTTCCTTTAGAACAACAGCCTTTGATTGTGAAGAGAGAGCGCCAATATTGTGGACTGGAAGGACGCTTGGCCATGTTGACATCGGAATTCGGCCGCCCGTCCCAACGTCATCGGCCTCCCGTACCAGAATGTTGAGCCAAAATTAGTTTCAGCCACCTCTTGATAAGGTGAATCCGTTAATCTCGTTTTCAAATGCGCGGTATTTAACGTTAATTCCACTACAATAAATGCTCGAGTTATCAAATGTCGGATATGGTATAGGAAACGAATATAAGGATATGGTATAGGAAACGAATTTGCAACAGAACTGAGTTTGATAAATTTTTGCTTGTTTCGTTGATTTTAGTTAGTGGGTCACAGTTTTTATATAAGGATATGGTATAGGAAACGAATTTGCAACAGAACTGAGTTTGATAAATTTTTGCTTGTTTCGTTGATTTTAGTTAGTGGGTCACAGTTTTTGGCAGCACCCGCGGGGCTCGGAATTCGATATCGGTGAGAATAATTTCAATATTGAACGCGTGCTCTAATGAGGCACTTCATCGAGGCTCAACTGATCAACGTAGCTGCCATTCTCGACTTTGACTTTGATCGTTGGTAATACAATACCGAGAGAATGTGAAACAATGGACTACCAAAAATATTCTATTCAACACAAAGCTATCCATTGCACAGACATAAGCATATAAACATCATTTAAACATTATCTCGTATAATTTTAGTTTTTACTTTACAGAAAGCACAATGAAATGGTAGAAAAGCTTTGGATCGTGAGCTTGGATAAATTGGCTTACTTATGAAAATAATGAACGCATTTAAAATGTTTGAATCAGTGTTAGATTTCTCTTGCTATTCTGATGTATCAAGCATTTCTGTAATGGTTTGGCGCAATTTCAACTGAAATTATATTTGTTTTCTTATATCACAAGCATTGCCCGGGGTACTTCACAAAAATTTTAAATAAAACTGTCTTATAATTCTCAACGTGCTTTCACGCTTAATGGCGTTATTCATCTGAAGAATAAGAGAGTAAATGTTCATTAAATGACGAGGTTAAAGAATATTCCGCTTCAGAACGTCATGGCTAATCGTCCCATAGGAAAGCATTCGAAACGATTTTTGCTTGTGAAAAGGCCCAATTTTCAGTTATTTCATGTCTTAGTAGCGGGACTGATTGAAGCTCAAGCTTTTTGACGCAGATATCGCTACGCTACGAGGTGTTTTTTCTTGGTCTAAATCCTCAAGTTTGAGCTTTTTTTTCGAGCAAAATATGAGTACTCAGCCAAATTTTCACAGCTCAAATTTTATTTGAAAAGCTGTAACTTGGAAGTGTCCATGGCCAGAAAAAACGTACTTAGCATAGCCAAGTCGATTTAGAAGAAGTCACGTGGCCATTTGTGCCAATGGATAACTTAGACTGCCTAAAATCCGATTCCTAAAGTCTGCAGAATTAGAATTTATTATCTGCTACCATAATGTTCAATCTGTAAATGCTGTTACTAGCTTGAAATATTTGTCAGCGTACGGGCTTTCCCCAGTGAAGGTCAATCCATAGCCAGGCTGATATTATCTACCATCATTCAAGAGAATATATTCCCAACTCACATTCTTACAACGTTATCAATGCTCGCACAGCTAGTTCATTTATAACTCATAAATGCTCAATTACCGCTAAAAACGATGAATGATGTTCTCAGACGTCATACATTAGACTTTTCTTACCCTTGTCCTGAGTTCAATTCCATAGAAACCTTTAGTTTCGGGCCAAATCTATGCACTAACAATCTCGACGCATCTTAAAGGACGATGTTTAATTTCTTAAATCCTAACGTCCACTTTCTTTAAACTTTGTTATCTGCTGCAGTTAATATTTCAATGCGTGCAAAACTATATTTTGTTACATAACCAATTTTTCCAGGAATTTATAAATTAATTATCACCCAGAAGCTCTTCATCCTATCAATCGATTGGATTGATTGCAGTACTTTTATGGTCGACATCAATATGAAGTACGTAACAGTTTTCCACGGAATTATATTTGTATCTAAGTAGCTTTTACATTCTATTGAATTACGCTCGTTACACCGAGTTATCATGTTTAATACCTCAACCATATGAAATCAACGACTGGAATCAGTACTATATGCTGATGCATTGTAGCGAGATTGAGCGGAAGAAAGTGTAACATTCAAATACAATGAGTGCGCCCTGCATTCGCTCGCCTCCAATCCCATTCCTTTCGTGCGCCTGAGGAGTGAGGGGCGACATTGGGATCGCGACCGTGTTTGTTCAGTCCTAGAGTCGGGCCGTCGGTCATTGTAATAAACGCTGCAAAATCAACAGAGTTTCTCGATCTGCGCAGCTGCACTGCCTCTATAGTAGAGCTTCTATATCTAAAGAGCATGTGCTCACAACAATGTTATTGCAAACGCCGAACAGCGATGAAGATCCACGGGTACTGTGCTTGAGCATGGTGCTTTGAAAGAGGCATGAATTTACTTCGGCGCTATCAACGGAACAGACAATACCAGTGCAGGTTTAGGCTGCTTGATATTAGTCCGAGATATATATGGTTTCAATAAGTACTCTGAAGCCGGAAGAGACACAACATCAATCGACTAGAAAGCCATACAAATATCGAAGGCATGTCCAGGATATCAGCTAAGGTTGTATTTGTTATGTCGCCTAGACAGTCGTGATGAAATTGTTTTAAAAAATAATATCTCATCAGTCACGTACCGTAGAGTATTGACAGAAATTCTAAAAAGAAGAATGTGAAGTAAATAGTAGATGAATAATTTAGTTTGCAAATGCATCGTGATTGACGAAAATTTACGGTCATTAAATGCAACATTCAGAATCTTTCTACGTTTTTATCAAATTTAGTTAACAAATATTCATAGCATAACTGGTCAGCGTCTGAAAATAAACGAATATTTACAAGGAAAATGAATGTTTCAAGATACCGGTTCTTGTTTTAACAAAATCGAAGAAGAATTGAAGGATTTCGAAATCGTCAATCGTTCATGTTATAGAGGCCAAAATACGACGTAAAATTCATTATGCGGGACAAATTTGATAATTTTGTCTGGAAAAAGAAAAAATGTTTGATGTCTATGAAATTTAATTGATTTCAAAGAAATTCCATTGGCAAGAAAATTAGACCACTCAAAATAACTGCCATTAGCGTATATTGCAGTCTCAATCCGGGCTTTCTGGAGCAAGCTGATTTTGCACTTTCCCTTGGAAGACCCTCTAAAAACTCTTTAATTTCATTGATTAACTGATCTCTTGTAGTACTAGCACGCCGATTGGAATCTTTCTCGACAGCGCCCCATACATAATAATCCATCGGGTTAAGATCCGGGGAGTTTGGGGGCAAACATTGGGATTTGTGTGCATCACATCACCCTATGAGGATACGCTTCCGAAAACCATGACAGTTCTGGGAAATTTAGTCTCGTAGCCTCGTAGTCTCCTTTGCAATTCTCTACCCCATGCCGGATTGTTTTTACAGTGTTCGGGGAGCATTGAGCAGCAATCATATAATCTCCTTAATCTGATGGCCGGAGCGAATCATGATACAAGTTATTTTATTCCACGATTCATATGGCTCCCTGTGATTTATTCTTACTGTTCTCGTGTATATGAATAACGGAGGGCTTAAACTTTAAGCTCAAGCCTAGTTGGAATGGATAAATAAAAAATCTACAAAAAAATCAAATTATCTGTCAAATTTATCCCGAATATCCTGTATATTGCTGTTGTGTAACTGCTCAGACTTACTGAAAATGACATCGCTGACCATACTCAATCTGGTGGACCATTGCGCATGAAAGGTCTGTCGTGCAAAAGTTGCGTCATGTTTGAAATAAAAATGCTGCTATATTCCGAGTATCTCGGAAAAAGTTAGCTGATAGACAAGGATTATGAAGTTTCTCAGTGACATCCCAACAATGTAAATGAGAGCTTTATAATTGTGATAAACGTGAGCTTTCCAAAGAATGGATTACCCGAATGGACTGAGTACTTATTCCAGAGAACTAATTACGTATTCATTGTTTTAATCTGCCTACCTGTACGTGATGTTCCTCGCAGTTTTTATTTTCATGTCTAAATTTTTCAAACTCAGACAGGAAGATTACATTTCTGAAATTCTTCAAACTCTGGGTTTTAAAATAGTTAACATTCGCAACTTTACCTTCATCTCGATTTCTTCATGCTTAGGTTAAACATTAAGGAAGGGTAAAATTGCGTTGTCTAAGTTTTCGAGATCAATTATCGAAACAAACTTTCGCTTTTGAACAATTATAGGAACCATAAACTCCTAAAGATAACTCGTGTGTGTAAGATAATAATCCTAAGTGAAATACCTCATGTACTTTAAATTTCAATCGTCTTCCGTGGTAATAGCCAAGAAGGCAGATGAACGATTAGATTGGCGATTGCTGGACTCAGTTCCAATAGAGCAGCTTGAAAAATTTACTCACGAAGTAAGTCTTTACCCACATTGTGTAAACGGTCAGTTCTAGTACTTAGATTTCTATAAATCTCCTGCAGAATACGGAAGCAAGGTTACCGAGAATCCTCTCCTGTTGTTAGTACTGTTGATCACATCTTGAACGACACCTGCGTTTAAATTTAAAAATGCTGCGGTGTGTCATTCGGTAGGACATCTACTGCCAAGCTTGAGCTACCGAGATGTAAGAGTTACATTCCATACACGCGCAGCTGACCTCCATCAAAAATTGTGAAGTTATTTATGCTCGAAATTAATTCAAAGAAAAGAACATTGCAATCATGTGTTGCAAATCTGATTGCATTTCTCTCCATTTTGACGTTCACGTATATTTTCTAAACGGTTCTGAGAATGCACGCGAAGGAATTATTCCATCACAACTTTAAATGCACGGGAAGCCCCGTTCTGAAATTCAATTCCGCAAGTAGAATTTTTCGATTATAATACAATATTGAATTTGTTTCTCTTGGATTTCAGGTTCTTTTAAGCGAGTAGTGCAAGATTCACGGACTTCTGTTCGTACGGAGTTGCTCCCGCATTTGCTGTGTATTCAATATTCCCCTCGGAGCGCACACGCTTTTGCTCGCTTCCCCTCGTTCGGAGCTCGAAAGTATTGCCCTAACAGTTGGTTTTTGCAGCCCCAACAGCGGATCATGCCGAACAAATCCACGTATACAGTATTTCGGGCGACGCTCGCAGGCGTTAGCTTCAGCACGTTCTTCGTAGGTTGGAATGTCAATATTACAGATTTTGTCGCGTGAACCAAAATGCTACCGCGTTAAAAATATTTTAGCTGACCATTTTGCAGGCTTCAGTATTGTGAACTACTCGTATCAGTTCCAACCTGATCTATAAAGATTTATTTTCGTCTTTGGTATTTTAAATAGGTTTCTTCCATCATATCGTTTTATGCATGTACTTGCACAAAATAATGAAAGTACAAAGAAGCACGTTCTATTCGTCAAATGAGAATTCATAATTGGTGAAGGTTGTCTGAACTATTTCCCAATTATTTTATGATTTTTGCTGATTCTGTAGAAGTGAGTGATTTATTTAGCTTTTGAAGTATGTGTTTCTGTACACGCATAGAAGTTTTGATGTGCAATTTTCTCGTGTTTTCCTGCAGTGTATTATTAAGCAAACTTTGAATTTCATAAAATTTATGACTGAGCAGAGCTTTTATAAAGGCTTTTTGAATTAACCAGACTAATTTAATTTGTGAAATTTCTTTCTGAAATTTTTAAGAGTTGGGGAAAAAAAAATAAATAACATATTGACAAATGAAGAATTTGTCAGAACTGTTGGAAAGAACAAGTGATGACTTCAAGTCCTAAACTAGAGATGGCTTCGTTTTCGATGAAAATTTTTTTATGAAAGTCATCGCCAATCATAACATTCTAAATGTCAACAATCCATTTAAAGTAAAAACTTTCGCGGAGCTTGTTCTCAAAAAACAATTAAACACTACTGTATAAAGATAAAATTTTTACTTTAAATTACACGGAATCTGCTATTTTTACACGCCCTGCTGTATATCCAGTTAAAAAAGTAAATTATTAAGTAACGTGAGCCTGACAAAATGGACTCGTATTCACTAATTGCAGGGGAATTTCAATTGTAAGTTTCAGCTGTCTTTTTAATGAGGGCCTCGAATAAATTTGCAAATTTGGAATCAATGTATATATCAAAAAACACAATTCCTTCCTATATATGAAAATATGAGGTGATGTTTAAAAGATTTCTACTTCAAGAAAGTCAGGAAAGACGTTCAAAGAAATTTCTTGCGCCGCCCTGGCAACACTGCGTTGCGAGGAATGTAAACAAGCAATAGGAGATCATGGCAAATCTACAACACGCGGCGCTCACCGCCGCCACACCTGTTACACGCGAGGGAGGCCGCCGGCGATGTGCACTAAACGATAAGAAATTCATGCAAATCTCACAAAATACTTATGAAGGCACAAATTTTACTTGAATGTTAGCACTCCAAAATGTTCTGACGTGTTTGACTTCATTCAAAATTTATTGATCACTGATTTCATTAGCGATAATTTTATTTAGACGATGTCAAAAGTGCGGGTAAAACTGAACTCGTTTTTCTATTTCTGAATTTGCCATTCGTGTTATTTTAGCAATCATTGAGACTTAGTTGAACTAGTGAAATAGCATTTTAGTGTAAAAGATGGTACATATTGTCTAATTATTGTTTCTCACAGCATTTCATAAGAAATGTCTGAGGCCCCGGTATAATTTGCACAATTTAGAAACTTCAGTTGTTTCTTCACTCAATATTTGCATGGTAAAACAGTGTGCTATCATTGAATGAAAGACAAGTATTCAAGTGTAAGGTAAATGGCAGCGATATATGTTGTATTGGTTTTTCATACCATACAAAAACAAGAAATAAACCTTTTCCTTTGGAAAAAATGATTCATAGACAACAACTGTTTTTATCCAAAATGTAAAGTTAAGAACAGAATTTTACCACTTTTTTTACCTCATCTAACTTCATGATGTCTGACATTGCAACGACCTGTGAAGTGTTATAGCAGTTGAAATGAACTAATTGAGGTTGAACGGATCACTTCAAAGTAATTGAAACATTAACCGTCTTAGAAATAGAACGAAAAGACGAGTCCGACAGAAAAATGTTTATACGCGACGAACGGGTCACGATTCTTCCACCTGAGTGTCAAGTTAACCTGTTTCGATAACATCCCATTCACAGATTTTGAAAGCATTTATCAAGGACGGTAGATCGGACATTAGATATTTTTTCGCTCGACCCCGAGAGTGAGAGTGTTGTCGTACAGGTTGTGGTGAGGGAGGGGAGCGTGCAATGGCGTCTTCACAGACTGACCAATGGCATCTGTCAAATTATAATCGGGATTTCCCCTTGTACAACCAGCTTATATTAACCTTCTGTATATAATGGACATCTGAATACATTTGCTGCGTGGATTTTCAAAGATGCACAGAGATTTGTTCACTGCATGTGCTATTAGTTTCTTCACCCAATTTTCAAGAATTACAAACTTCACCTGCA
Organism: Platorchestia sp. MABIK; assembly: GCA_014220935.1. NCBI lineage: Eukaryota > Metazoa > Arthropoda > Malacostraca > Amphipoda > Talitridae > Platorchestia > Platorchestia sp. MABIK. The sequence continues at coordinate 12,760 of JACJUY010000295.1, forward strand.
ATCAATATTACACTTCATAGTTCTTTTTTCCCATTATCAAAATAAATTTAAGAGACATCATGCAACAATTTTTTTGTATTGGGTCTGGTACGCAGTCTAAAACGGTATTGTCTTTAAACCCATCAGTCAGATGATTTGCAAATTTTGACATGACCCTGAATTTTGTGAGGCTGCGGTTAACAGCGACACTGCTGACCTGTGACACGCAGTAAAAAAATCGTCAGTGCTAATTTTTGGCGAACGGTAGCACTTTGATTTGCAATTATCACAATGAGGTCATTTTAAATTAAAACACCGAATTCCCAAGCCTTAAAGGTTTTATACTATAAGTTTTCACAAAACGAAAAAGATGAAACTCAAAATTTCTCAAGCTTGGAAACCACTCAATAATGTTCATCAAACGCCATTTTACGACATTATTCAATGAGCGTCAAGACTGCGAAATGAGTACAGATGGACTATATCTGCATGCTTCTATGTATACATTTCTGGCATTGTGAGGGATAATTGCAACATCAGAAGAATTTGCTTAGAAGTGAACATTTTTTTAGCGACCAATCAAAAGTATTTCTGTCATTGAAAAAAAATTTATTGAAGCAACACTTAAAGCATATGAAGTCCCCAATATCTTGGAATTACTAGCTTTTCTTAAAAAAGATGTAGGACAAAACTTGTTCAAAATTTTGTCACAAATTAATTGTTCGTTGATGCCAAGGCTAATATTTGTGTTGAATATAATTTTCTACCGTGGCTGCAAATTACTTCGAAAACTTTTATAATGAATTGAGATGTTTACTATTTTGAGACTTTTTACGAAGTGCGTCCATGCACTACGCTGAAAATAGAAAGCATGATCTGGAATTACCTCAACCAAATTACGTTATGAGTGTAAAAACAGTACAAAACGGCTCTGTAGTTCCATTTTTCAGTAATAATAGGCGACGAAAATTTACGATGGGATTATTGGTGAGCCTGCAGTGTAACTGATCGCTTTAGAATGGCCTTGTCGAGTATAAACATTTTTGTTTACACTCGAGTTTCGAGTGTAAGTTTATTCGAGTTAATTTTTCGGAAATAAATCTGTTTTTTTCTGTTAGTTAGATTTATCATCGTGCATTGCCCATAAATCTGAATAATCAGTAATGGATTGAACACTAAAACTGCCTGTGTTGCGACAAAGTACGAATTGAAGTATGAAAACAATTTATCACATAAGAGTTACTACTTTCATAATCTCAATAATACATTATGATTGATAAAATAATAATAATAATAATAATAATAATAATAATAACAGCTGCTAAAAACTAACATCAACACTACGAGCTTAGAGTTCTTATTCGCAAAGACACTGTTGATTCTATCTCTCGTGACTCAAAATCTAGTGAAAAATATTAACTTAACTAAAATTCTAGATTCTGCTTACTCTGAAATTTTCGGAATTGCATTCAAATTGTGAAAATATACACTAAACAAGCACTTTATGTCGACTGAGAAGGGAGGAGAGAAACTATGAATGTATTGGAGAGCTCGGACGGCAACATTCGGAAATGCATTAACTAACCAAGCGGTGAGCAGGAAGCACTCTATAAAAATAAATGAGAAGCAAAAAATTCTTCCATTTTTCAAACCTTTTAGCGCAAAGCCACACATAAATAAATAAAATATTTTGTCATTCGCGGAACAAAAAACTGGAGACGATAAATGCGAGAGAACTATTGTCATGGATATAAAATTTAGAAAAGGCAGTTTAGAGCGAAGATTTTGTGCAAATAATATACCCGCAAATCAAATTTATCGAAATTCAAATGGAAATTTAATTTAATTTATCACTGTCACACTAGAAGTATTTTCGACCAATTCATGTACCTAGATGCACTTGTAATTCAGCCACCAATCGGTGTAGAATATTTATTATGGATAATTGATTTCAGTTTAACCATTAATTTACTCGCTACGCATCATTTTCCCCTGACTTACGTAAATCACATCAAACACAAATATTAGAAAAGCATGAAAAATTCTTATTCATCCAGAAATTCATTAACGTTAAAGTAGTTTTTTTATTTAAAATGAAAACATACATAGAACGCTAACCGTACAAGCCTTTCAAAAGAGTTCATTGGTTTCATTCATAAAAAGTAGATAATTAATTTCTAATTTCACAATTTCTAATAATGGATTATTAGAAAATAAATGATTTCTTAAATTAAGAGGCTACCTACTAGTTACAGTCCTAAATGCATTGCACTTCAAGTGTTGGAGCCCGCGCATATGTATCTTAGGCTTGCAGCACAAGTCAGAAGCCAGGACTTCAGTGTTGCAGTGTCCGCTGTCTGTGAGTGAGAAGTTAAATGGGAAGTTGCTCAAGCGATAATTGTAACCTCCAGGTACAAGGTGCGGGAGCGCTGGAATACGTACTGATACATACTTCCTACCGAGGCGCACATGCTACTCAATTTTGAAATGTTACGGCCAATCGAACTATGTTCATTTTCTTCATAAAAGGCGATGGTTTGTTTTGAGTAAATTTTTCTCGACGGGCAAGTTCACAGTCACATCAATCTCTTTTTGTGCAAGATATGATCTGACCAATAAAGTAAGTAAGTAAGATATGGAGTCAACTCTTTTTTAGGTTCAAAAATTATTCGTAAACGTGAAAAATTATACTCGCATTTGACTGCAGAAAAATGGTTCAAAATTTGAAACAGAATTATGGAGAAGTTTCATTGTGCATGGAATTCATAAACGCCGCAGAATTTTCCAGGAAAGGATCAATAATGTTTTCATTAGAGAAAGTATCTTTTGGAGACATCAGCCTCAATATCTCTTCGTGCTTTTACAAGAATAGGACTTATAGGAAAAAGAAGTTTGTAAGACAACAATGTTGCTCGTACTGGCTTAAAAGAAACTTAAATCAACCTCCCTAACACAATGTAGAAACAGCTGCATACATGTTGAATTTCATCGTTTCTAGTTCAATGAATCGACATTGTAATGCAAAACAATTCAATTAGTTCGATAATTGAGTTTTCTTCTCGGTAGCTGTCACTATCGAGCTTTTGTGCAAAGAATTGAGAGTAAAAAATGTAAAACACAGCGAGCAACTCGATTTAGGTGTGACGGACAGGCAATGAAGCCGTGACTCGCTTCTGAGGGGAGACCTCAATGAACGACTGCGATTGGCTGGCTCTGATAAATAAATAGAGGGGAATTGTGACGCGAATACCAATAGCAAACGAGCTTTGCCTCGCCATTCAATTCAGGAACTGAACGAATTCAAGAGATAAAAAGTTGGCATCGGGTGCAGCGCTATACATCGATGACCGACATTTAGTCAGCTTCAATCCCGATTTTATCCGCTTATAGTAACTCAGTTAATGACATGTGTGATTTTTGAAGCAATCCCGACAGCCGCTCGTGGACTGAGGAGTGGTTAAAATTCATTGTGCTTGAGCATTTTTAAATTGAGAAGTGGCTGCATTAATTTTCATTAGTTATGACATTCAAATACATCATACAACACGAAAAAATACTCGAGCCTTTCTTTTTCATTACATTGAAAATGTGTGTTTAATTAACAAAGTCCATTGTAGGAAAATAATAAACTTCCTTGCCCACTGTTATGTTTTCTGAGATTTGCAGTCAAATATATACTGTTCGCTGCGATGTAACGGTGGGAGTTTACGTTTCAACATAAAATCGCAAATAAAAGTCAAATATTTACTTTATAGCAAGAATCTACCTACGCTCTGAATGTTCGTACAGGTCACAAAGTTACTGCAGGCTTAGAGTCCTAAATGTAAGCATAATGTTCGGTCTCTTCAAAGCAGCATTAACTAGAATCTATACCTTTTCACCTGATGGCCAGAAAATCTTTTTGTTTTGGCACCCTGTTATTCGGTCTGCGGAAGCCTAATGAAGAGCCGGGCTGGCCCATTATGCGCGGAAACGCTGCATGCTTTTGTGTACAGCGAAATAAAGCCTGCTGTGCCGAAAAGACAGAGACTTTCATAACCCTGCAGCGACTCGAAAGCATCAGAAATAAAATTTCAGAATACAATGGCGACGTGTCGGCTATACTGGAAATTACGTTGATTTCAACGCATTTTCGATAATTAAATATTTTTTCATTGTGTTATCAATCAGTTTTCACAGCTAAAAAATTATGTAAATAGTTAGGAAGCATCAAATCAGAATGCAATGAGCGATGTGCTATGTATTCACAAATGCGATCCACGATATTTTGCTGTTCTGAATGGAAATGATGCTCTCTGTTTCTTCTTCTTTGTGACAATAGATGAGGTTTAATTTTTTTTCGGCCTTCAGAAAATACGCAGCAGCAATTTAAATTAGACATCCCAATGATCCGAGACGCGAATTCTTTACTGTCATATCAATGTCATAAACACTATGTACACAACATTTCATAAGAATAAAAAGTTTTCTCTGTACAGTTCGCAAGTGTTTCTGTTTTAGTTTGATTGACGCAGTATGATAACGAATCTGCCCACGCCAGAAATAATAGAGCGACAAAACAAAATGATTTCCTGGGTATGAGGTGAAAAGGTATAGATTCTAGTTAATGATGCATTGAAGAAGTTTATAGTTAGAACTCTGAGCCTAAAGGAACTTTGTGACCTATGCGAACATCTAGAGCTCAAGTAAATTCTGGCTATGCATACTCTGTTGGACGCCGTATGGTTACGCCCGCCGTGCATTCTCTTTGCTTGTTCCACACCAATCTAACTTGCAGTAATATATCTGATTAACAAGATTAGCAGTGCTCAACATCCTTTTCTTCACTCGAATTCCATAGTCGGGTAGCGTAAAATTTGAAAGTTACGATTAAAATGGTTGATTTCCGAAAACAAAACTTGATGATTTTTTGAATTTTAGAATTTCGAGTAAGAGTCTCCTAAACTAGAAAAAAACACTAATTTTGTGATGACAACTCAGAGTGTCTTCAAATTTGGTTACAGGAATAGTATCTTAGATTTTAATTACTTACATAATCATTTCAAAGCAGTAATGCGTACACATAGACGGCTTCTAATTTAAACCTATAACTAGTATTTAATTTGAAATCATTTGATAATCTAGATAAAAATTTGAATCACCAATCACCCCAATTCGTTTTTTGCTTTTCCCAGAAATTCATGTGCGTTTGATGCACACCATGAAGAACAAACAAGGTTTTGCAATGATGCACCCCTAAGAGAACCAAACAAGGCTTCGAGAAGAAGATAATCACTCATAGCACAATGTTGCCAGATCTTTTAATTTCTGCCAACGTACAAACCATTCCCTCACCTATCAACTCACTCCATTTAATATTGGTTTTATATAATATTTCCAGTAGATCAATTTTTAGAGAATCTCACGCTTAAGTAATTATAAAAGAAGAACCAACGTAAAAATGAACATTTTTATCATTTTTCAAGAAAATGTTTCAGAATATTATAGTTCCATCTTCAGCGCTGACTCACTCAAAAATATCAAACTTAATAATACAAAAAAGTTAACAAAATAGTCAAACAAGCATCTATAAAAACTTAGATCTAAATCCTCATTCAAGCGCAGAAGAACTGACACTTTCATTGACTTACTAACACATCCATGCACAAGCACATGCAATCATACATTTACACATGGGAACTGCACACACAGACGCGCGCAAAAACACCACAAACAAATGTAGAACTACCTATTTTCGGTTATTTGAACTCAGTACTGAAAAGAGAAGTCGTATCTCTGGTCAGTAGGTTTTTTACGTCAGTTGACTTCAGAATGTTTTGTATAAATAGTTTTAAAATTGGTTCATTCTCTAGGAAGAAAGAACGACTAGAGGAGTGCCTGGGGAGTGGATGTGTTTCTTTCTATAAATGCGACTGCTGCATGCAGACTTATGTTGGTAGTGCTAAACTTCAACAATTTATTAGACACAGCCAACATTCACGAATTTCCCGTAGAATTGGTCGCATGCTTTCCTCTCCTTCTCATTTAGCAATTCAAAATCATTACCAGCAATTCAATCATCCTTTCAGAACAAATAATTTTCCTACTTTGTATACCACAAATGACGAACAAGATCTTTGTATTTTAAATTATCCACCCACAAGGCTAACCTAAATAAAGAACGAGTGCAGTCAAACTGAACATTGCTCCAACCTACTGACATGTTTCTGTGTGTGTATGTGGTGTGTGTTTGCGCGCGTCTGTGTGTGTGAGGTTCCCATGTGTAAATGTATGATTGTGTGCGCTTGTGCATGGATGTGTAAGTAAGCCAATGAGGGTGTGTCAATTCTAATGCTGTTGAATGAGGATTAGGATCTTAGTTTTTATTGATGATTGTTTACTTATTTTATTGAAGTTTTCTATATTTTCTGAGTTTGACTTTCTTGCATGTTTCAGTACTGAAGATGGAATTATAACATAACTAAATATTTGCCTAAAAAATGATAAAAATGCTCATTTTTACTTTGGTTCTTCTTTTTATCATATTCGTTTGAATAGCACTTAAGATATTATCTTGAACAATATGATATAATAACAGTGCTAGTAAGTATTCATACTCACAAGCGCAGTAGCACTTCCACGCTAAAACGCTAACCCATGACTTGCCCGATTTTATGTTAAAATTTACAAGGGATTTGTGAGGGGCGCATCAACATGAGTCTCAAGTGAAACAGAACTGATGGGGCAAGAATATGGATTTTTGGTGTTGTCAAAAAATAATGTTCTACAACATTTGAAAATGGCAATGTTCTACAACATCAAGCAATGTTCAACGACATTTTAGTGTGCGCTTCAACTTAAGTTGATATAAAT
>JACJUY010000295.1:25584-42811 GCA_014220935.1 Platorchestia sp. MABIK
GGAGTTTCCAGTCCTACGTGACTTATACGATGTTAATAAACTCATCAGTACACTCTCAGTTCCTTTGATATGCAAAGATATCGTTGGAGATGTGGTGTTTTCATGTGAAGAAGAAAAAACGGAAGGAATAAGACCTATCACTGAAAAGCTTTAGGAAATTTTGATCGCAGCTTAACTTCCACAGGGTAGGGCAGAAGATTGGAGCCCCAATGGTTCGGGCGTTGCAGTTTCAAAACGCCACTGGTGCCATTAAAATCCGCAAAAAATCTCGTATTACGGAACAGGAACCACTACCAGCAATTGCCTTCAACAAACCATACTTCGAGGATATGAAAGGAATAAAAACAGTACACGCCTACACTTTTCGAAGTAACTGAAACCTAGTAACATGATGATTTTATTCCTTGAAAATGTGCCTTCCTAAAAATTGCCTTTTGAAGATTTGAACGGGCTTTGATTTGACGCACTCGCCATCATCGTCACTATCGCTTCCTTCATCGTCCATCACTGCCAGCTGCACAACTCATCTTGCAGGCTATGCGGTGTATCTTAGGTGGGCTAGTCCCCATCCTAAGTTTAATTTGTGTCTATTCTTATTCAATTTTGATTTCATATTAAATATTGAGGCTCACTTATGTGCTTTTAAATCCGTGCAAAGTGTGCTTAAATGGATATTTTAATGCATTGAAATTTATTTGCAGCGGACGCCAGCGAATTTCAATTTTGGACTTGCACTGCTTTGAAAGAATTGCTTCTATGTATTCGGTGCTTTTGGTCTCTACATCTTTTTCATTCACCCGTTACCAGCAAGTTTTCACCTTCTGCAGTAAAATAGTTTCGGCGTAATTCATTTCATTAAGATTTAAAAGCATTAAAAATAGATCATAATATTACTAAATTAAATAGAAATCTCATATGAAGCAATATTTCGATTTGAAAACATTGTCTTCACCCTAAAAAAATCCAGATGCCATCAGTCTGACGAAGATGTTTTAGAAGTTGGAAACGCTGCTCCATATGAGATATTATTTGAGTGTATAAAACGATCACTTGGCATCAACGATGGCAACATTAACCATAGAATGAAGTTTGACAAGTTCAGAAGATTAAAAAATTAAACCACAAGTATTACTCAAGAGTAGACAACATGTCGATCATAAAATCTAGCCATCACAAACGTAGCTTTAGCTAAAGGTTTTCCCTTGCATGAACAACTGACGCGAGGATCTTATTTGCTGACATTTGGGCGCGGAAATACAGGAGCAATGAGCTAGGAAGGTATACCCTCTGAGGTACGAGCAGGGTAGACTTTCATCGTACATGCTAAATGCTTCATCCTTCATCGTACCTACCAGCACGAGTAAGAGTTCACCGCACGCAGTGTGCGCTGCAGCATCCATGTATAATTGCAGTGATCTCTTCCAGCTCGCTGTTTAATTGGGCGATATCAAGTCCACCAAAGCTCTTGTACAAAAACGCCAGATAAAATTCGAATACCCAATCCTTTATAGTGAGCGACTTGTGCCTTTCATTTTGTAATCATTGAAATGAAGCGTTTAATTGGGAATACTTTTCCTCAAAGCTTTCCACAATTCAAGGTATTTTTGTACGTGGCTCAATTCTCATCAGTAAATTGGTTAGATAAATCTGGATTTTGTTTCGCTGGCCGTAATTCAGTGGGAAGAATCATTTTGTTTCGCATATAAATTTGTAGACGCATTCTAAACTAAGTAAAGTCGTGAAAAGGGAGTGGAACAGGAGGCAAGTGTTATTGATGAACTGAGATGATGATAATGTTGATTATCAGAAACTAAAGTTGTGAAATGCAAATGAGGTTCTTCATGTGGTAACGAATATTTATTTTTCCTGGTAGATGCCGATTACATTGCATAGTATTGAAGAAAACGCCCCAACGACGCTTAGAAAAATAAATGATCAGGAGAAAATTTCAGGAATACAGACTTCCACACATCAAACTTCTTGGTAAAAATCAAGATTAACGTCTTAGAAACTAATCATAAAAACATTCTGTTGCATTGAGTGATCGGATACCTTTTTTGAAAGAGAAAAGCCAATATCCCTCACAATCCTCAACCGATTGTCACAGGATAACTAGTTACATTTCAAATTTCTAGTAGAAAAATAGTCTTATCACAACTGCAATTACATTGTTATTAATAATTTTAAAGCTTTAACAGAGTCCAGCCACGAACACAACAGCGATGGCTAACGATAACTCAACGTTCATAACGAGAGCAGAGGCAGTAGTTCCAAAATTGAAAGCCAACGTTCCAATAGACAGCCTGCGTTTTATTCCGTAACAGGACAGTACGTTTGGGCAGCCCTGTGGCCTCACAATTTACGCCTCAGCGCCCGGAGTGGCAATTAAAACTTGCCTCATTAACTGTTCGGGTTACTGGAAAGTGCTGACCCCACAGGGAGACATCATAACTGATTTACCAGGGCGACGATTGTCTAGAAAAACGGTCTTGCTCACTTCTGAACTGCCCGGATTGAGCTTTTGTTTCGAGAGATTTTAGTGTCGTGCAAACTACCGAAAACTCGGATTGTAAATGAATTCACACTTGCCAGTCGCTGGTATCAGGCGGTGACGAACTTTTCCTGTGTTCATAGAACGAGGGCATGATGTTGTATGTTATTATACGAGCCACATGTGTCCGTATCACTTTAAAACTGAATAAAATTGGTTCCTTAGTACGGATACTCAATTCAACCATATTGTACCCAAGCACGGGCACAGAAGGAAGCTTCCGCAGTTTTTAATTTTTACGAATGCATCTAGCTTCAATTTGAAAAATACCGTTATTTTTGACTGAGGGAGTACACTTAAGAAATAAGTGGATATACAATAGATTAAAATGAGGTTTGATTAGTCAATTCGAAACACAGGAGAAACCTGTATTATTGTACAACTCAGTTTATCTATAATTTACCTTCAAGGATACTTTTTGGTTACCAAATCACACAACTTAGTCGGTAGTTCGTACAAGTTCAGTTCTATTTTTTAAACGAGATTTTTCAAATATTTGACGTTGAAAATATTTGTTTTTGCGCTATTCAGCGGAAAATAAACTAAATATGCACTCCCTACTTCACCAGTCGTCTTTATCTTATATGACATTGGAACCTTTCTGCTACTCTTGTAAGAGCCACAGGTGAAAAATTTTAAGATTCCACCAATGTGGACCAATTTTGTCAGAAACTTTCTGGTTATTTCCTCAGTACGTATTATTCCATTAGAATTGCATAAAGACTGAAATTCTTTCAAATTTTACGTAGAACCGCGATATTTCGAAGTTTCTGTGTATACAGGTTCTACTAGTTTGCTTTGTTTAAATTTCGAATAGAAGTAACATATATTGACTGCGTCACGTGTAATCTAACTTGTTATGTGTAACGTAGCTGCTATATTAGGAAGTTAAAATGAATAAAGCACAGCTCAAAATTGGCCAGCAACTTCTGAATATTCGTGATAATCTAAGACAAGAAAGCATTAGCCTGATCATATCTCTCTCGGAAGGCCTTCTTATCTAACATTGGCATTTATTTTGACCTTTTTCGTGTCATTGCTGATATTTTATTGAGAGGTCCCGCCATGATCGCGAGACAAACTTCCCGAAGCGAAGTCCTCGGAGACGATGTCAGATGAAAAGACTACTTCAATAAGACACTCCCTAGCGACAAGTTGCTTTTTTCTTGCCGCCAGCAGAAACTTGAACACCTGGAATGAGTGTCGCCGTCTGAAGCACCAGAACGGCCGGAATATTGCATGCACAGGCTTCGAGTCACACAGACGTGTAGGAATGGCAGTCATTCAGGGAGAATTTCACAGAAGATTGCACCAGTCGTGCGTCCATGCCTCGTTGTGCCGGCGAGTTCGGTAAAGAATATCTGGAGAAGGTGACGCAGTCGTGCTTTTGGTCGAGGGTTTCAGAGAAACTTAGATCTCTAATCTGTAAAAATTTGCCGTGTAGGTTTGGCAGCGATGGTTACATCACGGACTCAAGTGAAAGATGATTCCTCGAGATCATATCCACAACGCTCACGAGAGCACGAGACTCAACCGACATGAACTGATGTTTGTAGTGAGAAGCTCATGTTCCCTGTAGTTTTTTCTTCGACGCTCACTTTAAAGCAAGCTTAAAGATTTTAATGAACATAAATTGGCTTAGTTTAAGTGCTTGACTTCCACATTGATAATAATTTATCCGATTCTCTGCAGCAATGTGACGGTGACCATATAGAAATAAATACGATGATTACAGTAGAGATGCTAGAATATAAATATATCGACGCGTGAGATAAACATTAGAGCTCCAAACTTTCGATTTTATTTGATGAACGGAGCACACAGTTCACTCTTCATTCATAAATGAATCGGGAAGTTTTCTTTATTTACTTAGTTCCTCCCAAAGACGTGAAATAATTATTTCACAAGGTAAAATGCACCGTTCATTTGTTGCTTGTTTTTTTGGCTTGCTTCGCTGACTTCTCCGTTTTTTCCAGTATCAAAAATCTGAATAATGGTGGCGCTTATGGGAATAAATGGAAAATGTGCTTGCAATTAGGAATACCATAATGTCTTAAAAACTTCACACACCACATAATGAATAATTGAACATTTCACAATGGGATCATACAGTAAATTCATATTTCTGAGTTGTAATTTTAGTGATATCTAATTATTTGCTTCAATTCCGTGTGTGAGAAATAAATGTTGGGAAGAATGAAAAGGTGGAGGGGTCAGTGTCACAGGTACGCTTATCACGCACTTCTCTGCTGTTCAAGTTAAATGGGGAAAATTAGTGCTTTCATATATTCAAGCAATTGTTTGAACAAATTTACGTTTCGTACATGCGAGAGAGATTCTAGATAGCTGAGCCTTGGTCATTATTTTAGGCTAAAGGAGCACACAATGTAGTGCGAAGTTCATGTTCCCTACGTCCGTCTATGAAAATTTTACGAAAGGACGAACGAAGTTCATAGCCGAGATTCCTCAGGATTTCTCTATTTCAGTAGTACAAATACGAATTGTTTCCAACACTAAGAAAAACTGCGCAATTTGCATGACCAGGTACGTTATTATACACTCTTAAAATGCATCGAGTGATAGTGTACGCTGTCAAAAATGGCAGGACATTTCTCAAGTTAGTCCTACGATTCATTCTTAAAAGCTTTCTTCAAATGAACACTTTGAGATCTGGATTTCATTTAGAATTGATTCCTTTCATAATATTCTTAAATAACTGTGGAGTGGCATATTTTAATCAGTATAAGAATGAAAAAAAAGAATAACAGGATATTTCGAGCACCGTCAATGCAAAAAATAAAATGTAGCATTATATTTTGAAAATGTGTTCGCATAAAATCTCTGCTCATAGGTCTTTGATATCTAGAGTTCGAAATTTGAGCGTAAAACATGATAATGCTAAGTAAATGGTTCGGAATTTGAACGAAAAGTATTAAAATGTATTTCTTTTCCTTAGGTAGTTTACTCTCAGGTTGAATAGGCTTATTCATATTGGTGACAAACGTGAAACGTAGATGAAAAACACTAAGAAGACACCGTTATTATTGAAACTGAAATGAGCTCAGCAGTCCCTGGAGAGACCAATGCTATTGAGAGTAGAACGAGTGGAAATAATGAGCTCAAACTATGAAACAAAAATGTGAACGGCTCAATGATTTGAAGCAAACTTTTCATACATACATGTAAATAACTACGTGGTAAAAAGAGTATAGCAATCACAGAGAATACGACATATTTGTACAGTTTTCTAACTCAATAGAATAATTTCTCAGTGGAGAAGTACTACAACTCTAAAAAGTTTTAAAGTGTTACATTAAAGTATCCAGTTTCCAGGGTGAGGATACAATAATTAATAACGGAGATATTAATAATAATTAATAACAAAGCCAACAACCCGTGTTGTACTTAAAAAAAATCAATGAACGATAATGCTACTCCCGTTGAGAAATAATATCAGATTAATCTCAGGTTTCATCATCATTCATGCTTGCTGTGATTATGATAAATAACACAGCAATTATAATTTACTCAACGTGCGACATTCTAAGCTTTTCAACCCGTCTAGAGCCTCTAATTTTAAAGCAACTGAGAGCTCTCAGGTCGTTTTGAGCCCTCAGAGTGTGTACAGAGAGCATTTTAACTATGCCCGATAATCTACCTGATTACCCAGAGCAGGATCCAACTCGAAAGAAGTGCCTTATCTTATTACAGTGAGCGCCTCTACGATCACCAACGACTCACAGGAGAGCTTTTTCTGCACCCTTTATCGACGGGTTCTGGGCGTGGTCTCACACGTGCTCCGAGCACCCTGGATCTATAAATAAAATCCTCCCCACAACTGACAGCGAACCCAATATATTAAATATTTATCCCGTGAAAAGAGATGGCGATTCATAATTTCTTGAACAAATTGATCATATCCAAGATTTGTAATTTCGACGAAAATACGGCAGAAATTCAGTTGGCAACGGACAATTCCGGGTTTGGCACTGTCGCGTTCACGGTAGGAAGCTCTGCTGCGTGCCGTAATTGTTAGTTTCCTCTCCGCAAAATGGTTTGCGTGAGAACCAAGCTCGCGCTCAACGAAACCTATGCGTGCTGGTCGAACTTTGAAGCAGGAAAAGACATTTTATTCCCGGAACTGTTTGAAAATACCGGTAAAAATGCAATAGTAGATTTTCTATTTTCATTGTTGCGTTCCAATCTTTCGAGAACATGACTGTTAACAACTGAAAGCTCGGTGTTTCTTTCATTCTGTCTTTTTCTACTCATAAAAGTTCGTTGTAAATGCTTTTTTCCGCTTAAAATTGAGATGATAAACAGATTTTCCAAGTAATATCTATGATTTGCTTGGAGATACGCAGGTAAAGCCTGCGATAAAATTCCTGGATGTCTCATGTTGTAATATTCCGAGTATTTGCTGATGTTTTGAGAGTGAATTTTGCTCTTACTGCACCAAAGTTTTGGGTATATAAACACAACACACTGCATCATATGCTTGTGTGATATTTCTGCCATTGTGATATCATTTTTGCATCAAGATGGTAGAAAATATTAATTAAAAATTTAGGTGAATATTAAAATATTATAAGTTTTAATTAATCTTCAGTGAGTCATGATTTTACATTTGTGCAATATATTCGCTTTAAACTTCATTTCTGCCCCCTGAAGTTCTATTTTGAAACTAATGAGTATTCTTCCCTGTTATTGAACTAATCATAAATTCAAGTTCAGAAAACCACAGAAGAAATTCGTTGCTTTCCTATGCAACTTGAAATTTGCCTAAACTATTCGTTCAAAAACCTTGCACTTAGGTTCGAAAACACAGATCGCTCAGAGACATGGCAGTAACAAAAACAGGCTGGAGAGAACCTCGGTGAGGTAGGAACTTGCCTCCGACGAACTGAACAACACCAAGCCAAACACGAATAAAGGAGACGCTGAATAAAGAGGGGCGGTATATAAAGGCTTTATTGAGACTGATGAAACGATGGGGCGGCATTTGGACGGCGTTGCCCAGAAGTTTCTGGACGGGATTGCCTCACCTATCATTTGATTGAGTTGTAAATGGAAGTAATTTGTGTACACAGTGAGGCTTTTGCAGGCTCAATAGGACTCTAACAATGCCTTCACAAACTTGCCGCTCGGCTGTAAAACTTCCTGACCAAAAGGTTCCTAAAAAATCTAAGCTTAGTCAACAGCATAATTAACTGCGCGGTGTCTTTAGATCTGCAGCCGTGAACCGGGATTAACGATCCTCTTCGTTCTTTGTGAGTGCTTTAATCGAACCATGAAAAATTCAGAACAATTTGCTCAGGCCAGAGTGTGCACACGGCTACCGAAAAACGAGCATTTTCTGGAGCATCTGCAAACGTTGGAAGACGAGGATGGGAATTGTGTTGTCGACTTCTTGGGCTGTGCAGGAGCTCTGTTGAACGAGAGTCATCGAAAAATGGCATTTATTTGACATGTTAAGGAGTGCATTCAGAAATGACGAAATCTTCTTCACCAAAAAAAGCTGTTTTGGTGATATATAATTTTTTTGGAAGTAGCAAATCTCAGAGCATGAATTTTTCAAGGATCACGTAATGTAACATGCGAATTTAAGCTTTTGTCGACATCATTTTCAGATTGAAGAGTTTCTGCATAATTAAGTTTTGCACTTTTGAAGTTTTAATTGTAAAATTAAGTTGCGTTCATATCCTTCTAGGAGTAGCCAATTAGATTAGAGCCAGAAAATATCTCATTTTTCCCCCAATAATTTCTGACAAGATTCATAAGCAAATTTATGTATTTTCGTACAAGCTTATTCAAGTGATGCTAAATTCAATGAATAAGCTGAGTTTCTGCTTCACAGGCACTGCCTCAATAAGCCACTTAACGGAAATGAGCTCATCGCTTATTAATCTCATTAAATTAACGTTAACCTACCGAATTATGGCGTTCATTGGCGATGATGGTTCAGTATTTTACACTCATGGAATACTTTTTCTTATGATTTTGTAAGAAGAGATAAAATAGTTAAGAAGGGAGAAAAGCGTTAGAATTAAAAAAAAAAGGGAAAGCCAAATATGAAAAGAGAAACGAATGAGAATTAGGGGCAAATACTCCCAATTAAAGTGAGTAAAATTTTACAATATACGATGTGCAAAATTTCTCCAATCCACAACCACTCAAGCGTTTATGTTAACCACATGGGCATATAAAACGTTTATCAAAGCTACAACCGCAAAAGCTTTTGCCACAATGAAATGAGTTCTTATCATCAGCAGGCTCTGAAACTTAAAACTAGAGCAAAAGAGGAAGAATGAAGGACGAACGCTCTGAGCAATTGAGCAACGTCGGAAGTAGAATAAGCAACGACGACGCAGCGAGAAAGAAGTTCAGACAAAAGGGCCTGCATGTGGGAAAGTAGCATGATGGCCGAAACAGCGGTCGCCAGGTGGTGGCCTCTAACCAATCGAAGGGTGGGGAAACTTTTTCGATAGGGGCCTGTGAATGGGAGTCCAAAACTCTATACGAAGGATGCCGGCAATTTTGAACAACCTCAAAAGCTGAAAAAAGGATTAGATTGCCGATGAACCCACGGGAGTGTACGAGGAAAAGGTTTGCCTTTCCAGGCAATTATCGCTTGACTGGGTGCGCATAAAAGCGGCGTTGTTGATTTCAGGTTCGTTTTTTGTCACATTCCGACACTGCGAGCATGCGCGACTCGAATAATGAAGGCGCTGGAACTTGCGCTTCTTTTACGCTTGTGAATGTTCAACTTTCCGGCCCACGTTGCCGAGATCAGAGCATTGTATGAACCACTTGCGCATTTTCACTTAGTGTACGGAAAGTTTACGTCGATTTTGATTAAATGTGTGTTCATATGTGTATTCATCGGCAGTGTAAATTTTTATTTTTCCGTTTCAAATAGTGCTATAAGTTTCACGAGTAAATACAAATGTGTGAGTTTGCACGAAGCTCATTTGTGAGCAAACTCCCCAACCGGCTCCTCTTCGGTTAGGTGAACTCCAGAATGTATCGTTAATTTTAATTAATTAACATTGTATTAATTGTTTTCATATATTTGTGCCTATTTGCCTCGATGCAACGTTTATTTTTTCAATGTTCTGGTGATTAATTAACGCACAATAACTAATTCACTCAGAAATCTGTAGGATTTTTCACCTCTTTTCATCCGCTTTGTGTAATTAAGCTGATCTATTGGGAACCTATGAGTTCGATAATTCTATAGCTCGTTTAATGATATTAGAATTGTTCAGTATGAACTGCTCCTTTAGCATTCTTGCACTTTTTTTGAGAAAAAGCACCAGTCGCTCTGTTTAAAAAAGTTATGAGATAACGTAAAGTTACAATCTTCAAAAGAAATATTTGAATCTATCACCAAATCAAAAGTGCATTAACGCCTGCTTTCCTAAAACACTGAAGTGAAAGCTTCACTCCAAACTTTGCTGCAAGATTTATTTTCCGGAAAGTGTTTCCTGAGA
Source organism: Platorchestia sp. MABIK (assembly GCA_014220935.1). NCBI lineage: Eukaryota > Metazoa > Arthropoda > Malacostraca > Amphipoda > Talitridae > Platorchestia > Platorchestia sp. MABIK. Next base: position 35,629 of record JACJUY010000295.1, read on the forward strand.
CAAAGCTTGGAGAGCTTGGAAACAAAGAAAACATCACTGTAAAGTCCATGGCAGACTCATACTTTTTCTAAAACTTTGCTCCTGACTTTAAGAGAAAGCAACTAAAAGATATCGCTGGATTTTTATTATAAGAAGTGGCTGGTGATCATCTTTGTTTTACTGCAAGGGGTTTTAATCTTTAACATGAGCTATTTAGTACAAAAAATATTTTTTGAATTAATCGTAAGATAAAATAATGAAGTATTTAAAAAAAACAATCACTGTGACGAACATGAGTTACGAAACAATGGAATTCATTGGGCTTGAAATTTCGCTTCTCAATGGCTTGTACTGTATTTTCAGAGAATAACAAACATAACTGAATATAAGAGAAAAAATAGTCATTAAGTAAAATCGCTTGCAAACTGTTGAGTGATCCTTTCAAGAGCTGTGCTTGAAATCCGCTAAATTGAAGAAGCAAAAGTTCTACAGCCTAAAGACAGGAGTCTTTTCATCTCCATGTGAATTGCCGGAATGCTTTCGACGGAAAGCGAGCTCCGGAAAATTATTTCTTAGGTGCGACATTTCCCGGAGTATTTTAAATTATTAAAAAATGTTTTAGGTTCAGTATTGAGCAAGAACTGTCGGTTTTCAAAACAACATTTATCATTTTTTGGACGTGAGATGAAGCGGCCGCCATTCAGGCCGCCGTCATTAAGGAAAATGATGTCAAGAACTGGCGGCGTTTTGAAAGTACGTCCTCGAGGTCGCCCTCGGAGCTCTTGCCTCGGGGGGAGAGTGTGGGGAGCGAACTCTCTTCAGCTAAGAGCATCGACCAAGAGCAGAGAGTGTCAACCAAGGATTCTAAGAGCGTTTGCTAAGAGCTTCGAGTGTACTGCTCAAGAGAGCAGGGAGTGTCGGTCATGAGGTTTTAAAGTGCTGGCGGTGATCTAAAAATTCCTAAAATATATTTCTGAAAGCAGCCACTACGTTAAAACATTTGTAACGGTCATTAGAAATAGCGATGAACATAGATGAACAAAGCCTGTAAGGGTTGTACATAATAGAGATATATAATAAATTTTAAAATACCTGTCATGAGTCAATAGTAGTTTTTGATAACGTTGAGTGAACTATTCAAGCTGCAGCTTGGCTGAAGGTTTTCAAGAGCGCAGCCAAGAGCTCGGGGTCTGCACTCAAGCTCCATAAGAGTGCTAGTCAAGAGCTCCGAGGCTGGTCTCAGAGTTTCTAAAATGTTAGCCAAGAGCTCTAAGAATGCTCTGACGTCACTCAAAGGGGCTTGTCAAGAGATCCAAAACGGTTTCAGACTTTTCAAAAGTGTTATCGAGAGCCGTAGGATCACTAACGATGTCATGAAGAGTGCTAGGAAAAATTTTAGCATTTTCAAAGTTGCTTAGAGTGATTGCCAATAGCTGTGAGATCCTTGTGTTAATAATCAAGAGCTTCAAGAGTGTTGTGGCTCTTGAGTGTTAAAGTTCTCAAGAGGGTGGATCAAGTGCTGCGAGATTGCAAAGTTCTCGAGAATTCATTCTAGAGCTTCAACATTGCCATTAAAGTCTTTGAGAGCATTGGTCAAGAGCTGTGAAAATATAGTTAGAATTTTTGAAGGGGGTCAAGAGCTGCAAGAGTGATTTCAGGGCCTAGATTGTTGTTAAGATGTACAAGATATGATGTAATTTTGTGAAGCTATTATTGATCTTGCGGACGGTACCCAAGAGTTTTGCATTTTACAACTCTAGGTTCTTCTTGCATTCTGCCTTAAATGACCGCCCAGGTCCTCATGAGCTCTGGCCAATAAGTCTAAAGCTTCAAGACTGAACTGAAAAACTCCCATAGGCTATATATGAATGTAAAAAGAACCTAAAGTTAGTAAATGCAGTTCTCTTGAGTACTGTCTGCAAGAGCGATAATAGCTCCGTGATATAGTTCTTGATCACTAGTAGAAAAATCGACATTATCTTGCCAGCGTCATACAGTAACGGGAGATGCAAATTAGGAATGTAGTATTATGTAAATAAGCAATGTAGCTCTGATCGTTTGCTAAAAATCTATAAGCGAACGTACAATAAAAGTGTTTTTGGATTAGAAGAGTGTGTTTTCATTGTTAAGATATTCGTCTAAAATAACTGGGTTTCAATATTACTTCTCATCAACTTGGGAGCGCTTCATATTTTTGTGGCAGTTGCTTTAAAATAAGTTGATAATTTTTCGCCAAAGCCTGTACCGTCGCAATGTTCTTTGAAACAACAATAATAAGTAGAATATGAAATGTATGTTAATTTTCCACAAATCGTCGCACTGTTATAATTAAGACATAAGTATAAATTGAAAATACACAACAATAAATAGTATTAGCATTTTGGGCCAAGTAAGCTGGGGACCTCTGTTAAAACCTTTCACGAGAATGATATATCCTGACCTAGAGCGGTTATTATTATTATTATCATTATTACATACGACGTTTCACCACCGGAGATGCTACAGAGGCGTTTCATCTGTGTGTTCTGATTTAGACGAGGTAAAATCATTTACTGAACTAGTATCTCTAACTTACAGCTATTTCATCATATCAGAGAGCTACAATAATTTCAAAATTAAAGAAAAGTGGAGTTCGACAATCCAATCTCATACGTCGTCAGCTCAACAGTTTCTGTCACAATATAATGTTTATTTAGATTTAGGCTTTATTTTGAATGCTGATCGGATGGGGGTAACACAAGTATAGCCAGGTTGGGAATCCAACAACTTAATCCCCATAGAAATGAATTTATTTTGAGAGATGGCTTATGTGTAGCATTGAACCGTGATTTTATTTTTTATTTCACACCATATAACTTTGGGGATTAATTTTAACAAAATATTTGTAATTGCATTTTCGTTAACTTTAAGCAATCACTGTATACTGACAACCAGCTGCATTTCGATCATCAAAGGAGGAGCTTACATTGAAGAACAAGATATCATCAGCCCCTAAGGCAACTGGGAGTAACTTTTGGGCGCTGGAAGGTGTTAGAACACAAAGCGTGGGCACTACACTTTCGTATTGATGCAGCTCAACGGGCTGAGGGAACTCGGCCTGAGAATGCAAATCGACGGTTATGGGCTTGGGACGCAGGAAAAAAAATTTCCTACTGCTCTGTCACTAAAACTGTTGTTACGATCCTCCAGTTTTGGCATTCAATGTCATCCAAGATATGTGTTCTCCCAGCCATCACATTTTTGAAATGCGTCTACATGCGATGTTTTTACGCACAAGATACATGTATTTTGGATATATTGTTCTCAACTCTCTAATTGCTTTCTTATGATTAACACCCTAGAAAATTATTAAATTAAAAGTGACAAAATTAATTTAAAAAAACTGCATTTAGCCGTAGGGTGATCATATTTACGGCGAGTTCTCCTACACCAGACGAATTGCCAGGACCTCCTGAATTTAGAACAGGACCTCTTGAACAAATTCAGCAAAAGTTATTTTGAAATTGTCTTTTATCTACTGAGATTAACTTAGTTACTTTATTCATTGGTATGGTTTCATTAGGTTTTGTTCATATTTATTCTTTCATTATTCATTGAAACGACTCAAATAATTAATTGAATGATTGCACTGTGTGGAGTGTGTTAACCGTAACCCATTTCAGATTAATTGTTGGGGCTTTCAGAATGGCAATGAAATTTCAGGACATCAGTCAATAAATGAGTTTTTGGAGAACATGCTTACATTCTTAATAAATTAATAATTTTACATATTTTTTCCTATCACAGTGAACGATAGCTTCTGTTTCAGTAGTTCCTCACTTGTTCCTTTGCACTACATACGTACGGCGGTGTGTTAATTTTATCGTAATTTTTCTTTGCACAAGTATTTCTCAGGTACTACATGAATATTATAAATAAAGGAGTATTAGAGATTGCATAAATATTGCTTAAATATTTCATAAAAATGAATTAGAAAATTATTGCATAAATAGTAGAAGTTAATTGAATATAAGAGTTATTAAAATCAGTATTATAAGTCAGTGGACATTGCATGGATAGTAGGAATAAATGAATGTTACAGTTAGTTCATAAATATTGCTCAGTATAACTTTGCTGCTTAGAGCTTTGCTCAGTGATTGCTCAATCACTGCTCAATTAATAGATTTGTATAAATTTTCTACTCTGGGTTTTAAAGTTCTTTTTTTCATTCATTGATTTTTCTTCCAGTGCTCTTTTCCTCTTTTTATGAAAATAACAATGCTTACAATCTTGATTCATTGACAACTGGATTCTTGTTTTAGAATAAGGTCTTTTAATCAATAGTCATTACTTCAATCACTCACTGCGATTGATGATCTAGTTTCTTAAATAACATTATTACTTGAGAACAACTTTTACTGATCATTCGAAATAAATAGCAACGTGAAAGGTCAACTGAACTGTCAACCCTTTCATGTATGGTTTACAAATTATGAAAAACTATTATGCATGCGTTGCCACGGTTCTAAATACAAATCATGTCCTTGAAGCATTCATTTAGTGCTATTCTAATCGAAAATCAAGTCTGCGAAGCGAGTGTTTAGTAAAGGTTTAATTACAAACCATGTTCATGAAGTATGCTTCCGGTAAGGTTCTAATTACAAGTCACGTCCATAAAGAATGCATTTGGTAATGACCTCCTTAAAAACCGTGCTCCTGGAAGCGCAAAATCAAAAGATTACCATAACAAAACGACCACTTCGGACTTATTTTTGAAGAACTTTTTGAGGGTTTTAATTTGGGTTTGAAGAAGACCTCCAGGAGTCCCGCCAGTTGGTCAGCGGCTCACAAGAGCCCATCAAGACTTCACCTCGCTGCTGAGGGCTGCCGAAGATCAAGGCCAGCCAACACGACCTGAAAATCCAGTTCGAGGGGCGAAAATTTTGTCTGGGAGTGTCGGCCAGCAACCAAAAGAGCGTCGCATGAGCACAGCACCTGTTGTTGTCTCAGAGGTTTGTCTCCCTGTGGGGAAAACTTGAAAAACGAGCGTACAGTGCGAGCGGAAGCTGGTGTGAGGGCAACTAGCTGATGAATGCTCACGTAGAACGAATTATGTCTTTCTACTGTCTGTGGAGGAAAGATTAGAAAAAGACTTCTGCTCATGGTTCTGCGATAGCGTTGTAATTACTATTATTTTTCAGCTCCTTGTCCTAAGGAAACAGGATTGAAAAGAGAGCACCACGAGTAGAAGAGTTTCCCTATCATCTCTTCTTTATTTTTATTGTATTTGTATTTTTCCTCGACCTCTTCTATCCCAATGTTCCATTTTTAAATATACTATCAGTAGAAAATAGCGTGTTTGAAAACTGCTTTATCGAGCGTGTATACTCTCTGAATGCTATCTACCTTCCAAAAAATAATCTAACTACTAAGAATACTGCATAGAGGCAATTTTTCCTCTCATGAGTATGCTGAAAAGACCTATGGGATTTTTCTTTTTCCTTCAAAGTATAATTACGAAACTTGCTTCCCGATATAATTAGCAATAAGACCTTCATTAGGTGTAAAAAAATTGCAATGTTTGGCTCTTTAGGACATGTAAAAGATCAACATCCACACTGTCGACCTTGTCGAGTAACTTCCCGAAGAACAAAACACCAGCAAAGGCTTGAGTGTAAACGCTTCCTTTCGGCAACCAATATTATTTTTGAAGACCTGGACACAGACTTTTAAGCAACTGACGTCATCGGAGAGGTACGGCTGTAAATTTATTTCAGTCGCTTCCGCAATATTACGTGTAATTCCACCCTTTTCAAATAAAATTTAAGCGAACAGGACGTACGGTAGCTAAGTCGGCTTAGAAGAACCTATCGGTGCCAGCTGTACCAACCATTACAGCTACTATAACATCTTAAATCGTTTCAAAATAAGTCATCTGAGCTCACGATACGGCAGCGTTTGTCTTCATTTATTATCTTAATAATGTTGAACAATAAAATCATCAAACATTCTTCCGACGTTGAACAGCGAACATTTTGTTCATGAAATAAAATTCAGTAAGGTATTGCAATAACGTGCCATATTAATGAGGCAAAACTGCATTGCAACGCACACCAGCCCTTTCTGTAATTACGCAAGAGTATCCATTGGAATAGAGCAGTAAATATAACGCAAGCCGCATCGTTTTCCAATGCTGTCCCTCGCGAAACAAAACGGAATTTGAACCAATTTTAAAAACTTGGGATGTTTTTTTGACGTGATTTTATTTAACATCGGAGCTGGATTGATAACGAGACTTCGTACGTGAGGGAAAGAGGAGAGTGAGGGGCGTCAGGGCAATGAAAAATGTGAAGAGCTGCTTTTCCTTTCAACAAAATATGGAGAGGTGCTGGAAAACAGAAATAAGGAACAGATGCAGGGAAACTAAAGGAACGAAGCGATGCAGGGAAAAAAGAGGAAAGAAAAGGTATAGAAAATCAGATGTAATGAAGTGGAGCAAGAAAATGAACGTATAAAATGAAGAGATATATGAAACTTAAAAATATAAAGATGAAGTCAAGGCACCGCAGTGCACAGGGAAAACACGAACCATTAAAAACTACAGGAGAACACACGTAATAAAGAGCTGCAGGAGAACACACGTAATAAAGAGCTGCAGGAGAACACACGTAATAAAGAGCTGCACGAGAGCACGCGTGATGAAGAACAGGAGAACACACGTAATGCAGAAACCTCTCTCCAGCAGCCTGTCAGCAGCAGAGACCGCTCAAGGCACTACACGGGGCGCACGACAGCAGCGGGTCCAGGGCATGTGGTGGTCTTCCATCGTGCCAGGTAGGTTTTAAAGGCAGCTTCGGTATTTTCTTTGCTGGTCAAAACCAGCAGGGGGAGCAGCAGCAGCTGCAGTACCAGCAGGGGGAGCAGCAGCAGTACCAGCAGGGGGAGCAGCAGCAGCTACAGTACCAGCAGAGGAAGCAGCTGCATGACCAGCAGGGGGAGCCGCTGCAGTACCAGCAGAGGGAGCAGCAGCAGCAGCTGCAGCACCAGCAGGGGGAGCAGCAGCAGCAGCTGCAGTACCAGCAGGGGGAGCAGCAGCAGCTGCAGTACCAGCATGGGGAGCAGCAGCAGCAGCTGCAGTACCAGCAGGGGGAGCAGCAGCAGCTGCAGTACCAGCAGAGGGAGCAGCAGTGCTACAGTACCAGCAGGAGGAGCAGCAGCAGCAGCT
>JACJUY010000295.1:48251-173123 GCA_014220935.1 Platorchestia sp. MABIK
AAAAAAAAAAAAAAAAAAAAAACTGAAGAACGAGAAGAAATCTCCTGACTTTAGATGCGGTAATAACAAAACATCAGAATATGAAGTGATAGGACCAAGATGGCTAGCAAAAATTTAGAAAAATTTTCGTGTGCCTCATAAAGGCTGACTTTTAAGTTAGTCTATGCTGATGAAGCTATTCAAAATGCAATATTATTCATTAGATAAGCTGAAACTATATGTAGAAAACATAAATCTTATTCAGAGGGGGAATTTAAGTGATGTTCGCTGAGGTAACACTCTGTTTCACACGCGGAAATCTGCGGAATGTTGGCTGATTAGAGCATAATTAAAGATTCGTGTCGACGATGGCTAAGTTTTTTCATGGTTTCAACTATGACACCGTCATGTTTCTTCATGTGTTCAACAATCACATTGTCATACGCAGCGTATCGCACGCTAAAAACGATGAAATATAGTTGTCGGAGTCGATAGTACGTCACATTTTCGGATAGTAAGACTCGAAGAAGTTCCACACCTTGTCCATCCTGAAGAACTTAAGAAGACATTTGCTCTACTTTTCTACGAACTGGAAAATGAGCATCAAGGTCAATCCAGAGGCTGTAATAAAAAGATAACTTGTCCGTTTTCATTTTTTTAAAAGGTCAAAACTGAATTGAGAATGTTCAATTCATTCAATCATTCATTTACTTATCTCTATTAATTCTTTATTTCTATTTGTGTTTTTGAGCTCGTTCAACCTTGCAGTCAACCATTTCATGTGAAACCTGCTCTAACAATAACGTACCCGAGTTCGATTCACACATTTACTGCCGTACTGAGAGCAGTTTATGCTTTACTTAAGGACGACCATGCGAAAGAAGGATTAGGGTTGAAAGCTTAAATTCGATTTTTTCCTGGTGATTATTCACTGTGTTAGAGACTGGCTTCCTGGTCCGCTTACACGACTCGCACATCACCAACATGACAGGAACCAAAAAAATACTTCGCTTGAAATAAACTAGGTTCAAACGACTTTCATAACTGGAATTTAACTTGAAAAAATGATAAGTGCACTGTAAAAGACATTTAAGCTTAGGACTGATTTTCCCAAAGATTGCAAATGAACTTCAAATAAAGAATCTTTCATCTATGATAACGACTATTTCACGACGCACGAGTATATTAGCTCTTCTCTTTGTATAATTACTTATATATATGTAACTATGCAATAAAGGAACATTGGGGTTACAAAAGCATTGTCAGTCCAGTTTAAACATTATATGTATATCAAAGAACACCTCGTTTCATCTTTAAAGCTTACTCTGAAAAAAATGCTGTATTGTTCAGCTTCTGGACATTTGAATTCATTTATCTGCATACGTTGCAGTGATCAATGCGAACATCATCACATGTACGAACACACAATGAATATTTCAGTAGGAATAATAAAGATGAGCCTTCTTTCACTGAGAAAGGGCTAAGTTCGTTTGTAATTCAAGGGCCAACTAAGTTGACAAAACGCATCTCAATTATTGAAACTTCAGCCAACTCTAACGGGTTCTTCTTTGATAGCAAAAAGCTTGTTGGAAAGCAGCGGACCTTGCATGATGAATTTCAAACGAAAAACTTCAATTATTCAGATGATATTCTGTTTTTTTCGGTCTTGCATGTTTTCCTTGCGTTGACTTCACGTTTTAATTATTTACTCAGAGTATTTAATTTCATTTTCTCACTACGTTGTCCATTTCGTGTTTTTTTCAGATTTTTTCACAATTGATGATGTGCAAACGCTGGTGAAGTCTGAAATTATTTCCTGATTTCCATCTACTTTTTAAATAAATAAATAAAAATGTGCGGCTTCCCATTTCTCTCAATTTTACCGATAATATTCTGCTAATCTGTACATGAATAGAGAGATTTCAAGGGACAATGTTTGTATGGCCGGGATCAGAAAGCCCTCATTAGCCAGATCAATCTCTTTCTTCTCCATCGTAAATTCAATTAGGCCCACCGGCCAATTTTGTCTTTTCTTGTGAAAGACCCCGAGTTCTTATCGACGTCGAGTAAGTTGAAAAGTTTCTCAAGTCTAACGACTGCAAGAAGACCATGTCGCCGTCCGAATTAATTGAGAATGAGATTACAAAACCTTGAAATGTCTCAAACCTTTGAAACCTGTCCCTTGAAGTCGCCATGAATCCATCTTCAAATAAAAAGATTTTCCGTTCGTTCGCGATCCTGTCACTTTGATATAACTTGGAGACATGTAGACAAATGATAGTAACCAATGCTTTGTTTCATTACTTGTCCTTCAGGTCACCAAAGTTGAAATCATTTGAGACAAAAGCTATCGAACAAACAAATCATTTCTTGTCGCATGATTTCTCGTTGTACGTGAAAATGCTTCACGGTCGAAAAGTTCGAACGTTGAAAAAGTTTTCGTGACTTAACATGACAGTTTTTAAGCCTGATATTTCGTTTTTGCGCAGTTATTTGCACTACAGCAAGTTTTGTACTGAAATTTCTAGGGAAAAGAAGTAATGTACAAATTCACCATTTTTTAAACTAGAGAATCACAGCGCACAATTGTTTACTTCACTCATGAATTTAATTATCCTGCAGGCTGCGCTTCAATTGCGATAATAAACTGTACGCACAGAAAAGATCGGTATTCGCTTTTCCTTCATCTTGACTTTCCCACGGCAGTTGATGAACTAATCACTACAGAAACTGCATGCGTAAGGTCTTACTCATTTAATAATGAAGTGAATGACTCTCCTCAAGTTTTTCAATACACAAAATTGATAAATAAAACATCTGATCTATTTAATTACAAGTCCGCCCTTCAGTGCCTCAGCTCTCCCTTCAGAAATGCTACGAGTTCTATTTTTGTTGGTGCTTAATATAATCGATGGCCGCTGCCACCAATATCCATGTGTGTGCTTGACTAATATTACTTTTGTTTCAGCGATAGACATCCATTTCAAACATAGCGAACTTTTAATGTTACTCATAAAGGTAAATGAAGTGTTGATTCATGTGACAGTTATCTTTCCTTTTACTGTACAATGCTTGTATTCGATTGCTTCCATAATGCTCAGTTCTTTTCAATAATATTCACGAATCTGCATCAGCTTTGCCATTATTTCGGCCTTCATTTCCTAAATGAAGTCTGACTAACGCTTTAATTTTCTAAATTCACATTTACTTACTGTCGTGAGTGACATTATACGTTGGTTTTGCCACACTCAAAACAGTCTATGTAATATACTCACACAAGTTCAAACGTCGCATCTAAATGAATGAAATTCATTTTTTACCCCTTCGAACACCGAAGAGCTATCACGGAGATCGGCGATGTAACCACTGAGACTCGCTTTCACTTTTCAATCCAGTCATTTTGGTTTGAAATTAATTCCGTGAACGATTTTCTCAGGTTGTATTGACGCCCGTCACCTCGCGTGCTCTAAGCAAGTCTATTAGCTGAGATGAGGCGCTCCCGTGACCGTTGCTTATCCCCCTTCCGTTAAACTACAAAAACACGCGCCCTTACGTCACCGTTGCCCTCCGAACGTTCCATCTTTGTCCGTTATCGCGTGGCATCCGACCATCCATCTTACGTCGAGGTGACACTGCAACATGCACCGCCAAAAGCCGGACTTTAGATAACTATATCATCATGATGACCATTGGTTCTTGCGTTAAAATTGCATGCATTTCTACTGCAGTGAATGTTTGTCGTGAATCCAGAGCAGCGTTCAGCCTTGGGTTCTAGAGGAAGTCGTTGCTGAGAGAATTGAGTGTCTTGTCGTCGAATTCGAAAATAAGTGTGATACGTTACACCCATTGGTTGTATAAGAGATTTGTTAGGTGTGATATGTCTCATCACACTGTGCAATTTCACAACAGGTGCCATAAATCAATGACTTCTTAAAACGCACGCTTCATGAGATCCATAAAACTCCAGTATTTTGGTTAAGAAGTTCGTTAATATCTTGTTAGTTGCAGTTTTCATCGATAGTATACATTCACCAACCTCCCTGCACAATGTGAAGCTAGATCATTATAAGTACTCATTGATGTTACTTTAATGGACCATGTAAAGCGGTTTTGGACCTATAAAATTATATTCGGTGATTTTAATACGATCAATTTCCAGACAGCGAAATAACTTTAACATCATTTCAATTTCGGCCTATCTTAATAGATTATTAATATGAGCGAATTTTAGCAAGTGTGGCTCTTGTTTCATGATTGTGTTTACCATTTACGCTATTAAGTGTATCATTCATTTGCAAAATTTTTTCGGACGTTCACAGAATTTAAGTTCCTTTCGAAAATCTTAGAATCGTGTGTGCTGTTTTTCTTTTAATTATTTGACAATGCCAAAACTATAAAAATACCCACGCAAAGATTTGCATTAATATGATTGTGAATGGCAGAGAGTCCGTGACAGAAGTTCATTACAGCTCTTCTGTTTCACTAGTATCGAGCGTTAACCAATTTCTCTTTGGTTCATGAGTTTCTGATCAAGTAAAACATAAAGTGCATTCAATACCTGCTAGAAGAATCAATCATTTTTTAAATCTTTTCTTAGGCTCAATTGTGTTTTCCTTATCCAGGTCCGCTAACAAGACTCACGTAAGCCCTTTGTTAGGCCCATGTGCAATAAGAACACTGAATTGTTCTTGGGGGTTCATACATTTATGCAGCATAGCATTTCCTCATGCCTTGAGAATATCAAAGCCCCGAAGAGACAAAGCCCAGACTAATGGAATCCGAATGTTAACAATACGCCATTCACTATCACTCAGAGTTCAATCAGAGCACTGGAGACTCTTTTGATCTCGAGGTGAACCAAGCTTCATGCAGCTGCTCGGACTCTCGGACTCCCAGACGTTGAGTCAAATCCGTGATTAACCAATAGACAAATAGCAGCAAAACGCATCCAACAGACAAACTTTCAAATCAGTAACCTTAGATCAAGGAAGATCAGCAACGTCTTTCTTCTCTTGATACACTTCGTTAGTTAGCGCTAGTCATTTACGAGCGTTTTTCTTGAAATTATTTAGGTAATACTTTCACGCTGGATGAAATAGCAACTGCATTTCACCCGTTGCAAGGTTAAAAATCAACACCCAATAAACGTATTTTGCACTAAAAATAGATTTAGCTTATCATCATTTGACCAAAATTTCGAAAACGTTAATTTTGGCAGACACAACATTCGGTGTGACATGCATGGACAAATTGGAAGGCATTGTTAGGGAACGTCTGAAAGTTCAAGTTAACTTGAACCTGTTCAGGGCTCTGATAGCTAAAGTTATGTGAACTTATGACCAAAGTGTGGTATTGTTAGAGAGGTGCTGGCTTGCCAACAAGACGAAGCGGTGTTGGGGGCCCAGGAGATTAATTTGAACGCGTGTCAGTTTACGCGGATGTTACGTCGCTTTCTTGGACCAATGCATCTTTGTCCGAATGTGCCATCACTTTGCGGGAGCAAAAACATAAGCAAATAGACATTTTTTAATCAAAAAGTATGTGCACTGGCTTAGGGTGAGAACAATAAATATTTTTAAACCATTAACTGGTTCATTAGGTATGCTTCTAGCAAATAAACAATTGCCCATTCATTAACTGCGTAGACACACATCATGCCTGCGTAAAACACAACATGCACAGACAACACAAAATCTTTGGTATGAATCAAGAATGTAGTGCCTGTTGTTGTACATTCATGAATGAAAATACACCTTAAGACAGTAAATTTTAAATAATGAAATCATTTAAACTCTTTCTAAAAGCATAAAGGAAATTTATTTTTTACCCGTTCTGTACAGAACGTTGTATGTAGAATATTTCAGTTATTCTTCACCAGCCTCTTCACTCCCGTTTTCCATATTATGATTTCGCACAGCTAGGCTGTCATCATGACAAAAGGGAGAAGAGTCTTACGTACAAGTGGTAGTAGTAGCAGTAGCAGCAGCAGCAGTAGTAGCAGAAGTAGTAGCAGCAGTAGTAGGTGGTGGTGGTAGTAGTAGTAGTAAAAAGAGTAGTAACAGTGTTAGAAGAGAGACTTGGAGGCACTGCAGAGCAGATCTTCACGACGCACACAACGGCGTGAGCTCAAACTAAGGCTCACATTCTGACCTCCATCAATGCCATATCAATGAAAATCAACAATAAGGCTTAACTGCAAATAATTTCAGAACTCTTGCATGGGTAATTCAGTCTTAAGCCTTAAAATTTAATACAAAACTTCTGACGTTTGAAAATTCAAATTCAATAGAACGGCCCAAAAAACGATCCTGAGTTAAAGAAGACCAGTGAAAACGAGTGGAATACACACATTGCAAACACTGTGTGTTAACATCGCAGGGAAAACTGAATTGCTGCAAAAAAAACAATAGCTGTGTCATGTAAACGATGTTAAGGGTTGACACGAAAATTTTTCCCATGCTTCGTACGAATTCTTTTCACACCGAAATGCGGAAAAAAATAATTATTAAACTTGTGCGAGTGAGCGTTTTGGTTTGATTTATGTAATTTTCATTCCTCTGTCTAGGGTTATGGAAGTAAGCATAATTTTTGACACACTCGAAGCTTTATGGAAGTAAGCATAATTTTTGACACACTCGAAGCCTTTTAGACAATTCCGTGACTTTGGAATACCGCATGTATCATGCATTGAAGGCAGAAGGCTTCTGAATTAACAGAGCCTTTTTGCGAGAGTTGAAGTTGTTCAACCGAGAGAAATGAATCCCGTCGTCGATGAATGAATTCTGCACCCAACTTTAATCTTAAATCAGAATACCAGATTGACAACTCAAATCGGTTGATTAAATTCGAAAATCTAACAGCCATTTACAACGTGCACACAATTTAGGTTGTAAAGTAATAAGAAGAACATAAGATTAAGATTGTCTTAATGTTGTCACTCATGCTCCTTTATTTATCATTAGACTGAGGCCCAATTCAGTCGAAAACGATGCGCATTTTGTGTATAGAGCGTCAGCGGATGTCGGGTCTTAGCTGCCTCGAACTCAGTTTGCCTGTATTGAACGCTGCTGTCCGGATTTGAATGGTGCCGTTCTCGCTGCGACGTAGGACGCTGTTTCGAACTGAACCTTGTTGGCACAAGTTGGGCAACTGCCACTCAAGTCCTGACCGAAGCTGTCCAAACAAGTCCCGAGCAAGCCAGGTCACATTTGTATCTCTCTATAGCGAGTTGGGGCTCTTTTCCATATTCATTCGTTTTCTTCTCGATATTCGTGTTTTTTAGCTTTTAAATTCTTCGTGTTGATCTCCAGAAGGAAAGACTGGAGAGTCATTTGCTGCTATTTGCAGCGCATGTATTTATAATACTGTTATAAACTATATCATGTGAGAATCTAATATTACGGGAGCCATTACCTGTACAATTCTTAACCATCTCACATACTCCTCTGAAGTAGCCTACAGTTCTGAACAGAGATATAAAATCTGTTCTTTGATATGTTTTTTAAAGTTTCTAGTATCCGAAAATGATAATTATCAGAACGCTATTCGGTAATTAGCTCACTATGGGGACATCTAATTCTTTGGCTGTTCATATACTTGTTCGTTGTATAATTGGAGGGCCACACTTCTACAATACCTAATGAATACGGCATTGGAAAATCGTAGCCTTTGATGAGGGAGTTGAAATTTGCACGTTGAATTATGGATTTTAAAATAGTGAAACTAAAATAAGATGTCTCGAAATACTTCCATGGGTGGTACTGTTGCCATCTAAACGATTCGTATACTGCTTAAACTAGGAGTTCCTTTTTAGTTTTCTTTGTTTTTAGGTGTTGTTACACTGAAAAGAAGCGTGCTAGACTATCCAATTACTACCTGACTCGGCCTACAAAAATAATCGAAATCGGACCCTGCGATCAGCCAATCCATCTCACGGGAAACGTATTGTGATTTCTCCCATTTGGATTTATGTAAAACATAATCTTGCACGAATTTATTAGCTCATTTTATTGCGAACTTTAGATGGCAGAGAATAGTTTGAAAATAGGTTTCTAATTGCCAATCAGTCACAAAGCAGCATTCATTTTCAATTGTCAGTGGCGAAATTTGCACTATTGCCTTTGTTCTTGGACTCACTGATTAGAGTCTACAGGCCGAATTAGCGGATTGGGCTAAAATCTTAAGATTCTTTTTAACATCACCAAATTCAACAAAAATGTTAAAAACCTACTTCCGTTTGAAGGGATCGTTGCTCAGAACTTCCTCTCTTGATCCAGAAACTTAACGACATTACACTGGTGCTGCAGCAATTATTCATTCGTCTGCGTTTTTGTCTGAGCTTAGTTTGTTGTTGGCATCAAATTATGCAAATCTCTTGACAAATGTTGCGTGCACTTTCGCCCACTGTAATTTATTTTCAATTAGCGAGGCGTCGTTTTCTGGATCATCATTATTTACGCAGGGAATTGTCGTCGAATTTGTTCGTTCGCAGACCGACTAGCGCCTCACGTAAAACTAATTAAATACTTTAAATGAAATTCCAAATCGCTCTGCATTCATAATGAGGACCGTTTACGATCCTTTTTAGCGCCCGAAAAAATAGCCCTCTAAATTTGCGAACCAATTTGGCAAGGGTCTACAGCACCGTAATACTGTGCGTTTCTAAAGTAATTAGTGCCTGTGCCACCATTATAAATTCAATGGAGTGCTCCTATTATTATATTTTTGAAAGCGTTTATGTTGCTTGATTGTTCTACCATGGAACCCTTTACTGTAACATCGTTTAGAAGTATGTGTGCTAAAGCCAATTATCCTTAATCCGGCGGGTAGAGTGAAAACTGTTCGGTCTCATGCTATTGAATAGAAAATTCGATGAATTCGCGCATACTTTAAAATGTAATTAAGCTGGAGCATTGACTTCCCTAAACTTGACTATGCAGAATTAATTGTAAAATAGTTATGGGCTCCCATTTTGCGACGCTCAAGGATTAGGCTGTAAGCTAACGGAAATACATAAGGTCAGAAAATTTATACAGAAAAATGATACATTTAGACCTTTATTGATTTCAGAGAGCATCACGAAAATGAAACTACCTTGAAAATGCGTAACGAATTTTTGTTATCATTACAACATTTCTTTCGTTAAGATCTCATATAAAGTGAGATCGAAATATTTTAGGCATCGCTAACTTACCTACGAAATTCTTGGAGAGAACAGTTATCAAATGGAAGCGTCTAGCATTCATATTTCTTGACCCAGTGACTTAAAAATGTTGTGATAAAGTTTGTAGAATACTGAGTATAGGTTTACACCATTAACGTTAGCGTTAAGAAATCTTTTTAAGTTAGACCTACCAAAATAGCTCAGAAATACAGTGACACAAACGAACTGAGCATTGTCTTATAGCGAATTATTTGAGTATTGTAAAAAATATGATCCATGAAACCACTGGTTGTTTCCTCCAGTTTAGTTTATTAGAGTTCTTTTGTAATCAGAACAATGCGATTTTTGAAACTGACAAATTGAGCATTGTTTTGTTCTGAATTATTGCGTTTTATACGAAATTAAATCTATGATACCCGTTGTTATTTTCTTTAGTTGAGTTTATTGGGAGTCGAACCGAACATTGTTCTGTTGCGTATAATTATTTGCGTTTTGCAAGGAAATTAAATTAATAAAACCGGTCGTAGTTTCTCTAGTTTTCTTTATTTAGATTTTTTAGTTATAAGAAATGTGCAATTTTTTAAACTTTTATACTCAGTTCGTAAAGCTAACGCGTTAGCTGCTGCGTGACGAGCCGTTGGTCTCGGATGACATTTTCATATCACAGCTGACCCACTGGTAATCACCAACTTAATATTCATAAATACTTGATCCAAAATATATGAACTGGTGAGTGATTTACTGTTAGTCATCACTAAAATCGACTTTATTTTCAGATGAGCATTGAACTTCAGTTTAACTCGAGGCAGATATTAATTTTGATTCCTGTAAAATCATTTTTTCCCCGAGATCTCAATGAGATTTCGTCATTTCTAGCACTTGTCCAATATTTTTCGATTTTGGGAGCGAGTCTAAGGAGGCGAGGCATACCTGATAGAGTAGGAGTAAAATTTTATTTCGATGTTCTGTCTGTTTTTTAATATCTTAGTATTTTGATG
The DNA here is from genome assembly GCA_014220935.1 of Platorchestia sp. MABIK. Taxonomy (NCBI): domain Eukaryota; kingdom Metazoa; phylum Arthropoda; class Malacostraca; order Amphipoda; family Talitridae; genus Platorchestia; species Platorchestia sp. MABIK. Next base: position 58,392 of record JACJUY010000295.1, read on the forward strand.
AGAAATTCATTCAATGCACAATGTTGTATAAAACCAAAACAAACTTAAACAATTCAAACAATTTATTTACCACAGGTGTTCATGGACTGAACATAAAGTTATCAATGTTTTCAAAACGCTTTACGGTGTGCTTTACACTATAGATACTCAATGAATGTGCTAATTGCTTTCAAGAGCTTGATTTTTGCGATCTTTTCCATTTCCAATTTTCGAACATTGACAAATTTACGATTTTATTTTAATTTATTTTATCGACGGCGTTTTTTATCATTCCTATGCATGGTTCAAAACTCTATTGACGAAACCTGATCTAAAACTTCGCACTACTCAGCACTACTGTCGCCTTATTCTATAGACGCAGGAACGTTTAAACAGTCCCATTCATTCAAATCTGCAAGTGAGTAACTTTTATTCTAACGCTCAACAGTTTAAATTTTTTCTTTATCATAAGAATATTACAACCACTGGTACCGGCATTCGGTTATTGCCGATATCAAAATGAGGAAGGAACTGCCACTCGGCAGTGAACGCCATGAAAAACACATCACGGCACAAATTTGGCTACAAACAAAATATATCAGAACAGATTACAGAATTATACTTTAAAATCTACCTGAGGGTAAAATTTAAGCACTATCAGCATTCGAAATTCGGGGTGCAGTCACTCACAGTCCAGACATAACATCAGAAACTTTCATCCGGCGTCGTCACCCAGGGCCGATCACCGACGGCCCGTCGACTGATATCGCCTCAAATTCCTAGGCATGGCGTGCGCAACCGCAGTGAAGTCTCGACTCGATGCTTTACGCAGATTAAAATGTTCGAACGCGAGCAAGAAGCTGCAGGGATCCCAGCAACGAAGAGTTAACTCAAATGCCTTCCATCGCATCAGTCGGATGCTCGGGGCACTTGTTCTCACAAGTCGCACTCGCCTAGTTCCCTTTATTAGAGGCCTCGTAAAATCCTCAATTTAAGAGCACAAAATTGTAGGGGTAATACAAAGACCCATTTGCAGCTACGGATATTAACTTGTGTCTTTTGTAGATTGCATGGAGAAACGAAGTTCCCTTACGTTGTTAAGTCTTTGTCATGACGTACTTTGTACCGAACCCTATTTCCTGATTGTGTTTATGTGGGTCCGATGTAAAATATGATTACCAGTTAGTGGTACAATAGAACTTAGTTTGAAATACAGTAGCGTAAACCTGCCGTATTTCAGCTAATGCTAATTATTGCCGTGTATTACGTCTTCACTGAGAAATTATTTAATTAAGTGCATCATCGCTTCTGTAGGAAGTTCGTTTTCTGGTTACCAATTGACTACAGAAGCATAAGTTAACAAAGAACTTGAATTTTATCTTGCCATAAATGCTATACAGATCAAATGTAGTGAATAGATAACCTACATGGATTTCTATGCTCTAATAGTGTGGCTTTCAGGTCTTGGATTCCAATCCTAAAACTTGTAATTAGCAAATTTTGTTCAGTTCGTCCTTCCATTGCGTTCAATATTTAACACAATATGTTCAAACGTGCAAAGTTAAGCTGAAAGCGTTTGTTAACTCTAGTCACCTATTTGGTCAGCATTTCGTGTCCAGAACAATACGAATTTTTTTAAGAATTAAAAGGACAGCCCTAAACAAATTTTAGAAAAAGAGATAACCTCTCACAAAATCGAATGAGGTAATGCTGAAAATTTAGTCTCCGTCGAATGCTTGAAAAGCCAGTGATGTTTATTTTCCAAACACTGATAAATGTTCATTAAAAATATTTACAGTGCATCAGTCGTGTCCGTTAAACTACCGTGGGTGGCGCACGTGTCGCGAAGATAACATAAATTATCTATTGAAGCAGGAAATTTTTTCAGATGTTAAGTTGACGTCATGTAACATTGGCGTGAGTTCAAGGTAAGAACATTTTCATTGTTTTATGCTTAAGATGTTAAGTTAAGGTTTTGTGAGGTGACCTATAATTTAAAGGCACACTGAATACTGGACAAGATGCTTCTGTATTTATTTACGAGGACAGATTTTTTACAGAAACATATATTTAAGAACTTACGCAAGGCGTTATTCTGAATTTTCTGTGTATTTATTACATCTTTAGGAAGAACAAATAAAAAGAACAAGAAAAAACTCAAGACTATACATTTATTTTAAAACAAATTAACCGATGCTTGCGCGTGAATATCAATGACTGTAAATGCGAAAGTTCTAATTTAGCTCTTGTGACTATGATATTTTAAAATGAATAAACTGGTGCTCGAGCGTGAATGTTGAAAACTATACCTATATGTGAAGGTTATTTCTCTTCCAATTTAACTCTGGTGCCTGTGAGAGATTGGGGTCTAACGGCACGCATGGACGCCATAAAAACTCAACCATAAGCCCCTCGGTTCGTTCCTGTTGCCGTATGTATTATTTTACTTACTTTGGGCTACTTGCTTAGGGTTCTCATAACAGAGCACTTCAAATGCCACTTGTAGAACCACATTTTATACTATAGCATCATTCTGTCTTTGATATTTTTGTGCCGTTCCCGACTAGAAAGACTGTTGCTTGTATAGTCAGTTAAAGAACTTTGCGCTAGTCATTGCTAGAAACAAAGAAAAATGGAATGGAAAAATGGAAAAATGGAAAAATGGAATTAAGTCGTTATGCAGTTCACGATAAGACTCTTCACATGCGTAGGCTCCCCTGCACAATTTTCGATAATGTGGTCTTGCCGTAGGCTTTTCGAAGCTTTAGCAATTCCATTGCATCCTGGAACACATTGGAGCGCAGTCTCGACGAATTTACGAAGGGCTTAGCGTTCGAAGATGCTTCCGAATTGCCGCACACGGTCGTTCTCGCATTCTAGCTAATTTACATATATAACGCATTCGAAACGATTGATGAGCTCGAAATCCGAGCTAAATGCAGCAACTTTCTTGTGCAGTCGTTCTTATACAAACTGTAAAACTGCAGGTTTCAACCTTATAAGCAAAATACAACTTTTTACTGAGTAGGAGTATCAAGAGCTGCACTCATTATGAATGGCTAACATTTATAATTTATTTCGAATGTATATTTACTATTACATACTTTTTGTATTTCTGTTAAGGATACGAATCGAAATTAAACTAGCCCAATTACTAAGCGATTGCGTATTAATATCAAACAGGTTCGTGTAGGAATCACGAAATCGATCAAAAGAACTGAAAATTTGACATTTTAATTTTCAAATACGTGATTCTTCACGAATTCAAGTAACATCTATTCGCTTCTCCATAGATTTTTGTGTAGGTTTTGTTCTAGTTTTGATTAATTTGATGCGATGAAGAATACGAGTGGAAACCTTTGTGACAACCTCGGGACACTTCGCACGTTAGGTCATATTCTGCTTTTAAAAAATTCATTGGATATAGTTGAATGAATGAGAGAACATTTGAAGTTGAATCTCAAAGAAACCTCGTGATTTCTTTGCTCATAAAGCAGGATGATTCATTGTCTTTATTGAGGTATGCCTAAGGTCCACGCAGATCTAAATTGTCAGGGTTCGCAAATGTACAAATGACATGTGTTTTCTTTTGAGGGTGTCGAATGAAATAGAAATTCTTATTGAAGAACAGCAACATCTCCATGGATATTACTTCCGCACTTTATGGTTCAATTTGAAGTTCATAATGATCATATAATAAGCTCAACATTACGTTGCGCTCGTAAATTGCTTGCTCAACACGCTCATAGTTACGCGTGTTCATTAGCGTGCGCTGTAAAATTATAAACTGCTCCAAGTAATTAAAAACTGCTCCAAGTAATTAAAAACTGCTCCAAGTAATTAAAAACTGCTCCAAGTAATTAAAAACTGCTCCAAGTAATTAAAAACTGCTCCATGTAACTTTTGACAATTTCCTGTGAACTCATTTATTATTTTCTGCGTAATCTGCCGCGTTCTTGGATAGCTAACGGCGTTCGGAGCAACTCAATTTTTCACAAAAAAAGACGATTTTCAGGACTCTTCACGAAGTAATAATTTTAACTTGATGATGAAGCAGGCCAGCTCGTTCTCGGTAGAGGTTACATCTTCTTTGAAGACTGAAATGCAAATAAATTGAAATAAAATATAATAAGTAAATTTGACCCTGCTAACTGTCATACTCAAAATAGTAGAGTTGATTTCTTCTAGCTTTTTTCGTGTCACATACTGATCATGAGTATATAAACACTCAAACGCTTTTTTTTGATAAAACTCTAGTGAAAAAAATGTACACACCGGCCTTTGTAATAAAGTGCATTTTGTAACTAATTTTTATTTTTTGACCATATTTGAATATACTTCTAGTCAGCATTCAGAAAAAAAGCTTCAAAGAAAGGATTATAAATTCTGACGAAATAAATTTGCCCTTGTAAAGAAAGCACGAACAATATGTTGCTTGTTTGATGCTAAAATGTTGCATGAATTTGAAAATAAAACCGTCTAATAAAACCCTCTCTTTCATAGAAACTTCGCAATTTATGGTGGATGGATTGTTTTCGTTATTATATCCACTGCGTGATGAAGATTACTTCAAATTTTCAGACAGAAATGACTTTCTGCTTTCAAGTTGAGACAGAAAACATCGGGGGCGCAGAGTGCCTTTTGTTTGCACGGATGCGCATTAAGTGCTCTCTCGAAAATAGAAAGAATTGCTGCAGCCAAAGCTCTTTCAAAAGTTACTGAAGACGGCAACACAATAGAAACCAAAAGTTTTCCCTGTTTTCGGACAGGTCTGATTTGAGATGTTTTGCTGACAGTCATCTCATAAAAATTATCTTTATTGACATTATTTTTTGTGACTTGTTTTTGAAGATCGGCAGATCTGAAAAAACATTTCGGAGCATTTTTGTGAAACAAATCATCACACAGCATTGTGTGATGGTACTGTGTACCACGTACCACGTGTACCACGTGGTTCATCACAGCACGTTTAGGTACTGTGTACTAGGTGAAACTTCACAAAACAAATATCAAGCCCTTGCTTTAAAAATAGCAATATCCTAAAATACAACAACCTCAAGAGAATATTTCGACAAACAAAAATCAATCTCTTAGCATTAATGAATCATATAATTACCAGCACACAGACGATCAATGTATATATTCGAAGAAAAATCAAACTCGCGTTAAAAAAAAAATCATTTAATTTCAAACTTAACATTTTGCAAGAAGTATTGAACGCATCAAAAATAAAATCAAGGCGTTTTACACAGCCACGTTTTGCATGATTTGTTGCCAGAATCTGGAGATCCATCGAGCAAACTTACTCTCCCGCCGCGATATTCCGCGCAGAAGTTCATTTGATCTTCCTTCAACTTAATTTAGCAGCGAGAAAAATACCTCAAGTTAGCGTTTCTTTGAACGGAAGTTCCAAGTTAATAGGAAGGCAAGCTTCGCGCTGCCCAAGTCAAAATAAGATGGTTTAGCTGCCGGCATTTGCCGGAGAACACTTTTCATTCCAGTCCACTTCTGTGCCCAAAGATGAAATCTATTTTTAAGAGCGAGTGCTCCAAGTTTCGATTAATTTTCTGTAGGAATGAAATCCTCGAGCTTTTGCTGCCGAAAGTTCCAGCTCAATGTCTTGATCAAACATGCATGATCGTGCTAATGAAATTTGTTCCATATTGGTAGACGTGTGCGTTCCGATACTTTGCATCGAAGTGGCAACCTGATCGCGAAGAAAATTCGCTGGAGCTTTTCTTATAATTTTGAAAACTGAGATGATTTTAGTAGATGTTTGCACGCTTCACTTTCGTTCCTTCTAATGTATATACTTGCATGTGCTCGTTCTTGTTTTTATTGCATGTACCCGTTCAACTTCCTCCTAAGTGATGCAAATATGTTTGATTTTTGAAAAATAAGAATGCTCAAAAATTTCCGTAGTAGTAAATATACTCAGAAGAAGATACAAAGCCAATCCAACGCTAAATGTTATAAAAACATCACTTTAGCATTTCATGGTTTACCTATTTGACTTGAAAATTTTGGAGCAGAAAATACGCAACATTTCTGCGAAAGAATACATAGTTTATAATAAATACACGTGTCCGGAATTTGTTTGTCATCGCGGATAAAAGTATTTTTTTCCATGCAGTGTGCTGAATGCAAAACGAGTAGAGCGTTGGCTTGGGTTCACAAGGTAAATACATTTTTATTGTTTTATGCTTCAGTTTATTTATTCCGCTCGTTGCGAGTCCTGCATTTTTTGGTTATTTTCTTACATGAAAACCAAAAGTTGCGAACGTGGTCTTTGCATGCTTCAACGTCCCTGAGATATCCTTTTTTTGAGGACCACCTCAACAAGATATTTCAGTATAAAATGACAATAACTTCCAAATGGAAATAGCTTTTATTAATATAATAAAATGATAAATAATTCAATTATAGCGATTACCGAATGATTCCCCTTCAAGCATGCTGATAATATCATTGGGGTCATATTTTCAAAGTAATCACTTTTTGATTTACGTTTAGTTACATTGAATAAAATTTCATGATTAGTGAGACTCCCTCACAACTCATCTCCCCCTTTCTCTCTCATTACTATAGATTATCAGAACACATTATAACACGCATATTTAACAATTTCAAAAAATGAACGATGGTGTAAACAAAAATATAACAAAGCTTCTGAGAAAGAAGCATGATTAGTCAATGTAGCTGTAAGGAGAACGTTCCATACTAGTTCCAATACGGCGTCAGGGATGTGCAGACCAAAAAGCTGATGATATGATTAAATGAGTTTAAGGGAACCATTTTGGAGCATTTCAGTCATAAATTAGATTTTCCCAATTTTTTTTATTGCTTTAAAAGAGTTTGAGATATGTCCCCGAATGTCTGTAGAAATATCAGGAACGTATCCCAGAGCTAGCGCCCCCCAGAAGAGGGGAGAGCATCCCCCCTTACGGACTTTTTTTTCATTTTTGAACCTAGAGCAATGAAATTGGCTTACTGATAGGAAATGCAATTTCGAATCATTTATCTGTCGTGACAAAATGCGATTTTCTTGAAAAGAAAATGGGAAATCATAGAAGACGACATTTTTGGGGGGTTTCTAAATGCTTCTTCTCTGACAGTTTTTGATCTACAGTAATGATTTTGGCATCATTGGATGCAGAATAACGTGGACATTCCATAAAGTAAATGCTTTTCCTCAAATTTCCAATTTTAACTTTTTATATTTCATCATTCATATTACTCAAGGTGAGCATCCCCCTTCCGAACCTTTTTCTTCATTATTGAATTTAGAGCAATGAAATTTGGTACACTAATAGGAAATGCAATTTAAAATCATTTACCTTCTATGTAAAAATGCGATTTTCTTGAAAAGAAAATGGGAAATCATGGCAAATGATATTTTTGGGGGGTTTTCTAAATGCTTCTTCTCTGACAGTTTTTGAGCTACAGTAATGATTTTAGTATCATTGGATGCAGAATAACGTGAAAATTCCAAAAAGTCAAATTCTTTTCCTCAAATTCTGAATTTTAAATAAAAAATGAAAAAATTAGAAAGCAAATTTTATTTCTTGAAAAAATTCAAATTTATGACGTCATAACTTTGAAACAAAAATGAATTTTGAAAAACTATTCAAGCTTTTGGAAATTACTCCCTTTCTGCATCCAATGGTATCAAAATCATCACTGTAGCTCAAAAACTGTAGGAGAAGAAGCATTTTTAATCTTAAAAATACCTTTTATAAAACAAGTAAGTTTTCAATACGTTTTTCATAATAACTCCGAAGTTTACAAAGCTAGAGCAATGCGGTTTGTTGCATTTGAAAGTGAAATGTGTGGTCTAAAAATTCATTTGAGCATACTTTCTAAATTGTTTGTGTAAAACCTTCCGTAGACTTTTTTACCCTAAAATTATAACTTTTACCCAACCTCTTTCAAAGAAATTTATATAAATTCGTAATAAAATAAAAATAAAATATGCTCAAGTGAATTTTTAGAGCACACATTTTACTTTCAAATGCAACAAACTGCATTGCTCTAGCTTTGTAAATTTCGGAGATATTTTGAAAAATATTTATGTATTTTTTTTATTATAAGGAATAATTAATTTTTTACGCCCCAAATGAAAAAACTTCTTTTATAAAAGTTGTTACGAATTAAGAGATCTAGTAGTCTGCAAATTTTCATAGACGTACGTCCAATAGAAAAAAGTTTCCAGTTTTTGAAAATGGTTGCCTTAATCAGGAGCTGTTGAGGTAAGATTTACCTTCCATCTTTGAAACTTTCTTTGAGGACCGCACAAACCGTGGAGCTTGAGTCGAACACTCTCAGCTCCAGTAATGCAAATCCACTTCTTAAAGAATCTCAAATTTTCACATCTTAAAAAATCTTGTGGTATTCACATCTTAAAGAATCTTGAGGAATCCACATCTTGAAAAAGCCACATTTTAAAGAATCTTGAAGAATCCACATTTTATAGAATTCACATCATAATCCACATGTTAAAGAATCCACATCATAATCCACATGTTAAAGAATCCACATCATAATCCATATGTTACAAAATCCCTATGTTAAAGAATCCACATGTTAATGAAAGCGATATCGCCCCCCCAAGTGGCGGTGACCATTGAGAGGAACTTCTCGCTAACTAACGAGACGACAGCTCCTCTTTGAATGCTTTGTGGTCGACCGCTACAAGCTCTCTGTATACTACCCAGAACACTCAGAACAAACGTGTCACAAATTGTATTAGTTGCAACGATCAGAATGCTTAAATGAATCCATGAAAATATTTATAATTCTGAGTAGTTCATTGAGAAAATTAATCCTACGCTTGATCTTCACAAATAAATAAAATTCGAAATGATCAAAACAACAGGCTATTAATTTTGGGAACAGATTCCAGACTCTGACGATTTAATATGGCAAAAAGATTTTGCTTGGGTCGTCTTGAAGTATTTTTGTATTATTTTCCAGCCATTTCTGGTACGAACATTGTCCTCAGTGCAACCATTCTATCTGAAAATGCAGCATCTCGATGACGCAGCTATAATCGTTGAAAACGTCATGCTATTGAGAGACGGACGTATGGAAGGCAAAGCTACGGTGTGCGGTGTACGCGGCCCACGCTCTCTAGTGGTGAGAACATTTGAGATGTCGAGAAGGTCCGAACTGAAGCCTTGCAGAACAGATCGCACAGATGCTTTGATGTTTGACGAGGACTTATCCCTTACGAGTTAGTGCGGACCCTTTCGAGGGATCATAGGGAGATACGCATGGGGACAAACGTACCCTACTTCTCGTAGCGTTTACGTAGTTCTAATGTATATAAATTTATATTTAGGTGGTGATGGACTCCTCACAACAAGCCAACAGGCTTGGTAAAGATATTATTGGTATAGTATCTAAATTCATTGACTCATTTAGGTACGCTTTGACATTTTCCTGCCTAATAACGTTGAATATCTTGTCCCGTATTTGCACACTGCTCATAAAATCGTTCTAATATACCTCGCAAAATGTGAAAGCAGGGCACATTCGTGTCGGCTTCCTATCGGATGCAAATGAAAACGTTCGATGAAAATATGAGCTCAGTAATATAAACGATTCAGTACCCCCAAATACTCTAAAATATGAGCTCAGTAACACAAACAATTGAATACCTCATAATATTCTGTCCTCGGTCTCTGGAATAGCTCAATCTTGGCATCGACGTCATTGTCATAATTTTTATAACGTTTACGTGTGCTGTTCTCTTAGGTGCAAATTAATTCATTTTGTTAATCCCCTGTCAACTAAGTGTCATTTCGTTTACAAATTGTTCACACTTTACTCGTAGAAATGAATAGAATAAAACGTTTATACGACCATTGAATCTAACCACGTGGCTTATTTTCATGTTGATGCTGCTCTGTGCCGTTAGAAACCAATGACGCTCAGACACCGGAATAAATACATTTACAGTCATTAATTTTCTTGCACAAGCCCTGGGATATCCATTTTACCCAATGTCTCTCTACATGAGTCCGTTACCCGAGGTTTTTCTCTATTATTTGACAGTTTTCTTTGTATCACAAATATTATTAAAGCCAAGATCTCACCTCTCTTTTTCACATGTTGACGCTACTTTCCAATGAGGCAATATGAATGGATTCCAAAAATCTAAAAATGCCTATTGAATTACGCACCTACCTTTTCTCTTCAAATTGCCCTGAAATACCATCTATCTCTCGTATTTTATAATTTTAAAATCTTGGCGGATACACGACATAACCAAGGTCAAGATGATTTTTGAACGGATTCACCGAACTGGCAATAACGATATTTTTTGGGTGACGGGTTCATGATATTGACAATTTGAGATTCGAAATATTAAGGGCCCCAGCTTTCTTGAAGTATTTTCATACGAATTTCCAGCCGTGTTTTTTAGTTTCAATATTATCCTTAATGCCCAAAAAACTCTCATGGGTTAAATGCATCATTAAAGCCATTTATATTTCTGTCGGCGTCTATTAATTGACCTAGAAAATTTATCAGTTCAAGTGAAATGAGTTTAGTCAGCTGAAGTTCAATAGCTAGCTAATACCACAAGACATACGCTTTCTGATATTCCTGTAAACTTTAAGGTTATTAATGATAACGTTTTTTGAAGCAATGAAAGAATGTTTTTTTGGTGTTTTTAGTTCTCTCCTCCTCGAGGAAAACTTGAAAATTATTGATTTATCTCTTTGAATTTTGCGGTTAAATAAGAGGACGGCGTTCAAAAATACGTTACGTATGTTACGATATAATTAGTTACTTCTTTTTTTTATTAACTACTACTCATGATTATTTACCCCTCAAACACTAGAGACCAGTTTTTCGCGTATCTATGGAATAGCTATTGACATTCATCATGCATAAGGAATGTAACCAACATTGCTTCTAAAAAATTGCTGAAGTGAAAGAATGAAAACAATAGAATTGCTCCAGAATACCGCCATTTTCTTGCATAGCACTAATTGGAAAGTGTGTGTTAAGAACAAATATCTTCCATGAAAGTTAATCTAACCGTGCTCGTCAATTGTGGTTCAACGAACCACGGCTGGCCTTAATACTTTCTTCCTAAATTTATCATGCAGAGTTTGTCCTAAAAGTGTTGATATTCTTTATTTGACCAAAGTGAAAATAAAGCTATGACGAGATGGCTTTCTCCTACCAAACTTCACGTAATTTTAAATTTTCACTTTGAGTGAGTTAGACGTAAGGATATGGTATCCAAAAGATTATGCCTCTGAAGTTGGTAGCGACACAACCGTAAACCTCCTCAACGCATTCCTGATTCAATTACGCTGAGTTAAATGGCTTTATTCTTTTCAGCGCATGTATATTTCGTTGGAATCCATGTAAGATGAGGAATTTTATTGGCCTTTAGAGGCATTTATTCCCTTTGTCCCAGAAAATAAAAGTGTCGCGAGCCGTACTGGGCGCCGCTGATAACTCCATTCTCTCGAAGAATTCCAATTACAATTGAAATGGTCTAGGAATCTTGCATCAGAAATTCCCTTTGTTTGTAATCAGATTTGAGCGGCAATTAAAGCGTGAGGCAGGCGGAATTCTCGGTTTGGAATAGCCTTGCATGTCATGCAGGCTCGTTTGGCAGGGAATTCTCAGCTACGAACGGCTACCATAACTTCAAAAAAAGTCTTCACAGCGCGACGTCAAATGCGGTAAAGAAACTTTAGTGCCTCATGGAGATGAGCTCAAGCAGTTCAGAGGAACAGATTTCTTGTCCAGGGTTTTTAGTGATACGTTACCTCGAGCCCAATTCTGCAAAAGTTGAAACTTTTGACGGGAGCGCAATGCTTCATATTGCTCGCATCTTGAGACCAACCTCCCAACCTCGAATTACAGCATTTGGGAACACACTCATAAAGGTTTAATAGTTTCTTAAATCAAGGCTTGCAAATAATTACGATATTAGGAGTCATGCGTGGTGGCATTATCCCCAAAGCCGGCCTCCCTATTGCTCGCGCAGCACCGGAACTTCAGAAGCTCGAGGTGTCCAATTACTTCGCTTCGAGAGCCACTCGACTGAGACACCAAAGTCTGTGGCGGTAATGAGATGCTTTTAATAACACTCAACCTGTTCACTCTGATCTTTGTAGACGCTATGGCTTTCAATTTGTTGCTATGAGTCACCAGATCTTGATATGACCCACAGTTGCAATCAAAGTCGTGACATTTGAGAGTTGTTATGATGAAACACAGAGATGCATAGTACGCGGAATCTTAACTCCTACGTCAATTTAAAAAATTAATTTCTCGCATTCCAAAAAATATAACTTTCTTTTATGACTGGTTTGTCGCACGTGTGTACAATTTTTCTCAGTAATAGAGGAAAACTGGACTCGAAAATTGGAATTGGAGCAGTGTTCTGTTTCTTTCTTTTCCATGATGCTAATTTTGGCGAAGAAATCCTCACTGAAAATACAGTTTGAAATTGTGTCTTCAAAATAATTTGGAGCATATCATTAGTCTCTATCCGTTCAAAGATACAAAATATTTAAAAGGTACAGTTCTCCATCCGCTAGTTTGTTCTCATTGCGAGGATACTGATAATGCACTTCTTTCTCTAAGTTTTCAATATAATTTACTGTCGTCTAATTAAGGAAGAAAATACATGAGCTGTTTTGTTTTCGTATTTTGAGTTTCAGCAGATTTGGAATTTTTACGAAATAAAATCAATCGTGCAACACAACTTTGCTTCTTTTAAGTTTTACCGCAAATGCATCAATGTTTGAATTGGTCGCAATTGTATCAGTAACAGCCGTCATTAGGCAGGCAGTACACCACTAGTCAGGCACCAGGCAGGCAGTACACCACTAGTCAGGCACCAGGCAGGCAGTACACCACTAGTCAGGCACCAGGCAGGCAATACACCACTAGTCAGGCACCAGGCAGGCAGTACACCACTAGTCAGGCACCAGGCAGGCAGTACACCACTAGTCAGGCACCAGGCAGGCAGTACACCACTAGTCAGGCCCCAGGCAGGCAGTACACCACTAGTCAGGCCCCAGGCAGGCAGTACACCACTAGTCAGGCACCAGGCAGGCAGTACACCACTAGTCAGGCACCAGGCAGGCAGTACACCACTAGTCAGGCACCAGGCAGGCAACATGACATGTGAGGTAGCACGACCATGTCGAGGCAGGCAAACACACTAATCAGCTCATTTTCCAGTGCGCCTCAAGGTATCAGCTTAATAAGCAGATTAGGGCAGCGCTGGGAGCTGAGGGGAGGTGCAGGGTCGTAGTAATCTTTCCTCTCTCTCGTCATTTTTCTCTCAAAAATTCTTGCACGGGAAATGCGTGAGCAGGTAAATAAGTTATCGAGCACACACGTTTGCTAATAGGTAATAGTGGCCTTGCAGTGGCCGAGTGTACACAGCGCTTGCGTTCTGTGCTTCATGCACGGGTTCGAGCCCTGTACGCAGCGGTTGGCTTGAAAAACGCTGACGCGGCAAATCAGGGTCGTTGCCTGCAGTGTGGTCACTGTCCTCACGGAATGTTACCTGGGCACTAAACGAGAGGAAAATAAGGTCTTAAAACTCAGGCGTGACTAGGGGCCTGGGGAACCCCTATCACGTACATTCCCTGTAAGAGTATCACGTCAATGATACTCAGCCACTCTCTACTAAAAGAGAAAAGGCTTTGTATATACCATATACAATAAAATTAGAATGAACGGATGAGCAGTTGATATTTATAGTTAGTTCATGTAAAATTTCAAAAATGTTTAAGTTTTGAATGATGATAATTTAACAGTATTCCATTTAGTATGATTGGATCAATGTATAACGTGAATAATTTCACAATAACCAAATATCGAAAATATTCAGTATACGTTAAAATTAATGACTGTGATATATGTAATCAGACCCTGCTAATTGATCACTGATACCAATACCAGACCCATTCCAAAAAACTGAGGTTGTTTCCACAGCGCATTAATATCACAGAAGAAACCGGATTGTTCAGATATTTTATTTCCATCATTATGTGCAAAAGTTTAATTGGATTCTCTCTAGAAAAGATGACAACGCTGGTAAGTTTTACTTTTCTTGGAAATCCATCACAGTTATTGCTAGAGGAGGCTTCAATCATTTTTGTTTGGTTGAATCTCTCCAACATCAAACTCAGCAATGCATTCAAACTATATGATATTCTTGTCTCACTCAAGAAAACCAAATTGCCGTTGTGGCATGCAAAAGGTAAATTTTTGCACCTGATTTGTCGTGTTCAATCGCTTGGAATTTGTGATTTTAGCTGCGCATAATAGGGAACAAATTAGTGGGTGGCTAAAATTATGGACGCTATGAAGGGGAAGTTCGAGTGGGACAATTTTTTTTATTAGTATCGATCTGGTTTGTCTGTTGAGGATTGGCCATCGACTCAAAATACTAAAGGGGACATCTAACAGGTCACACTAATGAAGTCACGACTTAAATGCCACAACTTTTTGGGGACAACTTACGCGTCACTACATCCGGTCTCCAAGATTGCAATTCTGCCCTGATTCTAACGTTATGTTTTGTGTTAGCTTAAAAAACTTCCTGGTACATCATTTTTGAGCTTGAAATAAAAAATTTATTCCACATGCGACAAGGTTTACTTATTTTTTCCTCAGGTATACTGAAATCCACATTTATAGTCACTCTAGATTCGAAGACTCGTAACCTTGTTTTACTGGAGATCACATTGATGAAACAGAAAATATTTAGCAAGACCAACTATACATAACGAGGTTCGAGAACAATATTTCCAGTTATCCCACATCTCGCAACGAGGAGTTCGTGCAGGAGCAAAGTTACCTTACAATGAGTGATCAGAACCGGCGAGTGTGATCACTGCTACAGGGCGCAGACACCGCCCCAGTCTCGGATGAGACGACGGTCTATCCAGTTAGTGCCTCTCTTTATCTGATCGGTCGGAGATTGAGCCACTCTAGATGAGATTACGCCAAATATCAGGGAGATCGTCTCCAGAATTCGAGCTGGTCTAATTCTCCCTTTTTCTTCGAGTTTTAAGATTCTTTCCTTGACTTTCCGAGAAATGAAACGAGCTGATTTTCAGTAGGTAATTGAACGATACGAGACTGAAAAGGACTTAACACAATTTTTAAGAACAATTATTCTAAGTTAGTTAAAAACTCAATTGGTATGAAATTTACTTTTAACTTCGAGCGTCAAAATGTATAAAGGCTGAAATTGAAAGATTTTTCCGTATCCGTCAATCCCATGAGTACACTGGAAGCTGCTCATACAGCCTGCAAACTCTCTTGCACCAGGAATTTATTTCAAAATTATTTTCCAAAGTTCAAAAATATTGAATCATTTTTACTTCGGATGCAATCTAGAAAATAGTGCTGAGTTTCGAAGAATTTCTGTTTGCACTAAAACAAAACGAACTCTCGGAGATATGCGAAAGAATTCTGCTGATTTTTCACGGGAAAATAACTCCGCACTTCATTGGCTTCTTCTTGATATCAATCAACAAGCCCGATGCGCACTGCTTCAGGTTGTCTTGGAAACCAGTAGAATGTGATAGGTATTTATACCACGAAAATAGTGCGCTCTATTCGAAAATGGTTATACCATTTCTGCAAAAATATTTTAATTTTGCCTAATGAATTCGTCCTATTGATTATGCGGGCCGTACTGCTACAGAAACGTTTAACTCACTCAACGAAACCAAAAATGGGGCATTTCTTCAAGTTTCTTACTTCGAGCCGGTTTACAGGTTTCCAGGAATCGCTGCGAGATTGATGTGGGAATAGAGAGGCGATTTGTAAGGCTCTTTTCTACTTCTCCTGACGACGTTAGAAGTAACGGAGACGGCCGACCACCAATTCGTTTAGATTACGAAGCATTGCCTCGAGGATCGAGAAGCCACAGAAATTACAAGAGCAATCGAGCCCCATTTCTCTTGCGCGTATTTGCCTAACCTGTTGCTGCTCGATGAGAGGGAAAGATTCTGTGACCGCCGACGCTGGAATGCCAAAGAATTTTCTCCCGACTAGCGTGCATTCTGAATTGCTTTTATGATTTCCCCAGAGGGTCGTACGTCCTGAGGACATCTCTCGTGGACCAACATATGTTACAAATGAATAAAAATATTACTCGGACAGCAGTTAATTCGTCAAGGCTCGTATGCCTAATGTACGAGAATGTGGAATGCGCTCCTGAGAAAGTTGCATTAATTTGTACCTATGCTTGCTTTCATGTGAGCTTTTTGAAGAGTCTTTGAGATCTATGCAGATTAACCGACAATCTTTCTTGAAAATGGAATATACTACCTACAAGCTACAGCATCTTTGATTTGGCCGGTGATTATTGCAGAACTAGTGTACACGACACGACAAAAATGACAGGATTCAATATTTTCCTTTAATAAATAAATTTTACAGAAGAGTATGACAAACAAATACATCCACCCCCATGGTACCCGAGCTAAAAATATTCTTGCACGTGTGCACTGGTGAAGCTCGTATCACAGATACTGTCATTAAGCATTCTTATGAACGTCACAGAGAGACGGAAGAAGCTCATACCAAAAAATATATGAATTAATAAGCAAACCGAGGGTATTATTAGGTAAGTTATTTATATGATTGCGAATTTGAGTACTTTACTTTTTGGACAAGTAATCCATTTATCAAGGATGTTGTGAAAGCTTTGAAGTATTTATCGCCATATTCAATTTTAACAGTAATAATAGAGATTTTGTGCGACTTAGTTGCGTTTCAATTTAGCTGAAAAATGAAATTTTTCATGAAACTGTTGCCAAACATACTGTGTACTAAATAGTTACAAAGTCGAAGTTCCATCGGTTGTTTATTGCTTTCACTTCCTGTTTTCCCATCACGTATAAGCAACTTATCGCAAATAAATGGAGAAATCATGCCCAAAGGATTCAAAATTTCTACAAGCATCACCGGACGGAAGTCACGAAATTTGCAATTAAAGATTTGCGCGTTTGAAGAAATTGCCTCTACCAACGCAGACTTTGTAGCTTCACTCTTGATGAAATCTAGATTCAACGCCTGGTGTGGTAACCACAGGAGCAGGAATAATTGCATTATTACATAAACATTATTACATTAACAGCCGTTGAGTTTATAATTAAGTGAAAAAAAAGATTATTTTAACTTTGTTTTGTTTATTCATGTTACTGATAAACGATGAGCTAGGTTCTCACGAATTCTAGTTTGTGAAAAAGAATCTAATCTCATTTTGATGCCTTTATCGATCCAATTTATAGATGTATGAGTAAAATGCTTTACTACTCTTTAACAATCGAAAACGTACTATATGCTGTGGATACAGCTGTCTATTGATGAAGGAAATCAAAGACACAACATTCCATTTATAGAAAAGAAAACAACTTTTACCAATTGCACTCTTCAGAAAGCAGTTCACAAACACTGATGATGTTCAGCCAAAGCAATGCAGTCCATACTAATGAGCTTCCTTCACAGGAAAGAACAGGGACTGTAAAGTTTTTGTACAATTTAGGGAAAACAGGTAGCAGTGCTACAGTACTTTTGTATTTCTAGTGCTGAGTTTTAGCCTCCTCGTCTTCGTGTGTCTCTCAGTCTGAAACGGAATTAAATTTTTGTCAGCGAAACATTTTTGCAAGTCGGAGATGCCAAAAAACACAAAGATGGGCAAAAACATGCATTTTTCATGAGATTAGGCGAGGTGTGAGCTGTACGCTTCAAAGTGCCCCGTGGGAACCGCCGCACGTGTTCCCAGAAAATGTTTCCTCAAGTGAAGACATTTGCCAAACAAGTGCATGTTCGTAGCACGGAGAAAGAAAGAGAGGTTAAGACTAGAATAATCGTTCTGTTCAGTTTATTGCTCAAATTGTGAAGTATATGAAAAAGTTAATTATAAGAGTTCGTTTGTACATTAACTGTCATGTAAGATTGTGTGATAGTTATAATGAAACCTTAATGCTTTTGATGACTGCACTAATTTAACTGATCTATGTTTATGACATCATATCAATGATCGAATTTTCTGAAGTAATACTATTACGCACCTTTATGACTAGCAAGGCACATCTGTTGAATAAAGTACCCTCTATACCTTAATACTAAAAAATCTCGTTGAGTGAACTCTGCTGGAAACGCTCAAGAGTTGAAATGCTGAAAACCTCCGCAAGAATGTCGATTATCTGACACAAAACGAGAGACTTCAAGAGGTATTTGATTTGTCTCTCGAGTCTGGTAATAAAGTACATAACAGACAAAAGCTCCTCCAGCATTCAGTTATGGACAAATTAATCTCTTCAAACCATGTGCCCTATACTGATCCCTGTACGCGTAAAAATTTCTGAATAGTTCACTGCTCGATAGAACAACCGGAACGAAATCGCAGAAATTGCTTTCCAAAACGTCGATAACGACAATTTAAGTGAAAGACGTCTGTTGTGTATTTAAAACGAAAAATGCTCGATAAAACAAAATCTGATATAGTAAAGAAGATTCCTCTTCCAAGGTTAGGAACCATTTCTCCATTCTTATCAGTTTTTATATTTGTGCAGCGTTGGCATGCATCAATTTTCACGCAACGATATCATTTTAGCACTGATTCTCGGAATATTTTTGGAACTTTAACACACATTAACGAGTTCATAAACGTCCGTTTTTAATAACTCAGCTATAGCTGCGATACAGATATACAGATCTATGTACGCACTCACACACGCCACTAACACACACGCATACTCACACCCACACATGTAAATCGTTCCTAATTACCTCCATTAAATAGTGTCAAATAGCGCGTCAATATTGTTCTTTCTCTAGAGAAAAAAATCTTCATCACCTGAAAAACGCAACTCTTTGATGGGTAGGATCGTACAAAATTTCCACACAGCAACCATTAATCAGAAATACAAGTAGTCGAAGTGCTTCAAAGAAAACGTTATGCAATTAAAAGCGATGGACAACCCAGCAAGGGGTCTTTGAAATGCTCGCTTGGAACACTCAGCAGGCTTCGTTTGGAGACCGCAACAGAAAGTTTGAGGTGCTTCTCTGCTCACGTCCAAAACAATGGCATAAATTCCGGCGGTCAGTTGTGGGCGAAGTTCATTTAAAACAAGAACACTTGTTGCCTGCAAACGCTTGCTGCCGGTCACAACGATTCCGCACAAGGAGATCTCCTAACGATCTTGCTTGCTCTTGGTGAACGCATGGAATTTTTTTTGCGGGCGTTTTATTTGAGTGTGTCAGTGGGAAAATATGGATTCACTAGCACTTAGAAAATATGGCATATGGAATTATTTGGTAAAATAGGTTCCAGAAGGATAACCTATTTATACGAAAGCATCGTTCATTACTCCGTCAGAAGTAAAAAATTATAGGTTATAAATTTATAATGTCTTGAAATAAATACTTACATAGACATCTCAAAAAATTCGTAGTTTCAAGGAAAACCTTTTCTGATCTTTGTATGCTTTATCAACTGTGCTGAACACTTCAAACCAGGAGTATACTACACACCTATTCTGATCACGTGCTATAATTCCTTGCTTTCAGTATTTTTGTTCCGTGAAATCAAGCTTCATAAACTCGAACTAACAGCCTTGGTGTAAAGTGTGTTCCGATTCAACGAAAACTAGAGGCATATAAATGAGCATTGAATCGTAGAACGCAAAGGAAAAGTTTTGTTTCATTCCTTCTAATAATGAAATTACATCGCAGTAACAGCCCCTACATCACTTGGTATTGATTTTTCTGGAATAGTGATATTCCCTACGAATTATGAAAACTCTTCCCATGCATTTCTCTGTCATCACTTGGACCGAAAAAATTGCCCAGAGTGGTTTTCTTAAAGACGTTGTTTGGCAGACACATTAAAATCAAACCATCTTTCTAGCAAATTTATACATCTCTTACTCACCATACTCCCACATATATTCATTTATACTCTAGAAGAGCGATATTTGTCATATTTTTTTAAAGCGTACCTAAATCAATCTTCAACTCGGTTACTTGTCTCAAAACGTGCATCAGTCTTACACGTACAGCAGTCTTAAAATACAACAACACTCAAAACGGACATCGGGCTCAAATGCCCATCACGCTGCAAACGCACATCAGAGACAAATGTACAGATGGCTCAAACGTAAACTAATCTTAAAATTTATATCAGTCTTGAGACGTACAGCAGTATTGAAACATTCAGTAGTTTCAAAACGGGTAGCAGCCATACCTCAGTCTCAAAAAGTAAAGTAGTCTCAAAACGTACACTAGTCTTAAAATGTACAGCAATCTCATATCGTACAGCAGTCTCGAAACGTACAGCATGCTCAAACGTGCACCAATCTCTAAACGTGCAACACCCAAAAAATGTACAACAGTCATAGAACGTAGAGGAGTCTCAAAATAAACAGCCGCTCTAAACGTAAAGCAGTCTCTAGCCAACAGATCGAGGTTTTAAAGCGTACAACAGCCTCAAAACATACTTCAATCTCAAACGTACACTAATCTCTAAACGTACAGCAGTTTGGAAGTAATTACATTCTAAGAGCAAACAGCTGGTCCAAACTACATTGCGCCTGTCTAGCTGCTTCATAAATCTAAAAAATTGCAGTACTCTAAATGTATTTTCTACTGTCTACTACATGTTCCTGTGGGGTAATATCGATTCAAACTTTTTTCCTAAAATGTTATGCCTCCTTTTGTTGTTAATTGCACTAAGCAAAATATTTTCGAAAGAAGATTTGTTACAACTAACCACAGAGGTCTGTTTGAGCCTACCTCACCTCTGGGTTAGTGTATGCAGGTCTACTCCTCTCTGTGACACACGGATATCTCGCATAGTTCATAACAAAAAGGCCGTAAGAATTCTTAGAATAAACTGAAATGTTAATCCGTGCTATTTTTGAGGAGAAAAACATTCATTTGCAGGAATTCTTCAACTATGTTTTCAGAGCATGAATTTTACCTCAATTCGGAGAATCATCGGAGTTCCTAAAACGGATATTTTGAACGGAATTCTATTTTTATGAGACGCTCAATTAGCAGGGCCAGGCAGGGATATTTATCCTGCAACACTCCACCTAAATAGTGCAAGCGAGAAAACGAAAACCTGACTCGATGTTCAAATGTTTCAATTCTTTCCCACAAAAGTGAAACAAAATTTTTTGGGCAAATGATATTTTGTAGAGCAAACTTCTGTGTTCGAGCTCGCCTACGCCAATTACTACTGACAAAAACGAGGTACAGCAAAGCTGCGAAAACTCTTTCCGTGCAAAACATTTCATGCATCGAGAGGACCGTATTCATTTCCAGGTTCAAGTCAAACGAATTTTCAGGAAGGAAGCGTAAAAACTTACGAGGCGACAACAACACTCGCGAGAGCAAGAGGTCCCGGCCAAAACTTCAGTTTTTAGCGGCGCGTTGAGCAAGGGAACCACGAAGAAGAGACGTCGTATAGACCGCTGCAGCTGCGTCGGTCGCACACAATGACAGGGTCAGACTTTTGCCTGTGACGACCAGTCAGTTGTTGGGGATCCGAAATTGCTAAGTTGCTCGTAATTTATCGGCCCAGCTTGAGCTCGAACAGCAATTTGACGGCCGTTCGGGGCTTTTTTGGATGCCGTGATATCTTGATAACTCAATTCTGCGGCCACCAGCGGGAACATCGACCGCCAGCACTGAAATGTTCTGCACGACTCTTCGCAGGGACTCAAATTCGCAGGATTCTTGTCAAAGATTGCTGTGTAATTTGAGAGACAAGTTTTATTTAATTGGCTGGCGTGGTGAAAACATCAAACATGAACCATAAGCCCGTCAAAGAAAATTCATCGTCACATTTTCGTTATGAGTTGTTTTTAAATTTTCGTAAAGTAATAATAGTTGCATTAGGAAAAAGACTGCTATTTGAAATCGATATTTTTATTCACAATTTCCAAGATAAGCTTTGTGTACAATCTCCTTTTGAATTTAAAATTCGTCAGCTCGAAGCCGCACTAGAATAAAAACGCAAAAAAGTTCCGACCAAAATGAGATGGAAGGCTTCACTAATACGAGCGCTCACTTGTCATAATTATATCACTGCAAGCGGTTCCTAAGAGGCTTGAATAATAAGTAAATGTTTGCGTAGTAGGAGCAAAATTTTTAGGCTTTTTTTTTTGCAGGACAACCTGTCATACCAGCATCTCCTCTGAACACTTGAAGAGTCGGATGTTGATTTCGTTTCCTCGTGCAATCTCAATTGAATATCCCTAAAAAAATTGTAAGAAAGAAGAATTGCAATATGCGACGTTATGTCAAGATTCCTCAAGAATAAGATCTGTAATAGAGGATTGGTGTAGCGCAGTTGTAGCATAGTGAGGCAGATTAATTAAATTTAAGGTCACATTTTTAATTGATCGTTGTCTAAAGATGAGTTCGAGTTTGTTAAACAATGAAAAAAATTGAAAAAAGAAAATCTGAATGAATGAAAGAAAAGCTGGAGAGGTTGAGTTGATACCAAAATGAAATTTCATCTGCCAAAACAAGTTGCTCATATCGAACTAAAATTAGAGTTCCAATATCTAACGTACAGTTAAACTAGCACCTTTGGACATACTGGCACAACTTAATAATTTGTTGAAAATTGCTTTGCTGTACAATTACAAAAACCAATTGTATTTCTTATATCTATCTCTAACCTTCAGTGCTCACAGAATATCGATGCTTTCCAGATTAATGATGATATTTTTTCTAAATATTTCAGGTTTGAAAAATTATCCAATTGGTTTTGATGTATGGAGCATCTGTGACGTGCAGCAGTGAGCAAAACTCAATAGAACTCATTCAAGGTCGGGGCCTTGTTCATTTGGCGACGTTCATTTGTTACGTGTCTCGGCTGCTGTCGGATTAGATCTTTACAAATTTCATATCATCATGCTTTTTCTTCTGAACGCGTTAGAGGTAAGCGCAGTAAATGACAAAACATCGAATCCTGTAAGGTTTTTTAAAATTTCACCATACTTTGTTATCCTTCGAACATTCGCTCATTTTCGAATTAATCCTTTGTTTGCACGCGAGCAATAACAAAAACAAAATAAACATTCCTTAATAATGCATACCCAAACCTGAAATGAAGTTCATTCATCATTTAATTGAACTGTGGGTCTTTTTTCTTACATGAGTTCATGAGATTTGATCTTACAAAATTTGTGTACTCAACGCAAGCCGTGCTACAGCTTCTATAACATAGAGGACTGGGGACATCTTAGTAAATATTGACTCGGTGGATTCGAGTCTGAAACGATGCAAGAAGAACCATTTGGCCAAAATTCGAAACTAAATAGCCACGAGCTTAAATACGCAGCTAAACCCGGAATGCACAGCCCTCGATGCAGGTCTAGTCGGAGAAACTGTGCATATTATAACGCTGCCGTTCCAATTCAACTCGCCGGACGGACTAGAAGCGCACTCTGGCAATGGGTAGCACTTCAAAAGCCAGGCTCAATATGGCGTCTCTCTGGGACGCTGATTGAAGAACACGGACGTCTAGCTGTTCTCAAGAGCGCCTAAGTTGTTCGTGCACACAAGTTTAATAGCACTACTGCCATAGGGGAGCATTCGGTCCTCCTCTCTAAGTTAAATGCACTGCAATATGACGGTGAGCGCGGGTGAGTTCCTCCAAATTGGCATGCACAGCATCAACGAGAGCAACATATTAAGGCGAATCTGTCGAAAATGAATCTAAACACTCCATCATAAGACTTTCAATTCTTAAAAAAACTTCACAGTTTAATTACTTTGAGATGGTATGTAGTAGCAAGTTAATTAAAGCTAGTGGGACTCTCGGGAATTGGTAAATAAATTTCGATTTCAGTCTAATAATTGGAAGTGCGAGGACCCCTGTTCACGCCAGTACCATGGTTCAGTTTACAAACTGAAATGTTCGTAAACGGAAAGAAATATTTCAGTTAAAATAAATGTGAAATGATTTCCGTTCTAGTCACTGCATCTGTAATTTTTCAGTTTGCAGATGTTTTCACGCCACACAGAATAATAAATTCAATCATGCATAACTTCCTTGTGTGCAAACAACCCATAGAAGTAACTCAAACATAAAAAAGAGATTTAATGAGTGACAAAATCCCTTGAAAGAACCATTTTCACGGTAATTACACAACCAAAATAACACGCTTGTCTACTTGTTGGAGGAGCATTGGTGAAATGTTCGCTCTTTTCCGCTGCAAATGCCAATGATGAATTGATTCACTGCTGTTCTAAAATATCCATCGTGGACCCACGTACTCGTTATCAGAATCCTTAGTAAATTGAATTTCAAATGTTTTATCTCAAGCATACTATGAGTGTACTCCAGAGTACATGTAAGGTAATCTCCATAAATTTCTTGCTCTTGAGGATAAAGTTCGGTATTGACAGCCATGGCTAACTTTAGCATCGAGTGAGGTGTTATTCAGTAGGCTCACAATATTGCCAGCTGTGATTAGAACTCATCAATGATTTAACACTGACGGAGTAGAGTTGGCGTTTTCCATTTCAGAATCACATCTTGAATTGTTCTTTTAATTTCTTTCCACTCATATCTACAGCTGATTACGTCATTTTGGAAGTCGAAAATATGACGTGAAATAGCATGCATTCTCCTGAAAAAATCTTGAAAACCATCCCTTGATGTTGTATTCTCTGATTTTCACAGAAGTATAGAAGAAAGGTATTGCTTATCGGCTTTCTCAGTATTGCTGCAATAAAACGTAGCAAATTATGCCCAAGTCGGTCCTCCCAGCCCGAAAATCTGGCCGTTCTGCTCACGCCGTCGAGTTGCCCCGTGCTGAACGAGGGTCTTTGACTCCTTTTGCGTTCACGCTTTGCTGGAGGAGAAAATTGCTTGGTGATAAAACACTGCTTGTAATGATCCACGCTTTTTGCGTAAAGCTTCTAAAAACTTAGTTGTGATGGCTTATTCTCCACAGTATTTGCGGTAATCAACCGTCGACCCTGCTTTTTCACCCCACTGTAGGCGTGTAATTGGGTTTGCTAGTCGAAACCAACGATGTGCTACAAAAAAAAACAGTTCTCAAAGTTGAGGAAAATCGATTGGGTTATTTGGCGTTTTAGCTTTAACGTGTCGATTTTTAATCTACACTCAATAATTTAAAGAAAGCAGAGGGTGAAAATGGTGTATTTGTAAAAATTGAGAACGTATTTGAATGAGCTATTTTTTCAATTGTTATTGCTCCATAATTACCGTGGAATTTCTTTTTTTCTCCAAACACCGTTGCTAATCTCACGCTCTCATAGAATGTTGCTGAGCTTTGATGATGCAAAGGAAAAGTGCACGAGCGCGTGCTAATCAATATTTCATAGAGTTTTATGTGAGAAAGTGAGCGTGTCTTGTTTCACTCACAAAACATGAACACTGTAAAGTCGATGAATGAGCTTCCCCCATTAGGTATCAAATTTGTAGGAAATGAGATAAAATAAATACAAACCGAGTCTGAATATTACACCACACAATCATAAAAAAAAGGGTTGATCCCTTCCTTTACAGGACTAAAAAACTAGCTACATTGAGTAAAGCTTTGCATTCACTGAAGAACTGATTCAAAATTGAATTTACTAAAGAAACAGGTATTTTGTACATTTCAATGCAATACGAATTATCGTCGAGAATATTTTAAACATATGAGCAATCATTGGCAGTCCATTGCGCATGCTTAAATTTTCAAACCAGATAGAAATTTGAAAATAAATTTACTGTACTTTGGAAACATGATGGCGTTTACTACTTGATGACAGTTTTGCTTCTAACATTATATTTCGTTTGGACTAAGCTGTATACAGAAGATTGAAAGAAAATAGGAGACAAAACCAATTATGTTGTAAAGTTGAATTTCATTCAAAATTAATATAAATTTGTATTTGCGATATAAGATGGCAAGAAAAATTATTAGGAGTTTTAATAGAGTAAGGTTGCACGTTCAAAGTGAGCTGTCCTGTTGACTAGTAAGCAATCACAATGCGGCTGAATTGCATCAATTGATTCACTAATGGAATTCATGTGAAAAGTTATTATTTTACGAACACTCTGTTTTGAACAAAACAAATCATCTTTTGTACTGCCAAGGGGTCTGGCGAAAAAACCTTTACTGGAATTTTAATTGAGTATTTCTCTATAGAATAGCCAGCCTTTTATGTCTGTGGTTTCAACTTTTTCTGAAAAGATGGAAAATTACATCCTCATGGGACGATCAAACTAACCTTTATTCAAATGAAGAAAAGAATGAGCAATGGAATTTTTAGTCGGCGATGATAAATGTTAGAAAGACGATTTTATTGAAATCACGGATGAAGTAATTATCGGTACTGAGATATGGGTTGCGTATTTGAAGGTAATTTCATGATCTTATTTATAACTCCAACTGTTAAATGGAAATTCATCGGATACATAACAGTTTCTAAATTAAATAGTAGTTGAATGTATTTCAACACCACCAAAAGAAATCACCTGATATTTTCGATTAGTTGTAACGGCTGCGAGTTGACTTCACTACGGGTGTATTACAGGAATAATTCTAAGAGAATGAAGAAAAATAAGTACACACTGAAAAATCTTGAGCTTTCAATCAAAAACTCTCGAGTCGTTATAATTGTAAGCGCTAAAAAGTTCTAACAAAAAACGAAAAAGTTACATATTTGTAAGCCCCCACATTTTCATTACAGGGGCATTATATAATTACGAAAGCAAGAAATGCAGTTCGAGCTGAAGACACACACAGGAGCGATGAACTCAGTACCGGTAAAAGATGTAAAATTGAAATTCAATCATAGTTGAATTTTGTCACCATTCTAAATATGTATAAGAGATGGTACAGCGATTAAAAATGGAGTATTTCATTCGGGAAGTAAGAGTCTGACCAACGGGGAAACAAACCTTATGAATAACCACCTTCCATTTCATTCTTGTAGGAAAATCCAAAAGAACAAAATCTCCACACTCTGCGGTAAAAATGTTTAAGGAAACCTTTTAAAAGGACTTTCCCGTTTCTCACAATAAATTTACCGTATTGGAATTACGTTGTATATTTAAGCAGGCGAATTCACAGGTCCCTCATGAGAGATATTTGCAACGGCCGATTCCAAGTGAAGTACGACCCGCCGTCCGTAATTCGTTCGTGACGCATCACTGCAATAAAACAGTCCTGTGTCAACTCTTGCACTAACAAATGTAGGCCAGCAAGCCGTGTTCCCCTTCGGCTTAGTGATAGAGGGCTGAGCCGAGCACGGCGAAGATCCAGTGACAGATTTTTACCTCTGTGCTCAAAAATCTTTCTGAATTAATCCGCTCTGAGAAGAGCATTCAAATATTTCACCCTTGTTGACAGACGCATGATGAAGTGCTTTTGCGGATGATACCCTAGAGCTTGTTAAATAATCTGAAGGATATTTTAGGTCACGTAAATATCAATGTTTTGAAATGAATTAAATTTATCCTTTTAGTTTATGGTTCGAGTTTTCCACAGTGAGATTTCATTCGTTGGAGTGTCGAAGTCTAAGCGAAAAGAGTTTTATGACCTCGCATTTCCTGTGAATTTATGCCCAGAAGCCGGTCCCGAAATGCGGGTCATTCAAATCGTACTCTGTTCCAAAATTGAGAGCTCTTGCGTAGGCTCCAAAATTGGAGGAAAGGAAGTATTTATCAGAATGAGACACGAACAAAAAGACGTACAAGACTTGTTGACAAGATAGACTTGACAAAAACGACTAGTTGAGGTCGACGTTCATGACTCATTTATGGTTTCGATCTTTGAATTCCTCGTGCGTGAATTTCATAACTGTTCTCCACAACATTGATGTTGCAAGGCATCTGTGTACGAATGTTAGGCGTGGTGTGGCAAACTGATGTGTGGTGGAGGCGTGACCCAACCACTTGTTGCAGGTGTGCTTGCATCAAATTGTCAGCGGCCGACAACAGCTGATCCTCAAACTTTCATGTAATCAGGGCCCAATAATGGCTGAATCAGTCAAATAGGTGGTATTCATTTGTCGAAAAAATTGTAGAATATTTCATAAGTGATGGTAGTGGCAAAATTTGCTAATGATACAATGCTTGATTTTGGGCTATCGAGTGGAGGACTTATAAGAATTTCCAAATCGTTTAATTCTTTGTTGTCTTGAACGCCAAACGTTGTAATATTAAATTGTCATGATAAATGTTTTCCTTCACTATTTCCATACAACTTTAGGAAATAACTCAGAATCCTTCTTCCTTAATAATGCCCATAAGAATTTTCTCCTCAAGTTGAAGCTATTTACGTAAATAATATTCATACATTCTTTTCCATTTATCAGCACCAGTTATAAAAAACAGGGTAAAACAATTCATTGATCTGCATACTTAAGAATATTTAAATGATTTATAATTGAGAATCATACACGTTCGCTTTTTCATTTTTTATACTTCACTAGGTGTTTCTTCGTAAAAAATCGGAGTGCAACAATGAGAAATGTACATCAGTTTAAAGATTATATTTTACTCGCTTATCATCTGACACTCATAGTTGATGTATTAATGACAATGAATTACGTCATAACAACGCTGTTTATACAATTTTGTAAAGAAATTTTTATCAGATCTGTCCAACTACATCAAAACCGAAATTCATTTCGGATACATTTTCTTAGACCTTCGGTCTAGAATATAATATACTTTTAAATTCTTAAACCTTTGCTCTGAACGACGCACTGAGGAAACTAAAAAAACAGTTCACATGAGGACAAGTCGTCTCTCAATATCTTTTTCGCAAGGACGGCCGCTGGTCTCCTAAGTCCACTGCCGCCCATTATTTTTGACGGAAGAGACCGACAAACACGTCTGGCCGCTGCAGATTGGGAGCGTGTAACCCGTAGACTTTTGACTTTGTGAGCCTCGACTTCGGAACGACGCTTAGTCACCGCTGTCAGCGTTAATTTTACTGCCATCACCTTCCGGTTCTACAGGTACAACGAGCCGGATGAGTACTGCGAAAATTTTTGAACATTTTCACCGAGGCCTCAAAAAACAATTCGCTTGTTGCGCAACATTTTGGCGTGAACCTCCGCTATAGTAGTATTTAGTTTTGCAGGCTTCATAAACGTTGCCAATTCATCGACATTCGACTTGGACAGTCATTTTTCATGTTAACAATGTCAAGTTGACATCATGTTCATGGGTCAACAGTGACTAAATGCTGATACACCTGTTAGAACGGATGGGAAAAGTTTTATTTCAGCAGTTATTCCCACCGTAAATACAATGTACATTTCACTATCAGATATCCTCGAGTTGCAGAATTTCAAACGAATACTGAGTCTGAATGCATTCATGTATTTTTATTTCATTCGTATCTATTTCTGTTCAATCTACATTTTTTAGCT
The DNA here is from genome assembly GCA_014220935.1 of Platorchestia sp. MABIK. Lineage (NCBI taxonomy): Eukaryota > Metazoa > Arthropoda > Malacostraca > Amphipoda > Talitridae > Platorchestia > Platorchestia sp. MABIK. The sequence continues at coordinate 87,804 of JACJUY010000295.1, forward strand.
GATACTGAAAAAAAATCCAGTTCGACATAATGACACACATGAAGCGTCTGAAAGTTAACAGGATGAGTAAAGAGTTTACGCTCACTTGCGCATATAAAGTGTTGCTCATTTTTGCACGTACGCCTGACATTACTGTGTAGACATCAATTAGCGGAATGAAAATTTGGAAACTTTTGAAATTGAGGTAAAAAATCGTTCTCGTTGCAAAGTTCATCATTTTGGGTTTCAGAGTTTGAAGGTAGTCTGGAAAATTAAGCGATGAATTTGGAAATCTACATTCTTGATTTTATAAAGGCTGGGCAAACTATTCTTTTGTAAGAAATTTAAAGTATTATTCATGTGAGTGGTAATCAAAGTTGAAGAATGTTCATTTTTAATTTCATCAGATGCGTAACGAGCCCTTTGGGGAATTTATTGAATTTCAAAATATGATTCAGTATAACCATGCACACAGTATGGTTATACTGAATGGTTATACTGAAGCTGAGAACGAAAAAAATTTAATTCCTGGAAAGAATATGAACGGAATAAAATGAATTTGGTCTCAGATGAGATATTTGCATTTTCGAACGTTTTAATTGGAAATCAACATGATTATTTATGGAGTAGTTAGCAGCAACTTAAGTATGATTCTAAAGAAGCTTCCCTAAAAGGTGAGTGAATCATTCACTGAAACTGAACGTGTTTCATTAAAGACTAACTAATAGAGTGCCCAGAAGAGCAAAAAATGAGCCTTAACTTAGCGATTTGAAAAGTCCATCGTCTAATTAACGTCAATTATGAATATTTTATTTCATTTTAACCGCCATAACTGCACAATAGAGCCTCCTTCATGGTTGTGGATGACATGAAGAGCTCTACACATTTTCCATGTTTTAACGGCACTCTGAGTACATTTCACACAGTACAGTAGTTTCCACCCAGTTTCAATACTATGACACACGTGTTTCTTGAGACGAAAAACTACATAGCTCCTCCAAATTCTGTCCTTGAGTGGTTATTTGAAGAAATGGTCGGGAAGCTCGTCAGAGTAACATGAATGCTGGCGCAGTTTATCACTCATAAAATAAATTATAAAATGAAGGTGGAAATGTGTTTATGAAGTATTTTGAGAGTTCTCTCATCCGTTGAAAACGTATCAGTGGGAAGGGACTTAACCCAGATAAAATACAGGCAAAAAAATGCATGCAGCCCTGTAAATCCACCAATATACGCGAACGAAATCTTCAAGTTATGTTCATTCATGAAGTAAATTGAGAAGGAAAATATATTTCTATCATAAATGATTAGTTAAATGAATGCAAATCACATTTTAAGTTCTTCCCTTATAATTTACTCCATGCACTCCTGACGTGTAATGCAATGACCATGTATGAATGCATAAAAAACTAATTTGAATCGATTTCTTGTACACTTGTTACGCTTCAACACTTATGTCATCAGGTAAGTTTTCCTACAACGTCGAGATTGAAGTGCCGCTGTAAAATCGCCAAGAATTTTGCTCATTGGTTCTGGAGCGCGACATGTTCAGCTGACAAGATAAAGTGGGGCTTGTTTCTTAATGTATGTACTTTTCCCCCAAGATCGAGCGCTAAATTCAATGGGTAAATCAATTCGATCTAACTAGAACCTTTGCGTAAGGAAGCCAGCAGAGGAACACTCAACACAGCATGACCCTGAGATGAGATGAGAAAATTAGCCTGGTTTTTGCAACTGTGCTGAAGCTGCTGAACTTTTTGTACCGAAATCTTGACTAAAACTACAATCATATTGTTTTTGACAGCAAAATGGATATTATCCTTTCAATCACGCCTATTTTATAAAACTTGTCTCCTTTTTTTAAGATGTGCTGAAGATTGAATATTTCAGGACGCATCTTTTCAGTATTTACTGCGAATTTCTAAATTATAAAATGTAAATACAGATGTTTCCTTAGTTTTTTAAATTATCATTAGATCGATCTTTAAATCAGCAAAATATGTTACCAACTAAAATAAGGAACACAGTGAGCAAGGCTCATTAAGCTAGTGCTTCCCATATAGAAGTTCGTCGAGCGATGTGTGACAAAACGTCCTTCTTTTTGTTTCAAATAGAGAAAGTTTCAACGTATTTATTTTCCAAGGACATCACCGTTGATTCTTTGTGCAATTCATTTCACAAATTTGCAGAAAGACCAATATTTCGAAGCACGAATTCGCGCACCAATCTTTCCGATATTTACAGCTTCACGTCTTTCAGCACACCGCCTCGGACCCCTCAGACTCGACGCGTCTTGTTGCTCATCATTCTTCATCATAATGCGGTCCAGGACGCCTGCATGGCTGCATTACTCACAGCTCTAATAAGGGATGCACGACGCGAATCATATTTACTAATGGACAGAAGGGAACGATCCTTATGGCCTCGAAGCTGAGGGAGAGAACGCGAAATGAGGCGAACTCTTGATTAGTATTCTCTCTCGGTTGCCTTCCAGCGCTGGCTTTCATTAGCACTGATAAGTATTTCGTTAAATCGCTCCTGAAACTGAAACTTTATTGTCATTTCTGAATGCCGAAATGAACCGAGATGATTCGTATGAAATTCTGAAGAGGGTAATCTGAACAAGTGGTTTGAAAATATTTGCTGAGCTACAATGAGAAAAATTAGGAAATCTTAACTAATGTTTCTTCATCGTCAAAACTTCAAGCAATTCTCTTAGTTAAAACTAGCAAAGATTACTAAAAAATTTTTGAATGAATAATATAAGGAAGTACGCTTCTTTTTTTTATTTTTTGTTTTTGTGTTTGAAGAATGTCAAAATTAATTATAATTAACTCAAACAAACAACAATTTTAAAAATAACAAAATTTCCAGTCATCATGTGGCGTTGAGGCATCCAGTTTACGGAGTGGAAGTACAGGGACGGACAAACTAAGCTAACCAGCAAGCAAGGCAACACTTAATGCTAAATATGAGATCTCCTGGTACATCCGAAGCAGTGAAATAGCCAACATAAAAGTACTCGTTGTACTTGAACAAACGATCATAATTTATTCAACGAATATAACTTAATTTTAGGCGTATTTTACAATTAAAATTATCTCGATTGCTTGGTTTCCTAATTACCTATCGCCGCACACGCTGTGCGTTAAGCAATGCATTAGGCAAGAGGCAAGTCTTGACAGCCTGCTTTCAGCGGGAAGATAGGGTGAAATTCAACGTCCATTTTCACACTGCAGATAACACAAATACTTCATTAACACGTACAGAAAAATTTGGGCTCTTTATAGTTCTATTTTTAATACCATTAATCCCACACGCTGTACTGTGAATGTGGTCTTTTGGAAATGTTCATTTTACCAAGAATATTTCTCATTGATTTTTCAGTAAATTTTTTGGGAAAATATATTAATAATAAATGCATATACAAATTTTCTTCATAAAACTACGCATGTTAATTACTGAAATGAGGAACCTGACCTGAACGGGTCACAGGTGTAGTGAATAATAAATTTAAAATCGACGCCAATTCTGAACTACACACGAGGAAAACTGTTGAACTCGACCACTGGACTGCAGCAAATTTATTTCGTTCGTCGGACGAACATTTCCGTAGGGAAGACGACGCTATATACTTATTGGCATGGCTGTCTCCTCTTCAAAAGAGAACTGGCCTTTAATAATCTCAAGATAGCTCCAAGAAAGTGTCGTCAGATTTCCATATTTCCTGTCGCGAGTTGAAGCAATCGCAGGCGAAATGCCTGGGCGGATGAACTTCGACTGAGCTCGGAACTCCTCAAAGAACTTCGGGCAGATCTGAGACGTGAGGCTCATTCTCTCGTTCACTGGTGCTGAATTTCGGCTGAGTTACTTTGACGCACATCCGAACACTCATATAGGTCATTTTAGTGATCTGCAGGAATACTTATTGCTGAGGTTTAATAATACCATCCCGCACATAGCATTGCAATTCTTCTTTTATGATCAAAGTCACAATATCAATATTCTAAAGTACTTCACGCTTTTTCTAGATTGCGCGTCACGCAGATTTACACTGAACACAGTAACATAATTATAAGGTCACAGCGTTGAGGAAATTGAGGCATTTTGGGCACAATTATCCCGAAATTAACCATTGCCGACAATTAAGAGGTGATGTGAGAACACAAAATGTACTTCACAGTACTTTGTACATCAGCCAAGTGGCCATATTTAGCACTTTTCTGATGCCATTAAAGCTCCTATGTTCATTAATTTCTATTTCCTATGATTTCTCATTCGATGGTCATCATCAATGCCGATGATCGCTTTCACCCTTACCCTTTGCTGCATTCGTCATGACAGAACTTGTGGAAGTCAATCGCGTATCTTTGTTCAATGACTAAGTTGCCTAAAGTTGCGTTTTATGTTTACCGTAAATGATTTGGGTGTAATCTTGAATGAGTTATAATTGTGGATACTTAAATGTAAGCAAAATATGAGTACTAAAGTGATTTTTTGGAGAGAAATCAAGCTTTCTGCAAATTAGGTTTTTATATTTACTTTCAGTCAGCAGCTTTCAGAACTTTTTCGTGACTTCCAAGGTATTTACTGCTGTAGAAATTGAGACATTGAAAAAAAATAAACTGTTACTTTTTTCAATAAATGGTGTTAAGAGTGTCAAAAGTAGGCATCAGCTGATCCTAGACACCAAAATTAGAATCTCTTACCTATGAGATTCTAATTCCTAGGTGCATTGGCACATCGGAAACACGACAATCATTTCTCAAGCCTCGTCTACATTATGTTTGGCAAACATATGAAATAACCTATCGAAGTCGAGTATTAACCAATTTTATAAAAACACGGTTCCATTTGACCAGACCCATCTCTGAGTTTACTAGGTGTATGCTAGAATGCTCCAAATCAATTATTCGAATACAGCTCACCTCTCTGGGTAGCTCTAGAGCAAGAAAGTAATTTAATGGCTTGAAAAATGAGCTATCATAGGCACTGGGACGAACATACTATATCTGTTCGTAATAGTTTCTATTCCAGTTCTCGGATTCAGAGAGACATCAATGTATTTCACCACTTTTGCATCTTGGTTCATTCTGTCATTTTTCCCTATATTTCTTGAATAATTAAATAAAGTTTTTTGCATACCTGCTTTCTTGCTTGTTTGGTCGGTCTGTCCGTCCCTGTGCACCCACTGTGTAAACTGGGTTCATGAGCAATGGGTAACAGCTTCAAATTTATATTTTCTAAATGATAATTTATTTATATTGATTTAAATTCTTCCTATTGGTTTTCCAACACAAAAATTGAGAAATTTAAAAAAGAAATTGCCTGCATTAAATTTGTTCATTTAAAAACTATTTTCAAAGATGAAATATGTACATTTGCTTGGATAACAATATTTCTGACGATGAAGTAAACTGATACTTCAAAATTTGTACATGTGAGTTTTAGCCAGCCGTTGGTGACAGATCAATGGCAATTAACGCTTATTCGATGATAAAAATGCTCGCTACTAATTCTCAGAAACCATGACAGAAAATTGTCTGCAGAGTAAATAGTTCCTGACAGAGCGTAGCACATCTGGTTGTCAAACTTGAACCCCAAATGTGTTTGTGGCGATGAGTGTCCCAGCTCTTAAATTTGATGCTTTATCAAAAATGCTCATTCATCTTCATTTAACATGTTCAGTCTCTCTCACAAGACTTAATTTCGTAATCGTGAGCATCTACGTTTCATTTATTATTCTCATTCTTTTAGAGTTACTTATGTTGAGTACTTTAAGTAGCGCACACGGCCCGTCAAAAATAACGGGATTCAATATTTTCTTTAAATGAATTTTCCAGATGTGGATGACAAACAAATATATCCTTCGTAGTAGCAACCGCGCTAAAAATATTATTCTGTACTTGTGCACCGGTGAAACTCGTATCACAGATACGGTCATTAAGCATCCTTATGAGCATGACAAAGAGACGGAAGAAGCGGACACCAAACAAAAACATAAATGTATAAACACACCAAGTATATTATTAGGTAAGAAGATTCACCACGTCTCTCGCAGAAACCCATGGAGACATTTTCATTACAACAACAATTCGATATGAAACAAAACTCATCTCAACATCTCATTTCACGAAAAGTTAATACTTCGTAACAACGACTCCACCTACTTATTGCTCGCATATTTGATAGCCGGTCCGTTCCCAGATAAGCTTCCCTGCCTTTGTTCTAACAAAACTCGCGCTTTATCTTTCACGTTGAGAGGAAAGCCCTTCAGAAATATTACCCAGCAATCGACGGTTCGAGGAGGCAAATAGAGTTAATGTCATTGTGTACGCTCGAAATTGGATTACTCGTGGCCTGAATTTGCATGCGGCCACGCCGGACGGCTGCTAGTGTCATGGAGTGAGTGTTGCTGACGGTCTCATGGCAGGATTGCTGCCTGCTGACAGTATTATGGCAGGATTGCTGCCTGCTGACAGTATTATGGCAGGATTGCTGCCTGCTGGAAGTCTCACGGCAGGATTGCTGCCTGCTGTCAGTATTATGGCAGGATTGCTGCCTGCTGGAAGTCTCACGGCAGGATTGCTGCCTGCTGACAGTCTCATGGCAGGATTGCTGCCTGCTGACAGTATTATGGCAAGATTGCTGCCTGCTGGAAGTCTCATGGCAGGATTGCTGCCTGCTGACAGTATTATGGCAAGATTGCTGCCTGCTGGAAGTCTCATGGCAGGATTTCTGCCTGCTGACAGTATTATGGCAAGATTACTGCCTGCTGGAAGTCTCATGGCAGGATTGCTGCCTGTTGACAGTCTCACGGAAGAATTGCTGCCTGCTGGAAGTCTCATGGAAGGATTGCCGCCTGCTGGAATTCCCAAGAAATGATTGCTGTGCGCTAGAAGTCTCATGGAAGGATTGCCGCCTGCTGGAAGTTCCATAAATGGATTTTTGATCTCAAGCAGCCAACACTGAGGGATTTCTGAATCGATCGTTGTTTACCGGCAGACTCATGAAGGGATTGTACCCTACTGCAAGACTCATAGAGAAATTATTGCACACTGTCATACTAATGGAATTTGATTGTTGTGTGATGGCTGTCTGAGAGAGGCTAGAGTGACCAGATGGTAAAATCTGAGTTAACATATGAAGGCTGGTATCACCGGATGATGGGTGAGGTCATCAGACGATGGTTAGGGATACCAGATAGGATTAGAGTTACTCAACAGAGGGTAAGATTTCCTCATAGAGGCAGGGATTATAAGATTTAAACTGAGCTTTTCAAATAGTGGTCAGGGTTATTGGATGGAGGCCAATATTGTAAGATGGTTAGAGAAGGTACCAGAGAAATTTTAGCTCTACCAGATGGGGTTGAAGTTGCCAATTGGAGGCTGGGATTACCAGATGAAAGCTGAGGTTACCGGAAGGTGGTCGATGTTACCTGATGAAGGCTGGGGTTACCAGATAAACACTACGGTTACTGAATGGAGGATGGGGTTACCAGACGAAGGCATTAGACAGGCTTGGCTTCCATGGTTTCGCTATCCAAGGGGTCGTAAAGCCATGAAACAATACTTACTGTATTGTACGCCCTCCTTTTGAGCTCGTATTTCTAGTTAGCAAAATACGGAATATTTCTACAAAATGATAAATTTTTAAGCATACGAGAAGTAAGCCGTTACAAAGAGTTTAACTGAAAAAATCATCAGGTGTTGCCAAGTCAAACCAAAAATGATGTGGACTAAATCGTTCGTATTCCCAGATAGGCTTCAAACAACTTAAGTATAATTAGATGAATGTTTTAGTAAATAATTTTCTTGTTTTTTTTCAAAATCGGTTTCTCATTACTTCCACTCTTATTTCCCACTCGAATACTTCTTTCCTAAGCCGTTTATTAAATTTTTGTAGTCATAACGTGTGTTACAGAGAGCTGCCAAACGAAATTTTAAAACCAGTATACACTTTATACGCTGAAAAATATCCAAAACTATCGTACTAAACCAGTTTACTAAAAATATTTCTATTACATCATTTACGTCATCGCAAAAAATCCTTATAAGGATTTAGAAGTATTTACGAATCCGCTAAAAAAATATTCAAACAAAGTCACCTTGACATATCCAAAACAAACGACCTCACGTCTCGCTAAAAACCTCCCACACTGTATTGACGTCAAGCGATGACAATTTCGGGTAAATTCAAACCACTTGTAGCGCATCACTGAGAAATTAATAATGCGAGCCTCTCAGACCGCTCGACGGGGCCGCACACACAATAGGCTAGATCAAGAGGATGCATCATTCACTTTTGCATATATATGAAGGTCCCACTTTGATAAGAGCAGGTGTCTCTTATGAAATAAATAGCGCGTTCTTCCCAGCAGAAGATCCTAATATTCATTTTTCTGAGTTACAGTCTTCATTTGAAGAATGGTTGACAGTTATTTCTTTACAATCTAAGAAATTTTGGTGATGCTAAGTTTTGGAACAAAGGAGTAAACGCATTAAATTTCTGTTCGAGTGATACGTTGCTGTTTTTGAAGTTACTACCTTTAAGTAGAGGCGGAGCATTTCACAGTCACCCCCACCAGTCTGCTACCAACTTGGCCATGTCATGGGGTGTCAGACAAGTTGTGGCAGAGCATTTCACGGTCACCACAACCAGTCTGCGATCAACTTGGCCATGTCATGGGGTGCCAGACAAGAAGAAGCTGAGCATTTCACGGTCACCCCCACCAGGCTGCGACCAACTTGGCCATGTCATGGGGTGTCAGACAAGTTGTGGCAGAGCATTTCACGGTCACCACAACCAGTCTGCGATCAACTTGGCCATGTCATGGGGTGTCAGACAAGTAGTGGCAGAGCATTTCACAGTCACCCCCACCAGTCTGCGATCAACTTGGCCATGTCATGGGGTGTCAGACAAGTTGTGGCAGAGCATTTCACGGTCACCACAACCAGTCTGCTATCAACTTGGCCATGTCATGGGGTGTCAGACAAGTAGTGGCAGAGCATTTCACGGTCACCACCACCAGTCTGCGATCAACCTCACCCCGTGCTGGTATATCCTTTAACCATGTACTTCAGAAAATATACTTTAAAAATTACGACCTTGCATTATTTGAAAAAGTTTCGCAGTTTACTTTTTCCCAGAATTTAGTAAAAAAACTCTTACCTGCGACACATCTTCATTTCAATTATTTTCTATGATTATTTATTGTCAGGATATTGTAAAGGATAAGCTACTCTCTACACCAGTCGACCAAAAACCCGAGTCACAGAATATTTTACAAACGCCATCTACGTGTTCGGTTAGAAATATTCCAGATCGCGTCTGGGGCTTAAAAACGAACAATAAAAAGGTTTATCCCATTCATAGCACTATTGATGAACTATATGTTAAAACGTGTTTTGATGTTAGTCATCTGATCATTGAAACAAGCTTTAGTTACCTGGTTAGGAGGAATGGGTACTGATCGAGTAAGAGTTGAATTTAAGCCTGATAAATTTTGTTCATGAGTCGAATCGCTAAAATAGAACTTAATTCACTGAGACTGTTTTCAGTTCTTGTATTTGAAGGGTAGCTGCATGCTATCGTGATTCTGCGCATGTTAGGTTTGTCAAACTGCTTTTATTCGGAAAGGAATTCCTCTGTTTTAAATAAAAAAATGCGTTAAAATGAATAAAGCTAATTGTCCACACTTCGATGAAACTGACTGGCCTAACTCCGAAACATGGCAACATTCAACATTCTTATTACCGCTTGAAAGCAGCGACGTTATCCAATTAATGGCTAGCACAAAATTTTCGAAAGCTTGCCCGAACAACTTCAAGCAGAATAAGTCAAAATCCACCGTAGGTAAGCTAAGCGTGTACTCCCCTACAAAGATTTACTCCTCAACTATGGCCGTTTTTTCCAAAAAGCCGCCAAGTTTTTGCTTACTTTTTCTTCTCATTTGGTAAGTGCTATAAATCTCGATATATTATCTCCGATCAAAACAAACAAAGACTTCGCGCACGCTTGAATATAATGACCAGCTCCATCCGTCTTCTAGAGGCACTACATTTGCATAACACTCGTCTCGCGGAGAAAAAGAATGTCGTCCACGGCATCACGCGTACAGCTTCAGTGTGTAAAAAACGTACAGATAAAGCGCGCTGTTTTTGAAGAGATCGTTCGATCTCGTAATTCACAGATTTTTACAAACACCTCTGGATAAAGAGGCATTGTTCCCAAACGCTATCTTGATGAACATCGCAAGAGGAACTTTGACGTCAAATAATTTGAATGATTGGGTAAAAGTTTGCGTATCACGATTGCTTTGTAATTGAACATCCATGAGCTTATCATCTACACCGATTTTTTTATTATTTGTTGAAATGGTTTTAATGCTGAATGATCTCTATTCAAAACTCTAACTTCCGCCCAGATAAATCTTCAAACGCTGAAAGCCAAGTCGTTCGAACAACTGAAATTAGAAACAAATCATAACGTAATAAACAAACGTTAGAAATTCCGAGTAAATGTTTGCTATGTATTTTTCTATAGCACAATCTTTATAAATTACAACCATGATCCATTTGCCCAAACGGATGCCGTACATTTTCGTACACGAAAATCGTGAACGTTCTTTTAACTCCATTAAAATTATAGTTGATTTTTAGAAAAAAAATGACATGCCAAATATAAAGTAATATCACAACTAACTAAATAACCCAAATGACTTCTCATCGAGACTTCTCTCCTTGCTGAATGCAAAGTAATATTACAACTGACTAAATAACCCAAATGACTTCTCATCGAAACTTCTCTCCTTGCTGAATGTAAAGTAATATTGCAACTGACTAAATGACCCAAATGACTTCTCAGCGAAACTTCTTTCCAAAATTTGAGCCCTGAACGCAACACAAACTGTTGACGTTGTTATGAGCATCTGGCTGAACGGCGTACTAAAGCATGCTGAACTTGGCTCATCGAATTGGACGAAGTTAAAGAAGTTCATGACAGAATTTCAGCTGAATTGCTAGCGGCTACCAAGCAGACTTGTCAATAAAACGAAGTCTGAACTTTTTAAAGCTGGCCAGTCTTGATGTTTATATCTTTTCAGGTTTTGACCCTTATACGAATTCGAAGAAATTATGTTCACTTCTTTATTTAAAGTACTAATGTGTACTGCGTTTAAGTGTCTAATTCTTCGCAACAAACCGTGGCTGCTCGCGTCGTAATCGACGCTGCTGCTAGTTAAAAAACGAGAGGATTTTATCTTCAAATATTAATAAAATCAGATCTTGCAACTCAGCTGCTGCAATATTTGAGCCCAATCATCCAGCAAATATATAAAAATTTCAAAACGTTCCAATTCGTTTGAGATGAGGGACTTACAAACCTCGCTGCCACACGAAATCTTTTCTAAAAAGCCTAGAAAGTTTCGATCGTTTCAGGCCCCTAAAATTAGAGAGCTTCAGATCCCAATGATCCGACGAGAGCCTTGGGGAGTGCGATCGCTTCACCGTGTAAAATTTTGACCCTCTAAGGTTCTAATGAAGAAAAGGTTCTAATCTTTAATTGCGCAAAGGTTAGTCTGAACCTTGAACTTAAAAGGGCGCAAGATTCTTCAACTATTTAATGAAATGTTCCTCGAAAACTGGTATCATAAAAAACCTGGATTTTATATTTATAATTAGAATAGTAAGGGCAGTAATAACAGTTATGGCGTATAGTAGTTACAATAGTTTTAGTAATACAGTGACAGAAAAACTGGAATCAGTGGGGAATAACATTTACATGAAAATAATATGAACGTGATTTCACATTCTTACCAAAGAAAATCATCAACTTGGGTTTTTCACCAATCAGTTGAATTTTAATTAACTTCTATGAACATATTTCGAGATCTATGCGTTTCTCATGGCTTCACTTTAAGTGCCGCAAATTACTGCGATGAAAATATATTGATATCGAATCTCTCCGTTGGACTCAAGCTTTAAAAGAACCGTGATTACAAGCATCAAACCCTGCAAATTTTTGCTCAAAAGATTTCAAAGAGTCTTCACTATAAAGTTTTTAAACGTGCAATTTTTTAATATGTAAGAATTACTGAAATAGAGGGGACTTAAATCAAAATTATTCGACGAAATATACTCATTTTACCCCAACTGATTCATCCATTTTGCAGCGATTTACTTTTTGATTCAAAATGGATTTGTTTTTCAATTTCTTACTTTCGCTCCCAGCGATATTCAAAATTTTTCATTTTTCTCAATTTTCAAACTATAGGCAAATCACATTTTAAATGTTTGGAAGTAAACACTTAAATTTTTTCCCCTTGGTACCTAAATATGTATTACATGATGATAAGGTGATTATCGAGTAATATCGTAAATGAAAGTGATGAAGTAAATAAACAGCTTTCCCTGGTACGCTACACGTAAACCTTCAGACCAATGTACGTCCGTAAATAGGAAAATTTCCGACCCTTTACGGCAAGACCACTTCAGCCCTCGAGTTTTACAGGACCGAGCACAGCTAGGAGGTTCACGAGAGAGCCTTGGCTATTCTGCACGTCACAAAGTCTCATGAATTTGGTGGAAGGCAACGCATGGCCGGCGGTGATCCATTAGGGTTTATCTATGCATCAGAGCAGGATGTTTCGTATAATAAAGCTGAGGTAGTGAAGTAATAGACCGACACGCACAAGAGAATGCCTCTCTGGCCACTCATACACAGAACTCGCCGATAACGAATGGCTTGTTTTCAGCATGTTCGCGCGTGCGGTTTGATTCAAACTTACTTTCGGATGATGAAGTGAAATGAACTCTTCTCGTTTTGACGCCTTGTGAAGACTTAGTCACCCTATATATAAGTATGAGTGCTTCTGATTTCGTATTAGGTGTTTGTGTACCCATGACTTTGTACTTCATAATGTCCATTCTTCTAAATGATTTCATTTCCTTTGATACTGATGATAAATACCTTAACATTCAACTACTGTTACTCATTCTAATGCAAAGTGAGTTTAATTCAATCTACAGCAAATGCAGCGTCCATGCAACTCATGCATTTTGCCAACGAAGCAGTTCAAGATAACAGAACCTGATAAGCCTGAGAAGTCGTACCCTCGAAGCTCGAACACACAGAGCAGCTTGAAGGACATGATGAAGAAATGAAGTTAGTCAAGACTTGCGCTCATCAACTTGCTTTGCTTGCCTAACTAACAAAAGCTCCGAATTCAACGAGAGTTTCGGAGCAGTTTATGAGAGCGTGCGCGAGCCCGTGAAGCTGAGCAGACCAAACTAATTTGGTAACCGCACGGACCGACCAGACGCACAACGGTTCAGTTCTCGTTACCTGCAAACATCAAAAGAAACGTGTTTTTGCCGCAAATTTGCTGTTTGACGAAAGCATGCTGGTCGTTTGAGGTTACTCAACATTAATCTCATTGGTAATCCTAATGAAAATGTTGAAAGAAAATTCATGAGTTTTCAAGGCTCATAGTTGAACTCATTCTGACAAAACGAACATTCGTTCAATTTTATAACAATGGTGGTCTCTAAGCTATGTTCATTCATTTATCAATACGCAAAGAAATAAAAGTTCGATGTAAAAGGAATTCATAAATTGGTTCATAAAAGTATTCTCAAGTACGTCATTTCACTGCCATATCTTTTGTGACAAACATATCCTTTGTGATTCACTTGAAAAGTTTCCCCTAGTTCTGAAGAGATGAGTATATTAGTTCATAATAAAAAATTAAATTCTATGGCGTCTAAGATCACATACAAATAATAAAACTAAAGAGCAGGACCTGCTTACTTCTGCAATCTAAACCTCAAGAAGAAGGAATTGGGCCTTGTGATAATTCGGATCCATCGCTCAGTCGAAATACTGGCATCTCTCGCCACTCATACCCCCAAATTTACGACATTCTGATAAGACGAATTGATCGATTTATGCTCTGGAATAGCTCATGTGAGACATGGAGGTCAGTGGCATATGCGCTAGGGGGCTTTAGTTACTGACTTCCACATTTGATGCGCATGAGATCGCGCTTCTTTATCTGAGAGAAGCAGTGCTTTTGAACAAAAATAAATGAGATCTGGGTACCGATTTAGCTCCTTAACCGCTTCGTGATATTAGTGTTTTCTCTATAGCGATTGACATCAAGTAATATGAAAGGGTTGTGTATCTGCGTGTGAGCAAAAGTGTGAGAAACATGTTGTTGAAAATTATTGTAGAAGATATTTGATGAGTTTCTCGTATCCATATATATCTATTTGTCTCAAGCAAGAGAAAAAGGAAACTATGCTGATCATAGCATTCTATAACTGCATTTGTTCGAAATTGTAATAGTTTTTCAGAGTTTAAAACTTGGAAAGAGAAGAGTGAAATATAACCTGGGGGCGTTGGCCTGATCTCTATTTCCTTTCTTATCGGCATCTTTTGTTTTCTTCATCACCAAAGAAGCCGCTTGCATTGATAAATGTACTGCGCACTAGCGGGAATTGAACTCTGGACCATCTGGTTCAAAGTGCAACGTTCTGTCATTTCGTAATAGTGAAGACAAGGATAAGACTGAACACATCGAAACAAAATAATTGAGTAATTAAACAGGAAGTCGTGCGTTTCGTCTGAAAACGCGCTGGGCTCCCGACCTTCTGAAAAGAAAAAAAGATTGTTCGCCAAAAGTTCTCAAGCAGCTCTCGTATTTTATGGCTTCATGTAAAATGAACCAACATCACAATGCATAAATTTGAATTAAGATTAGGAGTAAAATTGTGCTCAAAAAATTAGTTATTGTCGAACGTGGAGGTAATTAAGTTCTTCTGAATAGCTAGACGTTTGAGAGAGATGAAAAATTTTTTAGTTATCGCTAATATCTGTCGGAATTGATCCTGACCTATAAAATTATTTCTAGAAACGTAGTTTTATGTTTCCCCGCGACAAAGTTTGCTAATGAGTGTGAAGATATTGTGTCTGTGTTTACTGTTCAAAGCTCCTGTATTTTTTAACGCAAATACAATACGCGGCACTTCATACGGACAGTATGTGCTTAGTCATTGCTACATGGTCTGTCTCTTTTGCCTAAATTCTCAGGTAATGCAATAAAAGTTTATGTTCATTTTTGACCTCCATGCACATTAATTGACGAAGTAATGAAGTTAAAATACATGTGATAAAGAAGATGCATCAACAACACCCCAAACCCTGGTATTCCGAGTCTAGATTCGTTGACAGCAAAATCTACAAAAAAATGAAATGGAGTACTACTCTAATAAATTCGGAAAAGTATAGGTAAATAGTCAAACTCGCGTATTCACGTCACTAGTCTTAGGGATGAACACTGCCTACCATGAGAGATGGTTTGTGTCTCTGGCTGTAGCCGAATTTTTCGAAAACTCTTCGGCAACTGATGGAACTGAAACTCAAAATTATATTATAGGGATTGTCGCTGTTTTAATCCAATCATTAGGAAATTTTCAGGCATTGGTGTGCTTTATTGCTAAGTGTCGTAGATACTAGGACGTTGCACTTGGGTTGAATGTATGCAGTGATCGTGTTCAGTGACTGTCGTGCTCCGTGCTCGGTGGGGTCATACCCTCTCATATCTCAATAAAACACGATCTTATGCATCAATTAAGACGCAAACTTATGCATCAATTAAGACGCAAACTTATACATCAATAAAAGGCGAACTATTACACCAATAAAACGCGGACTTACACATCAATAAAAGGCGAACTTACACAGGGTGGTTCTCAAAAATGTGTACCTTTTAAAATTACTATAACTTTTTTTCACAGGCAGGATAGGGAAATAAAACTGGTATAATTGAAAAGAACACGAGTTAATTTCTTCACTTCTATTTTACTTTGCTGGACCTACGATTCAAAATGCCCGTCACGATCTGCGATACATTTCACCATTTTCTGCTGCGCGTTCAAAAAAATTTCTTCCAGATCTTCCTTTATTTATTTTTCTCACACTAAATTGGGATTGCCCCTTCTGGAAGTTTCTTTGAATCATTGTTTTGTTAGGTTTGAATCACTAATCCAAGAAGAATTTCCTCTGAGTCATGATGATGGATCCAATATTCGTCATCACTTCGATGACGAACTTTGCGTTGTTGAAGTCAGTTGTGCCATGTATACTGATTACGAAAATCTTCTCTCCTGCACCCATGATGTTTATGCTTATTTGGAGGGTGTACCAGATACGTAAGAAAACATTGAATTCTGTCCTTCCGGATGTTTTATGTTGGAGTCTCTTATTTCATATCTTTAAAAAATTATTGAAATTTTAAAAGGTATACATTTTTAGCAACCACACTGTACATCAATAAAACGCTAACTTATGCATCAATAAAAGGCGAACTTTTACTTCAATAAAACGCAAACTCATTTAAACTGAATGGAAAGTCATTCTTGGTAAGTCAATTTGGAAAGAATTTATGTAATTACTATGACCTCAAACGTCGTATATAAAATATTTGATTGTGACATCATCAACACTTTTACCTCTGTAGAATAATTATGGATTTTATTTTCACCGACCAGAGAAATTTGGCTTCCAAAGGGCTGATGTGAACAGATTTCCATGAATAGGGTCAACTTTCTTAATAAAACAATAATACTCTTAGTGAAAAATTGTGAAAAGCTTTTACTGCTACTTGCTGAATATGAATGCGCAAAGGGCAGCCAATTTCCATATGTTGCTTTTAACCGTGGAGTGCAATTATGTCTTGAATGTATGAATTTCGAGCTCCTGATGTTTTTCACTGTTTATTTTTCCTCACTAATAGATACGTTATTATTTATGTGTTGTTATACAACGTATATGGAATGATTGATGTACTCTTTTGCTGGTTTAATCAGTTACATTCAGAATACTGTGATAATACTTAGACTGTACACATTTCCATAAACTCTGGTTGAATTTGCATGAATATCAATCAATACGTGTTAAAATAATTAAAGTCGAATACCTTCAACGACTATCAAATGACTGGGAAATATTTTTCGAAAAGCGTTTAATTCAAGGAGAAAAAAATTAATGGAACGTGGCTTGCGAATGCAGCGGATTTCACTTCTTCTTTTAAGAGGATTTAATTTTTATTACATTATCTGTTGATTTAAAACGTATTTTATTTCACTTCACAGTAGTTCCAAAAGCCTTGATACCTAAAAATGAACTTTTGGCTCATATCCGCTAAAATGAGGTGAGAATTTCATACTCATCGAATTGAAACTTTACGGGTGAAAAGTAAACGATTTTTAACCCTCCCTGAATATAGATAAACCTAAACTAATTAAAGCTACAACGAATTTTCCATGACATCAAATTCTTACCCGAAGCATCTTATTATGAGCTCTGATTGTGGTCGAAATTTGTTGAAGTCGAGCGTGGCCACTGGAGGAGCTGTACGGGCGCGTCGGCTCCACTGCGCTAAGCGCGTTATCCGCTGCTGTGAGTCGAGCTCGCAGTTCCGGACAGTCCTCGTTAACGAGGACTTCGTTTCCGGCGATTCTCTCTCCATTTTTCCATCCATAAGGTCTCTGGGTCTCGGGCCTGAGATTTCTTTTAATGTGACTGATCTGGTAGCGTCAAATAAGAACCCGCCGACCTGGTAGGATTAAGAGCGCGCTTTAAAAATTTGTAACCTGTATTTTGTCATTATTTTTAAAGTTGAGTGGTGGAAGACATGTTTTTTCTCTCAACTCCAATAAATAGACAAATGTGAATGAGGAAACTCCCTTTACGTTCAAAAATAAGGCAGCACGTACCGTACATACTTGAAAAATTATATTTAACGTGCTTGCACTTTTCTGTGAGACTTCAGGCACTGATAGACCTTTGATTTTTTAAATATAATTCAAACGACGGCTCAGAATAATTGAGGAAACTCTCGTCCTTTTACAGAAAGGGAGAAACATTTAAAGAAAACAAGTGTGATCACGCATTCAGATTAGTTCTTTGGAACATTTAACAGAATTGAAGAGACGGGAGCATATTCTTATGTTGGAATCGGGCAACGTTGAAAATGTTACATATTTTTAGAAATTTGATTACTGAGGGTTTCTAAATTTAATGCGGGAAAATCCCTTTGTTTTTCTTTTTTGAATCTTTTTACGAGCAAGGTGGCTATTATTAGCAAATTTTTTCTCGTCACGAAGAGCGTTGACGAATTGGACCCTGCAAAAAGAGGAAATAATATTTAAAGTCGTAATTTTTCAGGAACAACAGAATCCATTTTTGCTTGTGTACACACAATCATCTCATCCGAAAATAGCGTCAATGACATGAAAGAAAGGAACAAGTAACAATCCTAATATAGCTGGTATACTGTAGTGGAGAAACCTGTTAGGTCATGGGATCACAAATCTGTGAAATTGCTGTTTTGAATAAAAAATGATCAGAATTGACGATCAGAAATGCTCAAGGACATATTAAAATCGAGAATGATGATGGACGTTTGAAGATCACTTTTTTGCAAATAAAATAACGAATAATCTCCAATTTTTTGGTAAAATAGCTTTTTTGTTCAGTTGTTTCCCAGCTCCCACAGGCTCAAAGTCTAAACAGAGATCAAATTACAGCTTACTGATTGTTGCTCACACGTGTGATTGTTCGTTGCTCGCTGAACCAAATTGACAGGTCTGGAAATCTAACACTACCAATTTACCTCAAAAATATTATACTGTAGGTGTACAAATTCCTGCCGACCTCACGCTTCTGATTATACGACTCTTCAAAGTAATGAGTGCGGTTCAATTGATATTCTTGTTGGTAGTTGTTAAATTTATGTGCGAGTTCCAGAGAATATACATATTAAGTCTCACGCTCGGATGCAATCTTTGATTAGGCGATCGGGATGTGAAAATTTAAAAACTCATCATTTCGAGCCTACAATATAACCCTCTTCTGAAATTGCTACCCACCTTTTTAAGGAGCAATAACTTCGATATTTCATTATTGCGACTACATCTCACCAAAGAACGTTGGAGGGAAATTCCTCTCTCTCACAGTACACAGCAATCGCGAAGTTTTGGGACGTCGTTAAGATCTACAAGCGCTTGTCCCTCCGGGACTCGCCTGTCATATCCGTCCTTTTATGATTAATAAGTCTCTTCTTTTAGGAAAAAAGAAACAGCCTCTGAAATGATTAATTACTAGAGCAGGTGGTACCAAAGGCATATTTTTGAACGTTTTTTTCGCAGAGACTTGCAGGAAAAACCGCAGTTGGGGATATAATTTCCCAGGGCCAAATAAAAGGGTGTCCGGAAATGGGTGCCACGGTTCGAAGGTTTGTCACGTGTTCAGGAAACCAAGCGACGTCTGGTGTTAGTTTACGACCGCAATTAATGGCAATCATCGCCTGCGTCAAACGCGCACGACATCAACGCGCTAACACAAATAACAAAAGGGTTCTGATGTTTTTGGGTTTTTGAAAATTTCGCGAATTCGTCACAAGCATTCTGGCTTATCAAGATTTTTGTCAAGTAGCCATGTTGACTGCAGATAACAGATTTTTATTTAAAAAAGGTTGTCAAATTAAATTTCTGTTGGTACCTACCTACTCTATAGAGGGAAAAATTTATTTTATGGAACTGAAATGTTCCCATTTTGCACACGCTTTGTCACCTGAACGAATTACACGCGGAACAGATGCATTGCTATAATTTGTCTCCTAGCGTCAACAGCCGTTCAAAATCGAGTAGGAAAACACGGATGTGACTTAATTTGCATTCAAAAGCACATCACTTACGAATCTTTACCTTGAACTCTGCTTTAGAACCCCAATTTTCAAAAGAATGTCTACCCAAGCACAACGCTGGACAGCCCAATTCTTCGCCAGACCTCCATCAAATGAATTGATACGGCGTCAGAAACTATTTTATTGAAAAAAACAACTCGTGGGATCAAAGAGCTGAACTTGTTTTCGACATCGGCTGTCTTGCTCGTTGTGTGGCAACTGCAGTTGTTTTTGCCTCGCAGAACACGGATTATTTAATATACAGGACTGCAAACAGCCTTTGATGAAAGTTATTCAAATAATTCCTGATTTCTATTTCATAGAAATAAAATGCGTGGTGACTCAGTGAACAAAGTAAACGGTTTTCATTTTTGAGATTTAAACAGTATCGCTCGGGAATCACTGCAAAAACCATTCACTGAAAACAACAATTGTTTCAATTTTCGATGTTCCTTTCACAGAAATTAACACGACGAGAAATCATGTTTGCAAAGTACGTATTTTTCAACCTTTATTTTTGAAACTTAATCACGCCCGTGTCATTGCAACAAAACACCCGCTGTAAACAACGCGTTGATTTCATTCTGCAGGTTTGCTTTCGGGTTGCACACGAGACTTCCTCCTACGGAAATTGTAGCCTAAATAAGCTGACTCGGTGGTAGGCTGTCGGAGGCGGGTCTGCGTGAGGGACTTATTATGCCGACCCGCAACTGGGAAGGGTTAATTTTGTGCCAGAGTGTACATTCTGCCTGATTCTTTTTGATCGTTCTGAGGCTGGAGTCAACGATGATCTATACTGATCAACTGGATATTGTTCGTTAAATTACTGTTTTGGAAATTCTCTTCTCAGAACATCTAAGGCTATTTCCCTCCGATTTGAAATTTGTTTCATGCCATATTTGATGTATTCATATATTTGTTTTCGTATTTTTATGCAACGTATGTGCTGTTTCATTCATAGTACGTGACATATGTGAGATTCGCGACACAATTTTTCAACAATTATTTTTAAAGTTAACTGTCATGTCTATCAAGAGAACCTTAATAATCAAAGAAAATTTGCCACAAGAGGGTGACAAGTCCGATGTAGATGTACAACATGAAGCAATAATGCAATTATTCTGATAACTTTCTGGCGACGAAAACGAACGGTTTCTATCAACGCATATACGTGAGGGATACACGACACTTATTCATCGTGTGTCCTTCTTCTCAAAATTCTTGAACCCTCATCTACCCTGTTGCATCCAGATCTTAATTTTCTAATCCTAGTGATGCTTGGCATGGTTTTGCACGTAAATACAATCTCTTAACGAGGAGAGTTTATCAAAGGGATTCGAGGATCTAGACATTGAAATCGAACGGTGATGCCCAACACAGGGAATCAAACCCAATTTATTTTCTTTAAAACTGGAAATGGAACTCAACCTTCGTCAATGGAGCCAGACATGAGACCCAGTTCATCCAAACTGGAATTTAGTCCGGTCGTAGTTTCTCGAACGTGCCATTGAAACACAATCTTCATCCTCAAATCTGGGATTGAAATCTAATCCGAAGAATAAATAATCCCTCATGAATATAACCACGTAAAAGTTAAATTTAAAAACTGTGTATTTGGATCTAATTCTTCAGTTATGAACCCGGTAATGCGTTCATGTTCGTGGCTTCTCATTGTAAGGAAAGGGGATTCGTTTAGAAAGTGATCAGTTGTCTAAACCTTACACCTGAAAGATTAATTTAAAATTCTAATTAACGATGTGAGGGGGTTTCCGTTTTCATCGAAATTTAACTTTGGAACTGAAAGTGTGGAACATCAGTGATGAACGAATCCATTCAAGCCAACTTCTTAGGAAAATTGTAGGTTAAATTGACTTCGTGCAAATAGGTCAATATGAATTATTTTCGCACCTTTAGATATGATTGAAAGCATGGGGATAGTGATGTAACTTACATAAATAAGTTAAAAAACTGGGATTTTTAATTGATCACTAGCTCGTAATTGCACACAAAAAAATTTTTTGCTTTGAAGGTCTTCTTTCATTCCGTGTGAGTACACGGTATATTTGGCAACCGAAAACTAAATCTAAAAGCATTATTAACCAAAAAATTCCTCGTAGCAATGATTTACGAGGCTGTATATTTTCAAATCACTACTTTATAATGGCTTGCCAACTAGCCAGCTTATGAATGAAAAAGTTAAAAATTGATAATGAAAAAACTATCATAAATGAGGGATGAAAAATTATACGCACAAAGTACGATGTGCACAAGCTATGAAAAATCCATACAATAATTAATATATACAAAAAAACTACTATGGATTTGTGTTAGACTTTTCAAACTTACTGCTTCTAGAGATTCCCATCCTGGACGGTTCAGCACCACAGTACCCAGGAGCGGCGAAATTCTAGTGGTGACTTGTGTACGCGATAAAATAAAGTTCTCCAATCTGCTGATGTAACCTCTATGTCGGCAAACTTTCCCGATAATTTTTTAGTTCCAAAACTTGCGCGAGCACGCGAAGTTGTTTCCTTCCATTCCGTACCGTCAAGTAGCGTTAAAGAAATAAATTTTGAGAAAACACGCTCATACTTCAATCTGTACATCCACCATCGCTAAGATCTGTGGCTTTCCCACATGGCCATTGAATTAATTTAGTTATTTATGCAGAAACCTGTCTTTGACGCGGCTCTATTCAGAAAAATTTCACTCAAATCTTTTCGAATCACCGCAGCTACAAGAGATTTTCATAATCCCAATGTTTAATTCCCGCTAAATCTAACTAAACTCATAAACACGAATCTTTTTATGGTTCATTGTACCTTCGTTAAAATGTTTCCACGGCGACTGTTTCGGAACAACACTCGCATTCTGAGCCGCTGAATGCTCGTAAAATCAAGCCAGTCGTCAACGTTGAGTGCACACCATAATACGCCAGGGGCCGCGGCGGCTCGTAGCCTCCGGTCAGAACACATGGCGCACGCGCGCCACAATTGAAGCCACTTCGGTCGACACAGAGCCGCAATTTCGAACAAGTATTTGAGTCCACGCTGCTCTAAGATACACGGCGTTTTAAAGTTCTGAGCCATAACAAAATTTTATAGCACAAGTTGCCTAAATGATAGAACCATTAGCAAGAATGATTTTAAATTTTATCGTTTGACGATTTAAGATGATAACTTTTGCCATTTATCCTGAAGATCCCATTTCGTGACAACAATAATCCACAAGTAAACTTGCAGTTTTGGGAGCTCACGAGAAGAAGGTGCACGAGTTGCTTGAATGTTGAAACTAAATGATCGTAATTTTAACACAAATAATAGCATTAAAAATGATCATCGAATGATTCAGTTTAATTATGAGCTATTAAATTTTAATGAAAGATCGTCACGAGGAACCCGAGAAATAGGTGAACAATTTTAAATTAAATGATCACAGTCGTGACGAGAGAGTATAATCAGTGATATTACGCCCGACTTAACTTATTTAACTGCGAGAATTATAGCTTAACTTCAAGTATCAGTTTGATACAAAATAATGGCCGATTTTTAGAACAGATATTTAAAATTAGATGCTTCAGTTATTAATATTCTGTTATAAGTGTTATATATTTCTCCGAATAAAAAAAACGATTTTTTCAGATTATCGCTGTTACGTTTATATTTTTTATAGATAATTGCATCCATGTTTGTGTCATCTAAAGATTACATGAGAAATGTTCTACTGTACGAATTTCGTAAAGGTTTTAATGCAAAAGCCGCAGCAAAATCTATTCGGAACACTTATGGGAATGATGTAGTGATTGAAGGAAGTTGCAGGAGAAGGATTTCTCGTTTTCGAACAAGTATTTTAATTTAAAAGACGAGCCAAAGAAAGGTCGTCCAAGAACACTCGATTCCGATCAGTTGAATGTTATTTTATCCGAGAATCCTACTGTTACCACTAGGGAAATTGCAAGACAGACGTGGTCCGTACACCCTGCTTTTGATTTCCGTTTGTTTAAAAGACTTTCAGAACCATCTTAGTGTACAACAATCAGAACAAGAAAAGAAGAATTTGAAACAGTGCTGAATTTGTATTTTGATTTTATACCTACAGAATTTTACAAGCGAGGCATTAATAAGCTTGTTGAAAGGTATAATGAGGTCATTGAAGGCAATGATAAGTATGTTAATGAATAAATATTTCCATAATCATTGGATTATTCATTTTTATCCAAGATCTTTAAATCGAACATTACTTTTGCACCAACCCGACATTATTCATTTATAATTCTATGTCGATACTGTAAACGGATCAGACTCAACTAAACGCGTCACAGAACTTTTACACCTGCAAGGCTTTGCTAACTCCCGAGTGGCATGCGTTGCAGGATGCTATGTCGGTATGCATCGACTTTAGAAATTGTAAAACAGCAAAATTTGTTATCCCCATACCTCTAAGAAACAATTTGTGATATTATACGCTCAAATAACTGATCCGTGCAGGGTGTTGAGTTACTGCAATCATTAACGGTCACTGAAATGCTAGTACACATACATTTAACGGTGGACGGACAGTCTTGGTAGCGAAACGGCTTTCTTTGCCCTCTGACAGGCGAGTCATAGCGGCCACACGTCGGTCATTAGCTGTAATCAGCCTTCATAATCACAACATTGTGTGACGGAACGCTCGGGCTCAGATCTGAGACACCGACAGCCTGGTAGCGCAGGCAGCTCATCTCACAGACCGCGCTGCCCAAGCCTAGAAAAAGTGCAAAGAATGCCTGGAGCAGGAAGCACCTAATATTAATATTATCGGACGGTAGAAGCTTCCGACAAGTGTTGCGGTCAGTTAATGGTGTAAATGGGAACTTGGGTTATTCAGCGAGCAGTCAAGGGGCGTCAAGATGGCTTCAGATTCACAGTTCAGGTGTCGGAGATCGAGTGACGAACGACGGATGGGGGCGAGGAAATTGCAATAATTATGTCTGACTTTATTATCGCTTGATTCTTCGCAGCTCTGATGTTTTGCTGGAAATGTAATTTCAATGAAGTAATTTCAGAGATAAGAAAACTGTAGAAGATGACGTTTACTTAATTGTTAAAAAAGTGACTTACTTTTTTCGCTCAATATTGCATCATGATCGCAGAATAAAGAAAAACCTGACACTATTGAAATACCCTCGAGATTAGGCTTTCTTAATAGTTATTTTTCACACTCATTCTCTATTAATTTTTTAGGGATTTTTTGTAGAAATTTTGTAAATTTTTATCATTGCGCGATTGTCAAGTTGAATCTAATTGAAACACACTACTTCAGAATAATCAGTCCCCTCTGATGATTCCTGTTCACAAAGTCAAGAGCAATAATAAATTTAGATGAGTTCGTCGGTCTTTAAACTATGTTTACATTTAAATTAGTCGGCAATTATCAAACTTCATGCACACCCAACTTAATTAACATAAAGAAAAAGAGTTAGCAAATTTTACAATAATGACCGAAGCTATAGAGATCAACGAAGAGACTGAATAATAGAGAACAAGAAATGAAGTTCGATTGGTCAGTAATTTCAAATAAATTTTTCCTACATACATGTGAATAAGTACATACATGTACTCATGAATAAGAACATACAAGATTGATACAAGCGTCAATCAATTATGGAGAGCTTTTTCACCGCATAACTATTTCAAAATTTTCCAAATCTAATGATACTACCGGCATCAAGAACCTAATGCTTGATGGCAGAGCTGGGGCTAGTTATTTTGTGGGTGAAATAAAAAATTGAGTTTAATTTAACTAAAAATTTCAGCCTGCTTTACAAAATCGATGAATGCCAGGGGGATTTGGGAGACAAAGATCGTAAGCCGAGATCGAAAAACGAAGCCGATTTCAAACTTTTCAGTTTAAAACATTGGAAGTTTGGGTAAATTTCTCACTGCAATAAATGTTACACACGTTTACTTATTTATTCACTATTCCCAAATCATATACATAATCACAGTAGCTTGACAGTCAATAGCAAAATAACGAAATAAGGTTTAGAGACGAACAAATGGAGAAGATTCAACACGTGCTGTTCAAGCAAACGTAAACAGGTATAGCTATTTAAACTAAACTTTTCGTACGTACACGCACATAGAATTATGAATAAATTAAAGCAAGTGCATACCAACCCGTACATAGATCTTTGCTTATGTAGGCAAATAACTCAGACAACTTAAATTTAAGTTAATAGTTTTGGGGGAATATTGACTCGCTTGTCGAGGTATTTGATTCCTTGCTTTCGTTCTAACTTCGACATTAGCAACAGTAGTCGTCTTTTAAGGAAGCTGGTGAAGTCAAGTGCATGGAAGAAGGAAACCGTTTTTATACTTGGGACAACTTCAGCATTAATCAAATATTGTAGGCAATAATTGGTGAAGCCAGTTTCATTGATGAGGCAATTTGTATATTATTATAATTATTGACGGCAGTTTTCCAGTAATTGTTGTTGCCAACCTGAGAAAGAATTTAATTCTCTAACAGTATAAAAAAAATTCCTAAAAAATAGGAGCATGATTTAAAGGTGGAATGCACACTACAAGGCTAAGCAATTGGAAATACCGTTGATATCTAGAATGGAAGATAAGTAATAACTCAGTCTTTTCAGAAATCGGTACCAATAAAACTACGATGCAGAAGGAGTTCGAAATAATTTTGAATGATGAATGAAATTTGATCTTTAAAAGTTTTGAATCTAATCTACCAACACTCATTCTATATCAGATACACTTCATACAGCAAAACAGTAGATGAGCATGCATCAAAAATTCCTACTGTGATTAATTTCACGCGACGGTGACGTGTCTTGGCCACTTCGATCTCCGAACTTAAATGCTTTTAATTTATTACTCTGTGGATATTTGAAAAAAGACCTGACGCCTTACTAGAATTAGAACTCAACATATTTCCATAATTCAACATCTAACTCCAAAATTTTTTAGTAAAGTAATGAACACTATATAAAGAGTTCATTTTTATTTAAACAACATTGGCGGCCATCTAAAATCCACTATATCTATACTAAAATANNTGTTTGTCTCTCTGTCTGTCTGTCCAAAGCCAGCCGAAAGTGTGTGATGAGCGTATCTGTGATACAAGCTTCATCAACTCCACAATTTCCAGTGTATTTATCCATAAGATTCGAGTAGGAATGAATATTACGTGAATTTTTAGGATTTAGGAACGTGTGTCATGGCATTTGTCGAACATTATCATACATTTTTGACGGGCCGTGTGCACTTGGCCTCATCAACCCTCGAAAGACAGAATTTTTTTATTTCTCATGGCCTTTCTTTCATTTCGCCTTCTTTCTTATTTCAAATAAAGGGGGGTGGACTAGTGCATAATAATACACAGTTGCTTGCTTGGTTGTTTTCTGTCATGCTAATCAGGATTTACATAAGGGAATAGGAAGAGACTGTTAATTTGTCACACTCGCTGGAATAAATCTGGGTGTGCTTGATGACCGCATTTGTGTTACGAGTTTCACCAGTGCACAAGTGCAAGAATATTTTAATCGCGGGTCTCACAGATACGTCCATCAAACACTGTCAGTTTTTTGAGTAATCAAATTTTTTTGATGTTTCACCAACCTGATTACATGATTTATTTGCTGTATCGAACATTATGAATCTCGTTGTTCATGACAGGCCGTGTACACTAGTATATTATGCTTCAAACTTACCATGAAAATAAAATTATACACTCTCTTACATCGATATAAATTATCCCGAACTCTTTAAGTTTCATTCTTTTTGTTTTCGATTGTCAAGTAGAGTGAGTTATACTTAGATGCTCCCTGGAAAAGTAAAATTGGCATTGTCAGTATGAAAACGCCGACATTTAGCTTGAAGTAATTGAACAAAACTGTACAAGAAGCTTTTAGTATAACTAAATAAACTACTGAGCTTAGATGAGCCTTGAACAATATTTATACACACAAGCAATAATTTAATTGACAATTGAAGAAAATAGGATAATGGGGTGAAGTATTTTAGTACTACAATGCATTTGAACGCATAATTCCTAATATTGAGACTTTGAATGGCAAGTGTCCAGGACTGTTTTCAAATTGAGCGTTTATTAAAGAACTGCGAAGACTGAGATTTGCAGCGTTATTTACCCAATGTTAAATATGCGATGGATTTCGAAAAGTTCATTCATTCTTACGGTTTGGTATTTTGTTAGGTATAATGGCGAAATTTGACAGCTTCTGCATTGATATTGAGAGTAGTAGAAAAAGGACTATTCAAGATGCGCATTACAACCATAACTCTGATGACGATAACAAGGAGAGAAAGTGAAATGATAAAGCGCATAAATTTTTTCGCTGGTTTTCATCAGTTGAACATTTTAGAAAGCTTTTTTAGATTTTCTACCATTCGCTCCATTCAGTGTTCTTCAACAACGAAGCAAGCTTCCTCCATATTTTTGATGTGCAAAAATGAATGCATGATTAAAATGTCCCTTCTTTGTTATATTAAACCTGTCTCCTATCCAGCTTCTCTTTCCCCATGAGACGACTTTTTGTAATGTTTTAGAAAGTTAACTTTCAAAATGCCCGCCCTGTTGAAATATTGAACTTCTTTTAAATTGAACTTGAATCAATACAAGCATTGATTTTATCCTGATAATACAATACTAAGTCATCCGGCTGAAAAACAATGAGAATGATTAAAGGCTGAATATCGTTAACCATGAAATTGTTTTTGTATTTTCAAATTTTTTATGGGAACACATGTCGTTAAGCTCCAAAAAATTCACATTTTGCACCATATGTTGGTGCAAAAAAATTACTGGACCCTCACACAGCTGTAAGTACTGTTAGCAAGTGAAGCATAAATGATGAGATGGCAATTTGGCATTCATTGATCTGTTTCAATTAAATAACATTCGTAAACAACAAAATGTTATCCCAAAATTCACATTTCAAACTGATGATCTTTCTTTATTCAGCGGCTTAATCTGAAAGCCTGAAAAAAATGAGGGGAAACTCATTCTCCGCAGAAAATTTAATTTGCTTCATTGAACTTGGAAATCTTTTATTCAAATTTCAATGCATGCAATATTAAGATGAGATTCGAGCACAAATGTATTCCTGATACCAAGCAACTCAACTTGATCTTCCATACGTTCACGGTTGGTTGACGCCGGTGAAGCAGTTTCTAGGAAGCGCGCTTGAGAGGACGCGGTCGAGCAACTGCCTGTTCATTTCTCCTTCATGCGAACTGGAGAAAATTGCATGAAGCACACTTTCTCCAGCCCTAATCAGGGCTACCTAGCAGTTGTAAGCACGTTAGAATATCGAATAGCGTACCTGCAGTCATGTCACATCCTACTTTACTGAACCTTTCAAGTCGTTATTGAAACTGACTTGCACTTCAAGTTACACGCTGCACCAACTGCAGAATTCTCAGAGTCAGACTTTAATGAATATAATAAGTTTATTTTGCTCATTCTTTCCATGGCATTCCTGATTATGCTTGGCTCTAAGAGTGCAAGCCATTCTTGGCTTTGCTTTCAGCCAATCAGCTGCTGTCATTACTGAATGGCCAATTAGGTTCTCATCATATTGGGTGATAAAAAATCGCATTCTGTGATGATATTAAACAAATTTTCCAGCTTAATTTCGGATTAACATCGATCAATATTCTATAATTAATCATTCATTTGTTTTCAATTTCAAGAAAAATTAAATTAACGTAAAAAGCACAGTTATTTTGCTCAAAAACGGTAACGTCAAATTTGCTCCAGTGCTATTTGTTGTCTTTAACATATGTCTGATGATTATAAGCCCCGCAAATATTTTCATAAAACGAGAAATTCAGCTCTTACAATTAGAAACTTTCATCCAAAATAACTGGGATGATGTGGTCATAGCACACACAACTCAAGCAAATGTTTTGCGAATTTTCTCACAAGAAAAAATGCAAGCATTAGTTTCAGTTTTAAATGAAAGCACGCTATATTCGTTCATAATTCTTCGCAGTTAAGAGTTGTAGAATCTTTTGCAAATAAATATCTTACAAGTTAATAAGTGTCAAGTAAGATTTTTGCAGTTCCTCCGGAACTGCTTCTAAAGATTCAGTGATTACCAAAATGGGAAAATGGGAAATGTGAAAACCTCTGCAACAAGAATAATTTCTGAAGTTCCAAGTGCACAGCGATCTATGTATATAATTTTTACCATGTTTGAAAGGATAAAAATTTCGTCCAATGAGTTCATTAACAAATTTTTAAATCTTATAATTGAGATATAGCACAAATAATTTTCAGCTCAATCTGTAGGAAACTCGTAAGAAGGCGAAATTAAACCTTTTAGAGTACGAATTTTATAACTTGTACCGTTATCACAATCACCGCCGCTTGACTAGCACTGGGATCAGATTGTCTGTCACCAACGATGGAATGAGAAAAATGCTGGCACTAAGCAGGGAATTTCAAAGAACAAATTCAGCAAGAATTAGAATGTAACAGAGCTTTTTACATAAGTAAATTTTTAAATCCACCTGAATGATAGGGGATGAAAGACTGAGCAGCGGACTCGTCCGAGAACATATGTCGATTCCTCATTCCAGCTGAACTGTCAACCAATGTACTTAATGAAAATTTGAACGTCCTGTTCGTTCGTACGGATATGATTGGTTGCCAATGTGAGCGCTTCGCCTTCAGTAATAAAGTAGGGCGAAATTTCCACCTTGGTTTTAGGAGTAACACGAAAGAAATTCAACTTCGTTTTCATATTGCAGATTCAAGTCTTTCACAACTACTCAAAGAAAAATTTGAGGTGTTCTCGCCCAACTTAGCATGTTACCACACAATTTTGAAAAATATGGTTTGCCACAAATGTTCAGTTTACAAGCGTTATTTTCCAAATGTTTCTTCAGCAATTAATTTAATATAAATTGTTCATTGACATTAAATCATTTTTACCTACTTGGAAAAAGTGCAATCAACAACCAATTTCAAGATGAAAAATCTGTATTTTACCGATAAAACTCTGATTATGCTTTGTGTTTGTACGTTGGTTCTTCTGCAAGCGTGTGTTTTACCGTTCACTCTCTTCTTCCAGTAATTTCATAAGGCGAAATATATGTACAATAATTCAAAATTCCGTCTTTAGCATTATTATAGGGCACAATTCACTACATAGGTCTTGGAAATACTTAAGGCCAAAATTTAACTTTCTCGCTCGCTGCTTGGGGATATAATCTGTTACAACTGTCTACCTCCTGGACAATATTTCCCAAAAGTTATTCGAACAGCGACGAAAAATTGATGCTGCATTTTGAAGGTGAATGAAAAATAAACTAGATTTTTACAGTAAACTTCAAACAACTCTAGAGTAAACTGAATGCAACTTTGTTTTGAGGAAATTTGAAAATTTTATCACTTAGTATGCAGCCTCAAAAGTTGACGCAGTTTTGAATTTTCTTTCGGAAGTCCGACATATATATATAGCTATTTAAATAATGCCATAGAACATTGATTTCGTGAGTTATTCCTGCCTTTATATCTTCAAAGCCTGACCTAGAAACATGTCACGCAGGATTCACTGAGAACATCGAGAGGTTGGCGATGTTGAACCATTTTGGCTGAACCATAGATCGTCAGGAACGTGATCGGGGATGATTTCGAAGAATTATCAATAGAAAAACTCTCAAGCATTTACAGTGACAGGTCGATGTTGGTCACAGAAATATTTCTTTTTTTGGAAACGTAGAGGCTCCACGCGCCGAAATCTTCCATGATTCAATTAATAACTTCAACGATTGCGCTGGTCATTAGTGTAATTTACGAAGGTTACTGTCAGACCCTTACTGAAAGTTTTATTTATTTACTATTTCCGATAAAGAAAGTACGTTTCATTATTGAAGATCAAAAAATTCTAAAGAATGCTCAAGAAATTGTTACGATCAAAAAGTGTGTTGGTCACCTTATCACTCAATTGCTGTATATCAATTCCATTTACTTCACAGAGGGTAAAGAAATTCTTGTTACGGTGTTAGTGTTATTTATAAACTTTTTACACTTCTAGATCATTTTTGCCTCACCCTGTATAAGTAACTTCATCAAACGAGTCACAAGTTGTTGTTTAGTTAGTTATGCAGGGTGTCCGTTAGATAGTAGCAGATGAAAAAATTCTGTTGTTTCTATAATATTCGACATAGAAAGCTGAAATAGGTTCGTTGAAAATAGTGGGGTTTAAAATTATATTTCATTTCGATAATTTCGTTTATTTGGAATACAAGGAGGACGCAATAAAAATGAACATGGTGAAGACTTAAATTAGCGATGATAAAACGAAATCAGTGAGAAAATTTTCTACTGAGAGACCAATAAAGAAAACTACTGACCGTTTTATTCTGCGAGGATAACTTTATTTATAACCAAATAAAATGCAATGTCATCATGAAATCTCACCGCAGGATAATGATCAGAGGTTATTATCTTTCTGTGAAATAACAAACATGAGCAGTTCTGATCAAATATTGTTGTATAATATTATTTTAAGTGATGAACGTCAAATTTATTTGAAAGGTTTGTCAAATAGACAAAATTATTGACATAAAATAGAACTAGAAATCCTGTTCTTTTCAATGAAACCTATTTCAGCCTTCTAGCACTAATGTTTTACAAAGTACAGCATTTGTAAATCAGGTAATTTTTTAAAGGACACTATAGAAAACATCCTGACTAACGGGGTGCAAGTTCTTGCCTAGTTACTTAGAGAAAACGTGCTGACCAACGCGCCGCAAATAGTCTGGTATATACACAAAAACTCATGGCGGTAAACGTGGGACGCTGGCTTTTGTTTCAAAATAATTTCTTGGTAGGGAGCGATTTGAGGAGTTTCTTTATCTGGACTCATTTTACTTTTCTCTAAAAATGCCCGCTTCTTGTATGGAAAGAAAAACTCTGCAGAACTTACTTTTTTTCATCACAATGTTAAAAAGAAACGAATGATTGCAAATCCAATCATTGATCATTAACTGATTCTCATTACCCGAAATGACCCAAAGCTGATTTACAGACGTAATCTTCATCGTTTATCCTGTATCGCAGCTACTCAGTGTGAGGGATGGCTCACCCAATTCAAATAAAATCGCACCGTAGCGAATCGCTTTATAACAGCTTTGTCCATCAGCTTGTCTGGAAGTCATGACCTCTTGTTCAATTTTTGCTTCGCTGCGTGAGCTTCACACTCAAAATGCGAGCGTAATGAAAGGATTGTCGTTAAGTCCGCTTAAAATTCTGGAGGAACAGCTTTGGTAATTCAGTAACAGATGGATGGATATTAAACAGTAGGTTTTCGTTCTTCAAAATTATAAACGTAGAAATATTTCCCAAATTACATTTGAAGTTCTATCGAGGTAAAATTTTGTCGGAAAGCGCTCGTTTCAGTTGACTGGAGTACGTATAAGAAGTGTTCACGGTTCAAATATTGTTTTTATTTGCTTAGGAATCAGCCCACATCGCCCACCATAACATATTTCATACAATTCATTTCTTCCAAAGATCGCAATTCGAATTTGACGATTTTGAAACGCCCTGAGTTTCACCTGAATCTGATTTGATTCAAAGAGATTTAGCGACACAAATGAGCTTATTAGACTCCAGAACGTCGAAGTTAAATAAGCGTTAGCGGCAAGTCTCAAAAGAGACGTCGTTAAATGGAGATAACCTTAGCTCTCAGAACACACAAAAAGGAATCTCAGATTCGATGAAGCGAAACGTATGACTGTGATCTGGAGCGGCGAAGAGATTGAGATTGATTAGCAGATCAGCACTTGATTTTAGGGAAATCTGCTGGGGTTGGAACGTTTCGTGCAGAAGCAAAGGGTTCGTGTGGTTCCATAAGTTCCGTATCAATTGCGCTTTCTAATGAGTTCACTTTCCAAAACACAAACTTGTTCATTTGGTTTCGTAAAGAATGTATTTTCATAAATCAATTCAAATTTTATTTTAATGAATCAACTTTTTCCTCTCAACCAGATAACGTGTGGGATTATTTTCCTAATTTCGAGCATTGCTACTAAAACAAGTCATCTGCCTCCGTTTCCCTGAGTCACTTCACCAGTCAGTTTTCTTTATTAAATTCATTAAAACACTCAACTAAAATTGTTGTAGCGGCGAACCACATCTCCAAGAAGCCACAGTCGTTCCCACACACGGGAAGGTTATTTCCTTTGATCAAGATCAGATCGATAATCTGATGCCGGGTATGGAACACTTATCACAATTAAAAACAATTTTCCACGCCGTTTAGTGAGGTACGGACTCACTTCAATATTCATTCCGGGGATTAAAAATTTCACGCCAGGCGTTTCATTTCATCCATGAGAATATTGAGCGCTGGAGAATAAACGTAATGACTAATTAGTAACCAATGCAATGAGCGTAATGAGTAATTAAGAAACGGTTTTGCCGGCTTTAGCATTAATGACAAATAATTTATTGGGCACCTTCAGGGTTAATCTATGTATCTGCAATCACTAATGATAACAATGGTACACCAATATCAAGGCAATCAAATCTTTGATTATAATTGAAGGCTTCAGATGTTAAGGCCATGAACAGCAACAGTGAAGGCAAGAAGATATTTTACGGCTGCTATCATGGGTGCGAAAGTCAAATCTTTTTGTCAAAAGATCGATAGGCTCTTCATTCTGGTTAATTTATCGATGGTAAGCTGAGGATGTACAGCATAAAAATAACTTTGAAATGACAGAAAACTTTCATCTTGAAGCTCAAAATTGTGTGCTATAGCATTCAAAAAATAAATATCTTAAATTTAAAATGAATGAAATTATTCAAAATGTAAAATTACTATGATAAAAGAGAATTCAATATCCTCTGAGTATATTTTATTTTTATTATATGTATATTACTTAAAAATCACTCCTGTAAATTGTACACTTCAATTCAATTCCGCTTCATTGACCACGTAAATCACGAGATGATTAGCGCCATTTTCCAGTGTAAATGTTTCGTCAATTCAATCTCACAATTTCATTTTTTTATACACCAAATTATTCCATGGCTAATTTTACTATAATGAAATCTACTCGATCAAATTATCTATCATAACTAGGCCAATGTAATTAAGCTTAATTAGCACTCGACTGATTCTACGTGCCAGAATAAATTATCTCGGTCGAAAGATATTTTAATATCAATTCAAATTTTCTGAACTCATGCAGTCTTCACAAGTTGTGTGCATGGAAAAAGAAATCTAAACGTAGGAGACTGTTCAAGAAGCAAATTTGCTGCAAGTTTGATTATTCTCCAGATCAAATACAATAGTATTCGGGCTACTCTAAAAACACTGAACACTTTCTTGACCAGTGCAGTTGTGCAAAGGGTTTGAAAATCAAGATTAACCTTTTATGATTACTTCGAATCAGGCCTGACGAGACTGGAAACACGGCATGACGCAGGCTAAGGAAAATGTTCTCCACGTTTCCATCAAAATTCTTCGAATCTTTCGAGCCGCGCACGTCGAAACAAGCTGTCAAAATAATTGAAGGTGAGGACTAAATAATACGTCCTGTAATTTAAGATTAACATATTTCAAAGATTGTGAGGGCCTTCATCACCACTCACCGCATAACACAAGCGAAATTTGTGATAAATCAGTTACTGTAGCAAGACTGTGAATTTCACGGCCGACATTTTGCTCTGCAAATCCCAATAATTCTTCCAAGATTTTACGGCCTCGATTTCCCTAAGGAATTAAAAACAGAAGCCCGTAAAAAGAGTACGGTCAATTATTCTTGGACGCTTTGCCATAAATTTTGCGGGGAGGCAATTATGCAATAATTCTACGATTCCTTTACGGTAATGAGCAGTCCAGTTCGTTGTCTTTAGTTTATGGGGGCACAGGCAGTGTATTGAAAGGACGGAATGAGCAGTGCAAAGTTTTGAAGAATATAGATGCCCGGGAACTAGGCCTTCCGTCGACGATTTATAAATGGCATTAAATTGCCCCGCGTTGATGAGACGGAGGGTTTCCTCAATAAAAATTTATGGATGCAAACTAAAGGACTTGGCAGTTCCGCAGGTCAGAGGCGGTGTTACTTTGTGGAGCACCCATGTTAAACTCGGTGAGATTTCCGTTCATTGCTGTAGTTTAAATAAAAGTTAATTCCGAATGAACGACGTTTATTTTTGTTTTTTGAGATGCGTTACATAATGTTTAACACAAATTTAAGTTTGAGTTTTTATACATTGATTTCAAATTTGAGTATCGCAATTTAGGACCGAGAAATGCATATCAATTCAAGTATTTGATGCATA
This sequence comes from Platorchestia sp. MABIK, assembly GCA_014220935.1. NCBI lineage: Eukaryota > Metazoa > Arthropoda > Malacostraca > Amphipoda > Talitridae > Platorchestia > Platorchestia sp. MABIK. The sequence goes on from JACJUY010000295.1 coordinate 123,856, forward strand.
AAAAATATCAGATGGTGTTTCCGCATTTAACTTGCTTTCACTTCTTTTTGCCAACTCTGATCGGTTCGAAATTCATAATCGTTGCTGTAATTTCACTGATGTTCTGGTATCTTGTTTGATTTCTAGCGAGAAGTGAACTCAACGATGCAATGAACAACTCTTCTAAAACATATTATATTCTGAAAAATACCGTCTTCAGCTTTATATGATCAATCGATCATCATCATTACACGAATAAAAATTAACTCTATACTTTCCTGATAACGATTAATGCTTATTTTGAAAAATAACCTGCCAATTGGAAACGCTTCAATACAATTCACGAGTGTCTTAAATGCAATTTTTTTGCTAACCAGTTTTAAACAGAAGTAGTTTGGTGACTTATTCTACGGAACTTAGCATCGAAATTAAATTATTTCGATCATGTTTGGTCATGCAAACTGATTTATCGATTACGTTGCTATGCATGTAGTTGCGTGGTACAGAAGTGCGCTTTCAAGACAACACCGATTTTGGCAGCCACAATGCCAGGCTCGGTGAAGGTTTAGCCGCGTGTGCGCTTGTCTTTCTCGACGGGAATGCATTGCTTGTGTTAGTCCAACACAACGTTTGTTTGGCAATCAAGACACGGGAATTCTGGGTAAAGTCTGCTTGTCAGCCTCCAGCAGATGCATTCTCGTGAGAAATTTAGAAGGCCTCTCAAATATTTAGCAGTGTTTCGAAGTCTTTATGGAAACGTGTCGAGCTAGAAACGAATTCAATTTTGAAACAACCATTATTCGTAGTTGCCTCGTTTTTCTCCGAATTTTCGTTTACTGAAATATCATTTCTCGAAAGCTTAAGCTCTGAGACCACGAAAATACGTAGTTGGGAAGTGATTCACTTTTTTATTCAAAAAAAGGCGTAAACAATAATGAAAACTTCACTCGCAAATACGCACCTTATTCATAAGTAGAGCCTCAGTTGCATGCCGTCCACATCAATTAGCAGAATAGAATTGGTGCGCAGCACACCGAATTTCGCAAAATATCTCAGTTTCCTCTGATATTTTCTGTGAAGTTCGAACTTTCCTGACGTCAACGCACCTCAGGCCCTCGGGGCCCTGATTGCGTTCATTACAATCCCTTCAACTGGAGGGCACCAATCTCGATGATGAACTACATATCAGAGACATGGTAGCTTCAATTTTCTTTTGATAAGGTAACAACGTTCATCCGGGTCTAACCAACAGCAAATTCAGCGTTTTTGACAGTCTCAAGTCTACAACTGGAAATTTTCACCCTACTGCTGTCGTGTCGACCAGCACGCGAACTACACGGCGGCTTAGATTTTCCTGTGCATTTTGTGCTTTTACAACCCTGTAAACTATCTTGTTTCAATTTCGGACTCGTCAGTACTAAAATAATGTCATCGTTTCATTGTTCATCGTGTGCATCCCATCATGATGCAACTGCACCTTCTTTTATCGTGCGCACTCCTGCACCGTTAAATCCACGAATTTTTTGTCATATTCTTAATCACATCAACTTTTTTTTTGTTTCCGCAGCCAGCTAAACACTGGGAAATATTCAAAAGCGATCCCCAGTAGCAGTAAAGATACTCATCTCAACTAAAGACATTAATCTGCCTTCAATCTGTTTGAATTAGAGTGAAAAATGCGTCGTCTTGAATCAGATTATCCATCGTTTGAATTACAGTCATCTATTCGCTAATGAGACGTCGATCTCATGACAAGTTCCCAATCAGAGGCTTAATGTGGACGATCTCGAGGAGCTATGGTCCCTCGAGGACAATCCTGGAATGCTCCAATCTGGGTAGGTATCACATTATTGAGTGTCAAAAACACAGCTGGCAGTATGCAGTAATTGGGATCCTTCATTTTAGGAACAAACTCAGTTGCTTGCGCAGCCTGACGACTTCGTCCAGAGTTCCAAAAATATACACCCCAAATGTTGCCCTAAAGCGATTCGATTTGCTTAATAACTTGGGTTATCTCACTTTAAATCAGCGGAGACGAAGTAATTACAATTTTTGAAGCCCATGGACCGTTTTTGGTCACCAAAATCTCATTACTGCTCGTCATCGAAACGATTGCTCTCCAAAACATTCGACTGCGCTACAAAGCCACCCAAAATTACGGATTTCCTTGTCACCAAAATTTTCCGTCTGTCGAACATGCATTAATCGAAGTCAAAGTCCAATACGAAAACTCATTTGCAATCCAAACTGTCTCCGATTGCTCATTAGGATGCCATCAACACGTCCCAGGGAGTCCATCCTGTAGTTTTCCGTGAAGAGAAGAACTTCGAGCGCAAAGTTCACGAAAGACTTTCCGTAATTGAGGCGTTTTCTTAATGGTCGTCTGGAGTTGGGGCTTGTAACAAGGGATCAAGTCACATTAGTTAGTTTTCAGCACTTCACATTAGTTAGGAAATGCTCTTTGTCTTGAAAGAGTTTTCCGTTGTGCGAGTTTGAGGAGAAACTCGCCAAAAGATTACGTTCGATGAAACTTCACATTCCTGCCTGTCGAAAGCATTAAGCAATCGCGGTGAATGAAGTATGAGGAAATGTTTTCTTATTACCAGTTTTGTTTTCATTACATTGATATCCTTATTGAACTTAACTGAAGTAAACTATGTTTCGCTTCTGTTTGGAATGTCTATTACGAGGTCGATTATTCCCAACACAAGTTTTGGTGCTGTGGAAATTGTTTATTATTCAAATACAAAGACAGATTTGATAATAAACCAAAATTGTTAAGTTCGAATTGCTGCAAGCATAATTTCATGTGAGTGAGTTTCTTTTGAATGTTTTAAAATCGAAAAAGGACATTCAAGATTAAAACCCTGTACATTAAGAAATTTTCAACACTTGAAAACAATTACGCGTTGTGTATTCTCGTAGTTTTAATGGAGTTTGTTTTCCTGTGTAATACGTCATCATTTTCATCTCATGAGATAACATGATCTAATTTTACTTCACTGATATTAGCCATTGTTCTCTGTAACAAATATTGCAAAGCTAAGACGTTTCACAATCACTAACGGTTCTCAACAGACACTAACGGAAAAATCACTCAACGAATGACGGTTAGAAGACGTCACGTGGTTTTGAAACATTGAGCTTTAATTTAATGATCTTAAAAGAACAGTTATTCTTTACTCCAAATTTATTCAATTGATCTACAGGAAGGCTAAAAGGCAAATTTCCTTGGCTCTCATTTATATTCAATTTGCATAGATCATAGCTTTTGTGAGGACTCAGCGCAGGCAATCGTCGCTCCCTCACACCAAGTCAACAAGAAGGGGGCGCATTTTTTGAACCCAAGTTAGGCCTTGATTAATGAAGAGCTTTCGGCAGCGGCTGCTTCTGGGACTCCGAGAAAAACTCATAAAATTTCTCATTGAAGTTTGATGGCTCGCGATTACTACACAAAGCTTCTATTGTAGGTCCGTCGACCCGAGAGCGGCTCAAGAGCCGCAGGACTATGAAGGATGCCGCAGCAGTGAACTTGCAAGGCAGGGCACAACCCTTGCAAACTGTCATAATAAGCTCTCTTCATGGCCTCCGTTACTCATTTTCCAACTTGATTAGTATACTCGTGCATCTTCTGGACCCCGAGGTGAGGTAAAACATCTTGAATACAAGCCTCTCTTCATAAGAATTACGAAGTCGTAATTAAGGCTTGCTTGTTTTGCTTAGGACTTCATGTTTTTAGGTCCCTCAACCGGATGCAAAATAAGATGGATTTTGTAGTTTTCAAATGTATGGAATAAAGCCAGACCGTGGCTTTTTAATTTCACGATCTTGTCAACACTCGTTATTGGTTTTGTGACTTTTGCGTAGGAGGACGGTAGCGAGAAACCGATAGGAACGCGTTCCTTATAGAAAAGATCAAGCCTTGACTTTATGGACTCCATATGAGGGACTGTCGCGTTTTTTCCCTTCCGTTCAACTTCAACAGATAATCTTAAGCGTCAATATGTTTATTTTTGGTTCTACTCGCTAAATGAAAATAAATTCCTCTTTGAAGATACATTGTAAATACTACTACGCTGAAGCTCAATTCCTTTGAAAATCTTTCTCTCTAGCTACTAAAAATTATAAAAAAAAAACTCAATGAAGTATTTGTCCACCAAGAGACCCTCGGGTTGTAAGATCTTAATTAGGGAGGTCATATTTTTCAGTCATAATTACTTTTTGCAGCTGTTCCCAACGGCCGTTCTGTCTGCGCTCAGTTGGACCGTCCGCAGCAGCTCTCTTCAGTCTCCCCTCAGTTCCTATTTTTAAAATGAACTTAAAATTTATTTTGCCGCCGCCTTCGTTAGCACTTCATAATAGCCTTCCCCTCACGCTCTCGTCGTCCTGCTGTCATTGCTCGCTTTTCTTGAAGTTTGTTGACGGCTTTCGGGAACGATCGGAATTATATGAAAATTTCTACCGAGACTCCCACAAAGGCTTGTTAATTATCAAAGTTAAGGACCTAAAGTAGCGCTAAGTTCAAGAAATGTGGGGATTTTAAAAAACATGTCTTCTTTAGGTTTGATTTCCTTTCAAGCTTCTTCCCTCTTCCAAGAATGAATTTATTTTTCATAAAAATGCCGCGTACATCAATATTTTCAATTTTAAATTGCGAACTCTATGAAATTTTCAGTTATTGTTATTGAATATAACATTGTTACCACATAGTTTTTATTGCTCTTTTGCTTTTTCGTGCAGAGTATATTTGTGTAATGATTTACATTTTCTAAAAATGAATGATCCAAACCAGACCACTTTAGCTTCCAGAAGAGGAGAAGAAAACTTCAAAGGAGCTTGGCATGACAGTTCGGTACAAAATGTTTTTTCATAAGATAAACGACTATTGGAGGCTAAAAGCTTCAGTGCACAGCTGCACATGCATCCTCAATAATTGAGTGGAGCTTGGTTATTGCAGTCTGCTGGATGAACTTTAATAATTTGAATGTCAGTGTAGATTCTCAACTAAAAAAACAGTAAAACTTCAGTTGTTCTCTGAATATTTGAGTTCCTGAAGTAAATTCTCAACCAAATTACAGTAGAGTTTTTATCACACTCCCAAAATACAGACGCAATCATTTTGACACAACTGAGAGACGCTGAAATATTCAACAATTATAAAACGCTAGCGGCAGGTTAGCAAATTAAGTTTCTATAATTCAAGAGCAGTATGGGGAGCAACATTCCTCTGGAGTTTCGCAATCGTGAAAGAATTCATTGCGAACATTGATTAACTTCGCATTTTCCCTCTGAAAAAACTTTCCTCGTTTCACCAAACCATGTTTGTTCAACTTCCCCAGAGAAAGCATGCGTTCAGTCGTAGAAAACTGCCTTAACAAAATATTTCAGTCTCTCCTTTTGACTGCCGAGCTCCGCTGCCAGCATTATGGAGTCTCGATAAAGACGAGCATGAGCGTAATGAAACGTGCCTTAAGAAAACACTCTAGAGAGCCCAAGATAAAAAAGAAACAAGTGACTAGAAGCGTAGCGCTCTCCATGAAGCCTTAGTCATGCTAGATAATTTCATCACTTTGTGTGTAGCATCAAAGGCTTGCCGACCATCTAACACGCCTCAGAAAATTTCAGGGTTCATGATGTTTTGTTTCAAACTTTGCTGCGGGTTGAGTTGTAGCATCTAGGTCACTCGTCAAATTAAACTTACCATTCTCAATGAAAACGTCGTTCATGGGAACATTAGGCATTGAGAAAAATGCGTCGAAATCCGACCAGCCTGAAGAAGTATCACGCCAATTCGCTGCGCTTGCGCCCGATGGCAACTAAAGTCGACGCCGCGTGCACGAGAAGGAAGAAAAAGCAGATAAAGAAAATGGAAGGCTACTGTGGACAACAACGACCCAATACCCTTCAAATTCAATGGATGGCTTCCTGGTACTGAAGACAATTAGTCAATATAATCAAGATGTCCGGAGCCGAAGAGTCTAATGTACTCTTACAAACCTCTTTCAGGTCGCCAATCCCTGCGATTTACGAGCCACTAACTTGACAGGACATTCTTTAATGACGCTTGCAGATGAGCCATTCACAAAGTTCTCACATAATTACTGATTTCCTATGTCTAAACATGTTGTTATTATTCGAGAATGGAATGTTCCCTGTAAGTAGTCGGCAAAATTCATGAACTGATTTTTTCAAGAGAATTTATTCGCATGTAAATAAGCGTTACGTGACCCAATCATAACAAGCATAAGCGTGCAATTCTTTTAGAGCACGTATTTCCGTATGGATTAAGACAGACAGGCATTGAATATTGTCGAACCAAAATTGTGACTTTAAACACAAAAAGTACAAGACTTACAGAAGAAGAAGTATTGATGACGTCACAGTATATCATTATTGAGAACGACAATTAAAGACACTCTAATTTTCAAAAATTTGCACAGGCTGAAGGATTATCAGTACACGCTGAATTATTCACAGGCTTTCGAAATTGATTTCAAAAATCCTGTTAACTAATAAATTTTCATAACGTAAGCGCTGAATTTCTGCACTGCAAAACGATATGATTTATATTGCATTCAGTTGTACTATAACATAACATGGAAAATTGAATGTCAGGCTAGCTCTTCGTTACATTGAGTTTCCGTGCACTGCAGTAAAAAATTTAAAATTGAAAGTTTTCATAAAATACAACAGAACGTGTCTTTTGAGTTTACGTTCGGTAACGCACTAGGAGAATGTTTTTCCATTGAGCAGATGATCCTGTGCCCGAATATTTTAAAGCTGCAAAGTTCATTTGAAATTCTCCATAAGAACTGGAGGCTAAAAGCTAAAGTGCACACCTGCAGATGCATCCTCAATAATAGAGTGGGGCAGATTATGCTGTGACAGTTCTTTTATGATCATTTTCTGCTGAAATTGTCGGTCAGAAGCCAGAAAATGGCAGGGAAGCGAGGTGAGCATTTTGAACCCGTTTTTATTTCCGAAAACCGGTGATTTTACAAAATCAACGAATTTTGTTTCATCAAAAACTTTAGCCTTCCTTGAGAGGAAAAGTTCTTTCTTTTTAGCGCTCACGATAGGCGGAATAACTGAGGTATTAGAACGTCTGTAAATTAATTTGATGATTTAAATTTTAAAAGGGGTAAATTCGCGTTTGAAACTATTTTTAGCAGTAATGTGTAAAATCCATCGCATTAAGAACGACACAAAGGACTCTAAAAATTTCGTTACATTCAAGATTAGAATTATCGAACATACATGGTACTTGTTCCTGAAGTATATTAACCTGAGAGCAGAGAGGACAAACGACATATCTGCAATGCACTCAATGCTGTTGCTTCAACAAGAGAATTGTTTCCTAAAAAGTTTCAATACAAAATTTCAATTTATTGATTGAGAAATTTGTTCCACCAGCGCTGCGGCTCTACGTCTTTACAAATTAATTCATTCAACAACTGAATGGGATTTTTTTCTTCGAACAATTCACAGATGCATGAGTAAATATTCCTGAAGAATAAATCAGAATTTAATCACGTACATAGAGTACACTAAGAGTAGCGTGTTTAAAAATATACAGTGATTTCCAAATATTTTCAGATATCCAAATTTCTTTCAATATTTTTCGTAGACAAGCACTTTTACCTGAACAAAATGATTCATTCCCCCCACACGTGACAGGTGTATGAAATATTATCTAACTACCTTCACGGGCACTACTGTGTACGGAAGGATTTACACTGAAATACAGCTAATGAGAGTCGCAGATTGTGGCGTATATCATGCGGAGAGCCTGGATGTAATTTGTCTCACGGTTATTGCATGGTGTGTACACGGGTATAACATATGTCTCAAGCTTTTGATGATGCGAAAACATCACATAAATAGCTAGAGAAGTGATGCTGAGGTAACAGATGCAACACATAGCCAAACAAAGCATGCCGAGCAGGTTGGCTTGTAGAAAGTAATAATTCTAGTACCTAAATACTTAGGTTACTGATGCACAGCTTAGCATAATTTCCAACGGTTTGGATGTCCTTTGCTTCTTTCAGAAGCTCAGTGAAATACTCTTTGATACTTTATGGCTATTTAATAGACAAATATATATTTCATATAATAAAACTTAATTTCTGATGTAAATATAGTATACATGCAATTCCGTCTCAATATAAGTCGAAGCAGATCAACTTTCATAACACTTTGTGTCATGTTACATATTTTTCCTTCAGTATTGGTGTATTACATGAAAATATTCTGTGTTATGAAAATACTTCGTTAATGAAACGTTCCATGAGTTTGTTGCTCGAGTAACATCCGTAATGATTTTCTCTCGGGCGTAAAAACATGTCTTAATAATTGCACTGCATCAATAATTCTTATTTCTCGGCTAGATATTCGAAAACATAAAACTAGTACACTTTTCCTTATGATGAACGGGAGGATAATTGCCTAGAAAATTACGAAATGAAAAGAAAGCTTGAGTGCACATTTCTTCTTTGCCCGTAGCGTAATTATACATGTTCTCTTCGATCATAAATCAAAGCGCGTACGGAGTTTACTCGTTTGGCAAACCGATCTGGCTGCACAGAAGTCGACCTCAAAGGTGAAGAGCTAATCGAGAAGTAGGGTGGTGGTAAGTCAGCTGTCCTCTTTCATAGACTTTTATCACAGCTTGGGACCGTCTCCACTTCTTCAGCCGAGAGGAAACAGCGACGCCGGTGGTCTGCGGACCAGAGAACTAGTCATCATATCATTCCGGCTTCTAGAAGTGCTCACTGGATCTGTACGTCTCTGCTGCTTATACATAAAATAAGAGCGACCATCGGGGAAGAGTTGATGTAAAAGCTTGGCATTGAAATGATTACAAGGATTTCGTTGTAAATGCATCCGTTTGTTGAATATTCTTTGCTAGGAAGCAATGCATCAACCCTAAGCTATAATTTGATTACGTGTGTGGCAACAAGACCTAAGCAAAATGGCTGCGATTACTGATATAATCTGCTCGAGTAATGGAGTTATTTTCTGAGCGCATTACGTGTGGTTACCCAGCAATATTCCAAATTCACGGTGGGTGGCACTAAAGTTTTAACGCAGCGTTACGTCCGGTTTTGGCCACCGCATGGCAAGAGGAAGCTCCAAAATTGCTACTGCCGAAGTAACCTTAATGATCGGGACCGGGTTACATCACGGCCGCTAATCTCCTGACTACTCCATGTTCGACTATGAAGGCAATCTTGACTCTTGCAATACGGCTCAATCGTGAGCACATGCGAACCCCTCCAAGATGGATAACTTCCGAACGGGAAAATGACTTTATCCTACAAGTGTTGAAGCTGAAAATTTGTTGTTAGGTGTACATAGGTCATGGGCCTTCTTTGTAATTATGACGTATAGTTCGAAATATGACATTCCTATGCGTAGGAACTCCTATTTGCCGGAAGATGCTCATCGTCGGCGCAAAATGACGCCTTGGAATCATTAATGGCTCTGTTTGAGGTCTTCCTCTCGGGCCCACTCTTCAGTCGGTCTCATGCTCAGACTCTCTTGTATTCCATGGCAAGCAGAATTCTCTGAACCTCGGAGCCGAACGAATGGTTTTCAAAGGAGATATTATGAAAACGGAGTAACTTGGAATGTGTGCTGGTGCTTCATGTTCGTAAAAACGTGAAGCATGCATTAGTCAGTAACTTATTCTATTGTTTAGTGTGGCTCGAAATCTAGCATGCATCATTCATGGGCAATGAACTTTTCGTGAAATCAGCTACCCATCTGACAGTATTCCGGTTCGTTGAACATTGAACTATTCTAGCGATTCTACTCTTGTTTCAAAACATAATCATTTCATGGGTTTGGATCATTGAAAAATGTCTAAACATTGAATTTGTACGACTTTCAAAAAATTATGTAAGCTTCAAGGCTCCAAATAATTCGAACGACATTTTTCGCATTTTTACTCCTACCTTTAGATCCTTGAAATCCGTTATCTTGAATTTACATACATTCAGCTGATATACATAATTTCATTCCAGGTGAAGCAACCCGCACACAAAATGCAAGAAATCCGCTTGTAGCAAGTTCATATAATTATCTCATATAATTCCTTACTTTATTTTAGAAGGCTTATTTAGCAGAGATTTTAATAATTAATGATTCGTTACGAAACATGAGACGAGATGATAAAATCAGACGCTGGCGAACACCGCCATTGTGTTGCACGTCGCCGTGAGCACACCAAGCTCCCACATCCATTATGCAACAAAAGAGTGTACGCTGGGAGAAATAATAATAATATTACAGAAATAGTCTCATAAGTCCCTTCTGGAGGAAATTATATGCCCGCCCACATCCCAGTCTGAGGAAACAATATGGAATTCACCGAGGCGCTCGTATCTGAAACGGCAATATATCACGTCGGTCATGTTCCGAGCACAACCCAGACAGACAAAGAGGGGGGACATGCTCCTCACAATGGTACAATGGACCTCCTTTTATAACCTCCAGAGTCAAGCAACGAAAAGGGTTGTGTTCGCTTGTAAATTGACTTCCGTGTTCTCGCGTGGCAGTTCGGTAGAGAATTGTGACGATCAATCTGCATCGGGCATGTGTGCTGGCAACAGAGTTATGTTGCATCACTGTGAGGGAAGACCAAGAAACAGCAGTGGAACTTGATGTAAAGGTATAATATGGCTTGCAAAGGACAAAAATGAAAACCAGTATTTAATAACTGTAAACTTCAGAACTGGAAAAATCCTCTTTAATAAAATTGAGTTTAACAGTCATAGAAAAATTGCGTTTCTTCGTCGAATACTTCACATTAATTAAATCTATAAGATTTTATCTATGAATCGTGTCTCCGAACACTAATTCATCATTTCTCTCCCCATTAATGAATTCAATTATGTAATTTAGGTCAGTTATTTATATCAAGTGAGGGTAAAAAACTAGGGCTCAAGAGACCAAAAATATATTTTCAAACTTTTTTATATTACACCATGAAAGAAGGCTGCCATTTTCGTTCAAAAGCGCTCTCCATTTGACCAATCAGAGGCATAAAAAGACTTCGGAAATTATTAATTTCAGAGACATAATCTCTCTCTGTCTCGGTGAAGCCGTTCATTTTGTTGTGCAGGGACCTTAATCAGAGTCAATTAAGGTAGAGCGGCTACGTGAGGACGACAGAAGAGAAGCTGGTGTCGATCATCCAATGAACTCGTGCCAGTTGAGCGGCTCATCGCTCATTACGGGGCGAAGAGCGGACCGCTTGAAGCCTCGTCCGTCTTCTTCAAGTGCCGCAAAACGTAGTTCCGTGGCAAAAAGATCTTCTATCTGATGTTCCAAGCTCTGTGGATGTTCTCTTCTTCGTTTTCTTCATTGCAAAGTGAGAAGGAAGAGAAGATCTACGTAGAGGGGAGTTTTCATTCCGTTGAGCAACGCTTCATGACAAAGGCAGCACATGTTGTGGAGGGAATTGTTTGAACAAACCGTAGCTGCACGAGAGACAAAGGTAATGCTTAGTTGCACGTGAAAAACAGCAGCTAAAGCGCTCACTTCCATAGCATAGAAAAGTGTCTTTGTTTGGAGCAAGCGTGAAGAAAGGTAGACACTGAAACGAAGGGAGACCATTGACGTTTCATCAAAAATAAGCAATCAGAAACGCTTCACATGCAACGAAAATTACTAAACTCTATTGACGAGACCGGATAAAAATGACACACAGAAATACGCCATTGAGTTATTTCAACGAAAGGCAAAAGAAATGGTCAAATTGGAAAAAACAATGGACAGGAACTGAAACCTCAGACTCAACAATAGTAACTGCTAACCGGTGAGGTCTCATGAGTTTTAGGTATTATTTGAGTGACTATTTTGACGCACATTACAATACTGAAGGAAAAAATTACGACAGGTCAACACGAGACCATTTCGTATTTTTATCCTCAATTATACGATGCTGCATTATTGACAGCTTTTATTTCACGAAAGTGCGTTAAGCCACACTGAAATATTGATTTCTCAAAGCGAGTATGCGTGAAATGTTGGCGTTTGAAATTAGTTTAATGATTCACCTGAATTGAAGTAGTTTACTGAGTTCAGTTCAAGGAGTCGGCTGTCAATGCTTGAATGGATCTGAATAAGATCTAGTGGCTTGATGATGTAGTTTGTAATGAAATCGGAGAGAACTATAAATGTTAAATAACTATTAAGATATTAACTTGATAATTAATGGTCTAATTTAGCTACATTTAGTTTCATGGAGTGGATTCGAATTCTCACACAAAGTGAACATTTCGTGATTTTGATCTGTCAAATTAACTTCACGTCAACATGATGGTCGACTTTAGTAAATTTAATTGGGATTGCCTTCTCTCTTTTATTTACAAGGCTTTGGAAAACGTAGAACATTTTTACTTGAAATAAAAAATCCCCTTTGCTGGGTAAATTGCAATTATTGCTCGAGGCTTAGCAGAAAAAAGGGAGGGGGTCAGTGATTGTTGTAACTATTGCGCAGAAAGAGTTTTCATTTATTCAAATCTATAAAAAGTTTCAGAGTTTGCTGCAGCTACTCTGAACAAATAACAGAAAGTAAAGAAAAACGAAGCTCGCTCTTAAGTCATGAGTAAATGAAAGGCGGTAAACTTGACATTCACAATGTGAATGTGTGTTACAATTTAGTACGCTAATTTTCATGGCAAGTTGTTTAAAACCGAATGGTTTTTATTTTCATTTTCATAAATAGTTCTTCAATTATTATGAAAATACCAGTGAAGAGAGCCAGTGCCTTTTCTTTTTTGTTCCCGCACGTACGTCTTTTGCTAGTGCAACTTGGAAACTTAAATATACATGCGAACTCATTTGAAAAGTGGATATGAACTGCCTAAAAGTTAAAAAAAAACTTTGAATAATAATAATCTTCACCTCATCTTTCAGACGTAGTATTGCAAATTTCTTTTTGATGTTGACGACATAAATTGCACTGCGCATATAATTCATGGTTTCGGAACTTGCCAAATCAAACATTGAAAAATCTTATTTCTAAGAAATGTTAGAAATGCACATTCCACCGTTGAATGGAGAAATCCGAGCAAATTTGAGAAGAAAACTGATTTTGAGATTCTCTCTTTGACATGTCAGCTCCCCATGTAATTCATGGGAATGAAGACTGTGTAATTGATAATAAGTAAATAGATTAGTGCTGTCGTTGTTGACTTGCAGCGGGCTAGCCGAAGCCATATGGCGGTCCGGTCTTTGGCTAGGCAAAAGGCGGCGTGAAGCTTCCTTTTATTTGAGCTGATGTCGTAAATTTCTACGTAAAATAGTTTATGTAATGCACATGGACACAAGAACAGATGCATGCTGAATACGTGAAATATATTTCATAAATGAATAATTGTACATAAAGATGTACCTTCATCAACTGTTTTATTCATGACGAGTTTTATAGCAAAACTGAAAAAGTCTAGTAAACGAGTAAGGCAGAGTTATTCACTAATATTTTTATATTCACTGATTTTTGCAAGAGAGCCACTTCGGTTAAACGCATTGATTGAGAGAGCCGCGGTGACTGCAAGTTAGCCTATATTATATAAATTATATATTAATTAATTAATTTATAAATTTCTTGAGAGCAGCGCAATGAATACCACTGCAATGTAAGGCAATCGTTCTGGATTGTGTAAAATTGTAAATGCCCAGTCCTACTTTTTCGCCGGAGCATGCATATTTTTCGCCGTCCAAGCGATTTAATTGCTTGGGCGGCGAAAAACGTGCATGCTCCGGCGAAAAAGTTGGACTGGGTGTAGAATAAGGTTTGCAAAGGATGTATCTTAATTTACAGAGCCTTAGTCGTGCCCACAAGTAGTTATATCTCAACCTCTCTTTTCAGATAGGTCCAAGAAATTATTTTACCGATGTATTTCTTGTGCAAATGAATTGTTTGAATAAGTTCAATTTATAAGTTACATACTGATACTCGCGCCTACTTTTAGCGACCACGTAGACTTTAAAATATTAGAATATTTGAAATCTCATGTCCTAATGTGCGTCAAAAATATTTTAAAACTTGGCAAATGTAATGTTACATATGAATTGGTGTACGTATCTTCATAAGCTAAAAAGCTCGGTCAAGAAATTATCTGCGTATGTAATGGGGAAAAAATCTCACCTGACATCTGTTCTGTAATTTTTCGTGAAGCTTTCTATAGCAAAATGATTATACTGTACACGTGATCACCGTCATTTCATTAGATTTCGTCAAATACTTTCGACACATTTTTTTCCTGAGGGTAAAATTCCACATCCCGCGACATTTATGATCAAACACCCTAAGCATTTGTTCTTCTGATGCTCATTTTACATCCCCCGACATTTATGATCGAATAACATGAGCATCTGTTCTTCTGATATACTGAAATTTCACATCGACCGATGTCTATGATCAAATACTATAAGTATCTGTTCTTCTAGTGCTCAAATTTTACATCCACTAACATTTGTGATCGAAGAACATCAGCATCTGTCCCTGGCATTGAAATCCCACATCCACTGACATTTATGATCAAAGAACCACATCAGCATCTGTCCTGACCCTGAAATTCTCCGTCCGTTGATATCTATGATCAAATAACATCATCTGTTTTTCTGATTCTTAAATTCCACATTCACCGACATTTATGACCAAAGAACCACATCAGCATCTGTCCTGACACTAAGCAACTCTGCGTACATTTGTGTAGGGTGAAGTAAGCCCGAGTTGCCTCCCCTATATTGTCGGTGCCCACATCTACCGTGTCGGAGCGCCGTGGGGAGCGTAACATTGTCTGGCTAGAATCACCCGCCAATTTATTGTATTGCCGTTAGGGTTGCTTACTCTTGTTTATATCGTGCCAGTGATATTGGTGCTTCTGATGTTATTGATATGGGCTACCCTTTCTCTCTTCCAACGTGATCACATTGCCTAAAGGAAAATTTCTTCTTTTCTTGGTGATCCCCTTGCTTTTGATATACGACGCAGCTGCTCGATTTTATCTTCTATGGGGGATTGTCTAAAAAATACACTGTGCAATCATCGGCAACGTGGTTGATTATAAATTATTGTTGCTCTATATAAATATTGACCGATTTAGTGAGAGTCCAAATCTTATCCATTTTATAATTCGACTATCGTAACCAGAAGCATACAAACCAGAATACATTTGCCTAATGAACCGAACAATAGAGTTTATATCTTTAAAATTTTTATTGTACATTGCATCTTTCCTCCACAAACATCGTAGCATTTAAAATGGTTTCTGTTCAGAATATTCGCACGTCGTGAATTTCCATCTATTTAATATTTTGAAATTTGGCTTTAGAAAACATCTCAAAAACGTGAAGCGATATCAACTTCAATTTACGGGATTTTGAGTATTTGATCAATAATTATAATCATATTTCTTACGTATTTTTCAATTGTCATTCCGAAGGCAATCCCAGAAACATCTTTCATGTGTATCGTAAAAATACCTCAGAGCTAAAAAAAAATTGAGCCTGAGAAAAGATTTAAATTTATAAGAAACGATTTGGTCACACCATTCGTCATTTTAGTCTCTAAATCACTGGGCTTGAAATTATTCAATGTTGCTGATTGCTTTTCTTGGACATGAATATTTCATTTATCACCGATGAACCAGACCCTTATAACTATCAACAAACAGAAAATGATTTACTTCAATCGTCGGCGTATTAATGATACACAAGAGACCAGTTCCTCAACTTGTGTTATTCCCTTAACATGTCCTGATGATCCACCACAGAACCTCTTCTGCTATCAGTGCGCCACAGGACTTGGCGAAAGCCCCTCCGGTGTCTAGCGCTAATTAAATTCGATACCACGCGCAAAGTTAGAAAGCGAGAATCTAATTACTGCGCAGTTCACACTGTTCCATCTTCTGTGTTGAAAGGTCTCCTTGTTACACATGTCCGGAGTTGAGTTACCTAACGTGAGCACTCCTACTATCTTGGCTGTCCAGAATCTTGATTTACAGCTCTCAAGGCACTGCATTATTGTGCTTGATTCGCGATAGGGATTGAAATATTGCTATTCGCTACACTTCATATCAGGTATTTTTGTTGCTGTTTTTCTTGTAGAGGTTTTTTTCGCCAGAGTGAGCCAAAAAGACGACAGCTGTCTGCTTGGAGACAAAAGAAGTATTGATTCATATGTTCAAAAAACTTGGATAAAATTGGCCAGGTCGTCGGCCGAATGCGACAGGCCATATTTCAAAAGCCAGCGCGATGTGCAGTAGTCCAATCAGTGTCTGAACCGTACACTTCAAACTCACTACCAGGAAGAATTGGTTGAGCTCAACAATGAGGTGATCGATGCAAACTTGCCCTTTTGAACCTTGAACCACTCGATCACTGAACCTTTTTGACCTTCACGTATTCGGGACCACCCTTCTCACTTTCAATATGTCACACGTCCTCGATTTTTTCGCGGCGCTCCTTATTCGACTTCCTTTGGAGGACCGCCTGCAACCTTTGTACACCATCCTCGGTTTGGGAACCGGAGCCTTCGCGCGGTTATGGAGACAACAGCACCAATAATTCATTCTGAACCAGAATGAAAATATTATTCTAACATCAGCAATACACAGAAGTAACACTTTACTGGGTTGGCTTGATTGTCATCATTCCTTAGCAAGATGATTTCTGTAAACTGTTGTGTAAGTCATGTGTATCGTAATCAGATTATTAAGACTTTCCTTGTCTTTAGTTCGTTGGGAGAATTCACGTCTCAGTAAGGATAATAAATAACTAGGAAACTAATTAAATATTAAAGCTAACAAGATTACATAAGAATTACGATTCAAATACTTTTGAATACACGAGTCATTAAAACTTTCGGACGTCTCGTTTTTAGAATGAAGAACTAATTGCGAAGTTAACATGTACTAGTAACACTGAACTGAATTGTAGGAGTAGGCAGCATGGACATCACTGGCACAGAGGAACAAGCAGAGTGAATGTCATCCGCCGCTCGGCCACAAGCTAAATACGGAATGAGCAAGGGATTTACCTTGAGATTCTCAAGGTATTTTGACATGATCCCTTTTTCGGGAACAAATCCTTACCCAGATGCTACTGGCTATTTAAAATGAGGCTGCTCCCACGTCGTTTCGGACTAATGATTTTTGCTTCAAACAACTCTTGGTCAAATAAATTCTTCTAATTATTGAAGCTGAAAGAATGTATATTTTTCTGTCAACTAATCCATTTCTCAGCAATTCTTCCAATTCCTCCAGCCGACATTCAAACAATGTGCGTAAAAACTTCAAAAGTGGATTTTAAAGTTGATTCCTGTGTTTTCTTACGATGAATGTTTTAACTAATGCTTATTTTTCCAGTAATCATTGACGTCTGTTAAAAGGCAATCAGAAGTCAATCCTCTTCTTTCCCTGAGGATGCTGGTTCGTCATGGAAGCGGAAATGTATCTTACAATGGCACTAATTTGTAAAATGATTTTCCTGCGAGAAACGACTGCTTTCTTCATGAATTGCAGCCTTCATGTCGTTGCAGGAGCTCAGCCCTCTATAACCTCAGGCTACGTCAAGCTTCAAACTAATCACTGAACGCAATTACGCTCGTGCACAGAGTAGAGTTTGCTGGTAGAAACCCAAGTTCTCAAGTCGGTGTTGTCGAGAGAGTCACAAGGAAGATCGGTGTATTTTCGATGGAAGAAATCGTCGCATTTTGAAATGGTTTGCTTCATCGAGTCGACATTGTTTTACCGTTGAAATGATAGTTATACATGGTGATTTAGGTAATAATAATCAATCTACAACAGTATTTTAAAGTTTCTTTTCTTTACTAGTCTTATAACAATCGCTATGATCAAAAATTTATTCGTTGGGAGCATTTTGTATTATGATTAACTACTTTTGGCAAAAATACGATCTGTCATTCCCCTATTTTTCAGTTTCCTTATGGATTTTTTCCTAAACTTTAAATTCTAGTCAAAATTATAATTTTCCTGCAGGCCTGTTCTGGGATTAATAATTTTAAAAACATAATTAAAAACAACGAGACCTTTAATGTCACACAGTGCATTCTGACGTTTCTGCTCATGAATTTAAAGACCACAAAATAAATTACAATGCTCCTGTACACACCGCACGCCATTCAGTGACCGTAGCTAGCTTCCTGCGTGCGCTAAACATAAAAATAATGCAAGAACGAACACCGAAAAGCACTCTTAAAAAACCCTACAAATGACTTCCTCGGTTCTAACTAGTCAAAAAAGAACCGTTCCTGGTAGCAGTTCTCTGCCACACTTCCATGGAGAACGTATAGGGGAATATTTTCCTTTGATACTTTATTCATGACGGAACTTTTGAAAATGATGTACGAAGCACCCTAGATGACTTTGAACCTAATGCATTACGGGAGCTTCAAACGCAAGAGGGCGGTGGAGTTTCTCGGTAAAGCGGGAGATTCTATCGTCCCAAAATTGGAGCCGGTCTTTTACTGAAAGCGCAAATTCTCGAGTGTTGGTTTTCTGATTACTGGATAGTCGGGTGAAATGAAATGATATTTTATTCGCGATTCATCAAGTACTGTACATTCAAAGCATCACATTATTTGGCGCGTTATGGCGGCCGTGGAAATTGTTGATACTTGGTGTATTTCACAGACGCATTCTGGTGAGATGCTAAAATAAATATGTCACATTCGAGCAAACTTCTAGGGACGAAGTTCCCTTAAAAACCATGTAAAAACTGCATGAATTACCGGTTTGAATGTGATGGGAAAAATCTATCTACAAAAAAGAGGTTTCTCATTTCTTTCGATTCCTACGTCAATTTGATGAAGAACAAAGCATCTTCAATTCGTGTACTTGGTTGTCATAAATGAAGAGGTAAGAGGATCGAACTCTAGACTAGACGGAGTTGGATTGTTGACAATCTGGGTTGTTAGAAAGTTATATTTTCGAAATCATAAAATAATTGGTATTGATTGCCGAATTAATCGATGATGCTCTCAAAACCATTACCTACGATTTCAGCGTTTCAGGAAAGTCGTTCTAAGCTAACTTAAACAGTGTAAACGGAGATACCATGTTATCCCAAAAACGTCTGATTTTCGATTTTATATCACATTATAAATTAAAGTTTCGCGCATAGAATTAATTTGAAATGCTGTGGTACTCACGTATTTCACGCTAAGTATTAATTTTAGAGAGGGTGGCGCTCCCTCATTTCACTCAAAGTATCAATTTTGAAGAGATGTAGAAGTTGTTCAATTCCATACATGCATTGTATTTTAAAAACTAGTAAGAATATCTCATTATGTTCTTTTTCAATGTGCAGCATTTATGTGCTTCGCACTGGCTGCTTGTAGCAGAACTCGAAGCTTTACATTCTAAGAGCAATGCAGAAACGAATCTATTGCTTTTGATGTTCAGTAGCTGAGTCATTTATTTACTGTTTCTGCTTCTTATTTTTATACCTGCTTAATATTTTACGAACTTGCGGTTATGTTTGCCACGAAACATGGATGAGAATAAGAATTTTACAGTGAATTTACGGGTAACGATAGCAACAAGTGAGAATAAAATCGAAAGTTTTACATAGCTCGTTGTACTACAGTATTTTAAATTTCGGGACCTAATCCACCTGCACTGCTACTGTCGAACACAAGACGATGAACTACTTCTTTCCCCCTCACCTCCACAATCTTCAATATTCATCGACATCTTCGACTTCAGACAACAAATCATCGACTGTGACACTTTACCTACTCTAGAGCAGAAAATGTAAATAGATTAGCTTTATTGATCCGGCTGCATAAATTCCTATTGACGTTTACCCAAATAACAGCATGAATGCAAGTGGCCAACCCTCTCAACTGCATTACAATTTAGCCAGCCGAGTTCGCTGCACGTAGCCACAACAAGACCTTGTCTCTTGTTCTTGCACTTGACAACTAAACATGTTCATCTGATTCCTCCCCGGCAACACCTAGCCTTCGTAAGCAACAAAATTGCTACCATTTCCTGGACTTATTTCTTCAGACGGATATGATCTTCATTGCGGCTCTGATTTATATCACCACGGTCTATAGGTCGCCCATTGGTCCACAAAGAACACTTGTTGTCGAGATCGCGCTCTAAAAGAAAGAGGTTTCATCCAGGAACGTGTTTTCAAGACGCAAATGCGTTATTTCAGTCCTTTCATTTCGCAATTTAATGCGAAGGAAGAGGCACTTTCTTGACTTCTGCATAAGGGTTTAAAGAAACATTCCTCGGAAGAACATGAGCAGAACATTCCGACTGCTAAGTTTCGTATCACAGTCGCCGCAGTGAATGACGCAATTTTTGAACCACTCAAGGCTATCTGGGAGTGTTGGGACCCTCTCGGTTAATGTATAAAAAGCATAACACTTTTGAAGTCGCTGTTGCAATATTGCAAAAAGCTTTCGACTATTGAGAATGTGCGTTGGGCATTTTCACTTTTTCAGACACCATCAAATTTGTTCCAAGTTGCACCGGCGAAAAAGCGAGTAGCAAAGCCTCGTTTGAACAAAACTCCCGGTACGCTGGTTTCTGCAGAACAATCAATATCTATCACCTCATTTGCGAACGAAATTGCGGCATTTGGAGGCTCCTCCCACAATACGACTCGCATAAATATCGACTCCACCAGTGCGATACCGAAAAGAAGTTCCGAGATCACATTGACTTGTCAAATGCACGCATGGAAGCAATTCGTGACCAAATGAACCTATGGATGCCCAAGCAGCTACAGAATATTGCCTTTCTGACAAAAAAAATATACGAGAATCTGAACTTCGCTCGTATAAAGCACCGTTAGGATTTCTTTTATCAGCTGAAAACCTCATTTATGGCGTATGAAATGGTTCATTTCGAAGATGAATAATACACTGTATGACACCCAACAAAACCTTTTGTTTAGGAAAGTTTTCGTCAGCTTCAATTACGATGATAATCCTAAACAAAATTGATAATTCCCCTCGAATGTTTACAACAATCCCGCAAGAACTTTTCAAGTCCACGCCCTCCACGATTTATTTTTTTGCACTCGGGTCTGTCATAGAAATGGTCATAAATTATCCCAGAGCCCTTAATTTTCAGAGACGAAATAACGTGTACAATGGCACGTGCAAGAACTTAGCATTACAGGCACAGAAAATTCTCCGACTTGCTTCATCTGCTTTAATTGTCTACGGACGCCTGCTCGAGCTGCACCATAGATCATTTACTCTCATTTTTTATGTGGAATAAAGCCAGCGTAGGGGTTGTCAGAAATGAGCATAAATTTGTGGAGCGGGAGGGGGATGAGAAGAAGCTCTATACATTAGAGGACCCGGGGAGTTTGCAAAGGAAGTCTCGGGCCTGGAGCTGAGAGGAAGTGCTGGTCGCTGCCTGCTTTGTATAGATGCGTGTCTTTATGGGACAGTCAAGACATTATTTGTCTGAGGCACTCCATACGGCCGGGGCGGCCAACTCCAAAGAGCTCGCTACCCAAATTGTCCCTGCAGCTAATATAGAGCAAGTTTTTTGATTTTGAATATGCGTGAAAGGGATAAAAACGTCATGCAAAAGTTATTGGGAAAAAAGGCAGAGAAACGGCTGGGTTCGGCACTCGTTGTTTATAAGACTGTTATTTGAAAGAAAATGAGCTTAACGTTCCTTGAATTTTCTGCTTTCAATGGCTACAGACTAATAAAAACTCCGTTCAAGAGTTATAAACAAACTTGGGAGGACCGGAACTAACGTCTGTTTTTTTGTCGATCGCCAAATAATTTTTGGCTTGGAATTGAAGATAATGTACGGAGTTGTTCGTATGTTACAGCCTCTAACGTCAAATAGCTTTCTGAAAACCTGCAAACACAAACGCGTAGATACAACGTGGGACTTTAAAGGATGGTTTGCATGTTTTGTCCTACCTGAAAAGCACTCCTTACTTCAAAGAGCAAGCACGTAGACGATACTTTTTTGGTAAATGTAAGTTTCAGGTTATCATTTCTTCCCATATATCAAAAATCAATGCATGCTAAAAACTACCGAATAAAAAACAGTAGCGTTTTCGAAGAGGTTTCGATTCATTTTTAAATTCCGGTTTGTTTTTCATCGCATGAGGGTTCACGACCCTAAACACAATACAAATTAACTATCATTTAAAATTGTTCCTACTATTAACAAAAATAATCAGACATCTCCTCCTTATGAACAGCTTACACACATGAATTTTAAAACCCACAATACAAATGTTCTTTAGTACAATACGCGCGTGGTCATCGTCAGAGTTCACCACGAACGCCCCTCGTATTCTACGCTCGACTTTTTCTGAAATGCTCGAAATTCCCAGTGGGTCGCCTTAGGGAGTGTGGAAATTGTGTGAAGCAAATGAAGATACGACAAACAAGATGTGGAAGCCTAAACTTATAGGCAAAAAGTTATTTGAAGCAAATGAAGATACGACAAACAAGATGTGGAAACCTAAACTTATCGGTAAAAAATTATTTGAAGCAAATAAAGATGCGAAAAGCAGAACTTAAATTTTAGACTCTAAAGGTATAAAAAGTCGATCTAAATAAATATTCGTTAAATGATAAATTTCCAGGTCTCAAAATTGGTTTCATTTGTAGGAAAATTTATGAATTATTCGCCGTCTCTGTGTAGTAGATTTCCATTTCATTTCACAAAGGTCATGAAGTAAAGCGATGCATAAGCAAAGTTATATAATATTTCAACGTCATTGCTGCTTCAATTTTCTCAAGATTTGTACAGCACTTCAATACCGGAGTCGATTTAAAAATACTATCAAATGAATTTCTGCAAGCTTATCTAGCAGCTGCTTAAACAGCATGAATATTCAAAATGTCAAGTGCTGATTATTTATTCAGGTCTAGTGTTCGGAGCTATCGATTAAAGAATTATGTTAATCTAATCTTGTCCTACTCAAGAACTGCCTCTGTAATTTTATTCCTTCGCCTCTTTTACTATGCCTCCTACGCCTCCTCCCGAGCCTCCTACACCTCCTCCCGAGCCTCTTGCACCTCCTCCCAAGCCTCCTACGTCTCCTCCCGAGTCTCCTACGTCTCCTCCCGAGCCTCCTTCGCCTCCTCCCGGGCCTCTTACGCCTCCTCCCGAGCCTCCTACGTCTCCTACGCTTCCTCCAATGCCTCCTTCTATGCATCTTCCTACGCCTCCTCCAACGCCTCCTCTTATACTTCCTACGCCTCCAACGCCTTCAACCCCTCTTCCTATACTTCCTTCGCCTCCTCCATCGCCTTCTTCTAAGCTTCCTCCCACGCCTCCTACGTATTCTCCTTCGCCTGCCCTGCTCTTATACCTCCTACGCCTCTAGCGCTTTTCCCTACGTCTCCCCTGCTCCTATGTACCACAACATCATTTGCTTTTGAGGGTCTTGGTGGTATCGAGTGCTCATCAGTATAATTCCGCGTAAGACCCATTCCCTTTGTGCTTTCTTTAAATTCAGAAAAACAATTGGACGTAAGAAAACACCGATGAAAATTTAATGAAAACCTTAGTCACGCAGAGATCTGAGATTGATCATGAAATACATTCTGCTAATTCGTTTCACGATGTAACATCATCAGCTAAATTAAGTTTCAAAACAAATGCACTGCAAGTAAAGAGTTAGATCCAAAATCCCACAGCTCGTCGCATTTTCAGCACCCGAGCGGAATGCATCAGACTCTTCCATTCTTTTCCAATCCGTCAAAGATTTTTCCGAGGGCACATGAGCGGTGAGCCAAAGATTGCCCTGACTTCGTAACAAATCCCATCAATATCTGACTAGTCGAGACGAGCGAAGCACATCAGACCTTCTCATTTAGTCAGCACATGAATGCCGAACGCCACGAAACGAGAACAGAAAATGAGAGTCGTCGTTCTTGCGTAGTGATGAGTAAATAGCGCGTACTAATGAAAAGAGCGCTGCAGGGCTGACATCGGAACAATATCAGGCAAAAATTGATAGATCAGCTTGGAATGTAGGAAGGTTTAGTGCTGTCATATCTCCGCATGAGGGCAGAAACGTCCGAACCTTTTCGCGTTGAAGTCGGTTTGTCAAACACGAAACTGAAAGCGACGTGTTTCAGTTTGAAACAATTACAATTAATTAAAATATTCAGGGATACTCCAAAAAACTATAGAAATTATATTTTTATCAAGTGCGTAAAAGAAGTGTTTGTATGAGCATAGTTTTTTTAATTTCTTATAATATTCGAATGAAGTTGGGAGTCTTAGACAGTGCTTTCGTCTGTTATTTACGGCAAAAGACTGAAAACTGAAGATACAGACCTGTTTCCTCAAAAGGTGAGTTGTCCAATTGATAATTACAATCGTAGAGAACAGAATAATTCCAGAATACATAAAGATAAACGCTAGAGGAAAAAGAGAAATATTGGCATTCTGCGTTTATTCAACTCCGAATTCTGTTCTCCCACAAGTAAATCCCGCGATAAATCGCTAAACATTTCATGTTACTCAAATTACTTCAAACAATTACTTCAATTACTCTATTGCCGCTTATGAGACGCAATAAGAAATTTGCTTTATAGCTCACATTATGGAAGAGAGCCACACCGTTCTACAAGATGTTGTATTGATCCTTAGAAAACGATGAAGAAGGCACCACGATTCTGAACGTTCTGAATTCTGAACGTTTTCATATTCAATTTCAAACTAGAAAATCTTCAATAGTGACTGTATGGCATTTAGAGAACCATTTAGGCTCGCAGCTAAGGCTTGCAACAGATTTTAATCTGGATAAATCAAGCCACTGAAGCAGGTAATATGATTAATGATGTTCTACAATAGGGCGCCACATGAAACAGTGGTCACCAAAATCCTTCAATCGTATTCATATCTTATCAACTAATTCCTGTAAAAAAAGTGGAATTGAAATTCTTATCATTTGAATGAGTCTCTTCACTGATGAATCTTTCCTTGCATTGAGATTATTGTTAGAATTAAGGACATGCATCATTAGGTTCAGTTAGATCGGAAAATTTCCAGTATTGTACCGACAAGACCTACCTAATGCTACAATTACCACCCGGCCACTAGTGACCTAACGTTTCACATTACGGATACAATTTTTTAGATGAGCCACATTATTCAGTCAAGAAATTATTTAGTAACAAACGTAATTATTCAATGTAACACTATATGAATAATTTTCCCCAGGGAAATATAATGATTATCAACCAATTTCTTGACAACATGGGTTGTCCAGTAATCACTAAAAATTAGATTTCACCCTCTCATTTCTTGTATCACAAATACTGATGCATCAACTTAATTTCCCGCATTGTTCGAAAGCAGGGCAAAAAATTGAGGAGTGAGACATTAGCATCTTTTATAAGACAGGAATATTCTTCATTCACGAGGCCCTCAGGGGGCATTGGATAGGAAACAGGGTTATGTTTGGTTTGTTAATCCTATGCTTAGGTCACTGGCACCTTCAAGAGGAGTTAGTTTACTTCAGCTATTGTAGATTGGCCTTCGTGATTTCTATCTTTCGTGCCCAATTTACTTCTTTCTGTCATCTTGCCTTCTTTGCTGTCTCTCCTTTTTCTTTTCTTCCTTCTTAACCTGCTGCTTGGTCTCCTACATGGGAACCCTTCATGTTCATAGATTGCCCGTTGTATAAAATTAATACTTTATGATAATTTCACTTTTTCTTTTGAGGTTACCTTTATTGCGGATAGAGAATTTTAAACATTAAAAATAATCGTCTACTGCGTTACATTCTGTGATTCATAATTGAAATAAGCTGGTAAACACGCATTCCTTGTGCGATGTAAAAACCTACTGCAATTTTTCTCCTCAATTATGTTTCTAGCCCCAGCCCCCAAAAAAATGCCTTCATTACTTCTCCTTCACAGGTCCTTCATGTCATCAGATATTTGTTCTCTAAGCCACGCATGTAACCTCAAGCTCGTCTTTTTGCGCACTCAATGTTCTCTCTTTTAGGTCCTTATGTCAAGAGCACAAGAGAATCAAGACCCCTTGAAAGCTGACACCAAGAGTCAGGTTAAGTCGGGGTGTGAAGAGAGAAACCCGAGACCCCCTCGCGATACCCGCAGCAGCCTCCAGGATGGTCTCGGAATTACATGCTACCTAAGATTCGCACTGCACGCAGCCGAGCGCCAGGAATGCGCCGTCTTCAGGTCAGTGTCTCGCATTCTTTGCAGTCGAATTGAAAATCTCATCTCTTCTCGTGGACGAACGATCTCAAGAGGTACAGGGATCGCCCTTTGTCAGGGTGTCCTCAAATAGAGACGAATGAATATAAAAGCGTTACGAGAGCATTTTGAAAGTTTAACTAAAAAATTTGCTCAAGGTTGTTCGTTTCAGTCTTTAACTTCTCGCACAGGAAGTAGAAGAATGAATGCATTGTTATATCCTTGATATCGTTGCATGAACTATTAAAGCTAGAATTTTTAAATGCAGAAAATGTTCAAGGTTGCACTTCTAAAGCGTGATTCTTAATTATATTGCCTTTCATTCTACCGTATGGAAATTTTTATCACTTTGCAGGTACCGGCTGACGAACAATTTGGGTATTAAAAGGTGCACGATGAGTAATAAACAGTCA
This sequence comes from Platorchestia sp. MABIK, assembly GCA_014220935.1. Classification (NCBI taxonomy): domain Eukaryota; kingdom Metazoa; phylum Arthropoda; class Malacostraca; order Amphipoda; family Talitridae; genus Platorchestia; species Platorchestia sp. MABIK. Next base: position 150,463 of record JACJUY010000295.1, read on the forward strand.
TATTGTATATGACTGCTATGGCATTCGCTACGAATGGGAAAGTCATTTGCAAACATATACATATAATCAACTTTTTACAAATAATAAAAGTTGACTGAAATGAATTTCATTTAAATGCAAGTCATCAATTGAGTTTAGCTTCGTATTGTATTTGAGAACAGGATCATTTTCTAACTGATTCTATTGAGCTGCAATAGGCTGATCGGGAATGACGCAAAGTTTCCGGCAGGATGGGTGGATTGCAGACATGGTTTCACAGAAGTGCAGAAAACGTGGTGCCTCCAAGCCTGGGAGCGAAGCATTTCAGTATGCCTAAAGTACTCAGTTGCTAACCCTCAACCGAAATCATTGTTTAGTAATTTAAGGTTGGTTAGACCTGTGTTCACTTTACATAGAGGAGTCACTTGTTAACCCTCTACCGAAATCACTGTTGCGTAATTAAAGAATAATTTAGATCTGTTTTCACTTTGAGCATTTTTTATTTGCATTTATTATAAAAGTTTAGTTTTAATCAATGATACCTCTCTCAAATAAATATGTACTAATTTGAATAAGCAAAGGACTCCAGCACGAGGTATCTCGTGGCAAAATCTGAATGTTGGGAAAATTCATGACGAGAAATTTCGGGTTTGATCGTTAAGGAGTTAAATTATCGAAAACTAATTAAATTGAAAAAACTCGCATAGAAGCATTAAACTCGTTTTACTAGGTACTGATTTTATGAGCAAAAAATTCAAAACTTAAACGCTCAAATTATTCCTTTATCAAAATTATTTTGAACCCTAAATGAACAACACAGTAATAAAGTACTCGATAATCAGTAGTGAGACAGGGAAAAGAACAAGGATTAAACTAGGATATCTCTAGAATCTTGCATACGTAGAAGAGAAATGTAAGAGAATATCAGTCGTGAAGATTAATATATTTTTCTTCACAAGAATATATCACCTCAGTGTAAAAAAAGTTCTTTATATCTATATGAATACTCGGAGAGTCATGCATGCATTAGGAAAAGTTCATTTCAAATTCCCGAAAATTGGGTATAATATACAGGGATTAATTAATTATAAGAAAATAAGAATTATTTCTTGTATAATTTACAGGGAATGTCGTCACAGATTATGTGTAAGCCACCATATTAGAGAAAAAGTTTCCGGTACAGCCTAGAGTACTGATTCGTAATACGCCTAAAGTGTTTGTCTTCTCTCTAGTTAATGGAAAAATGACTACCCAATAAAATATTACGGCAAAAGTTTTATTGTTCTCCAACGATCATGCGTGCATATCAACAGCTGATGTTGAAATCGGAATTTTAACTGCTGGAGTACAGAGTGATCTCACTTTAAGCAAACTTAACGCATTTAAGCCCAACAAATAGCAGACAGAACCGTGCCTGTGTCATTGGGGGTCAAATATACTTACCACGTTAACTACGGCTGCTCGGTTGCTACGGTCGGTTTGCTTCGTAGGTTGGAAGTATCGGAATTGATGAGCCGTATTTATCGCTTCACTACATTTTATCTCTTCTGAGAAGAGGGAAAATAAAATTGTACCATAACATTTTAGCTTATATGCCATTGTCTAATTTAAATTAAGCTACTGAAATAATTGAAATGTTATTCAGTGAGACTGGTACGTAAATAAGCAATTTATTAAGTGTAACACCTATGAACCAATAAGAAGACACCGTGTTAAACAAATCTTTCAGCTCACGTGTCTCAGCCAATGTCCTCACCTTTCCGTCAAGCAAAACGACGATCCTATATTCCCGGCGATATTTCAAAAGAACTGTGATAATTCGCTTGTCGAAAGCAACTTTTTAGTTTAGTTTTGTGAGGAGGCGTGTGAAGAATGGGATGGAAGAGGAAGACTCACTTCACACGAGCTCGCAATATTACAAATGCAAATGAGACACTTGGTAATATCCCGCGACTGAGACGATGAGTGACGCTCTCACAGAGAAGGAGACTGGGATATTGCACATGGGCTTGCAAATGGTCTTCGCTATACGGCAGGCTTGTCCCAAAGACCGAAATCCTTTTCGGGATGATGAAAACTTAGTTGTTTGTGCTCGCTTGAGGGGTGGAGCTCATGTAATTTTGGAAAAGACTACAGAGAACGAAGGAACTCAATAAAGAACGTCTATTTCAACTCGGCCAATAATCTCCGTTTCTTACAGATTTTGTGGCACAATTAATTTTTTACCAGAATTCAACTTCGAGGAGAACTTTCTCTTGTGATTTATTTCAGCGTTGGACAGATAACAAATCGCATTCGGTTTCAACGTTTTTGTAGCTGGGAAAACTGATTTTAAACGTCAGGAAAAGCATCGTGGCTTCATTGTAGCCTATCCTTTTTTCTCAGAGAAATACAACTATTCTATCTATGGGAATTAGCGCTCCCAGGGGCAAAATATGAGGTCCCGAATTGAGAATTAGGTCGAGTTTTTTCTTAAAATAGAATAGGTTTTATGTTTTGTTAAGGAGCTTTTGTTTGGTTCACCACTGCCCTGTTTTCAGTACCTCTCATTTCATCTTCAACTTTTGTCTCATTTCATAACCTTTCTTCATAACTTTCTATCGTCATGCCCAGGGAATCTTGAGAGGGAACACACTTTGGGCATTGGTTCCACGTTCTTTAAATTGCATTCTGTACGGTTCCTTCATCCTTCCCCTCTTTGGAATACCTTTGCTGTGGTTAAGGAGCATTAGTCTATTTTATTATTTAATTTAACCTATTGATCGGTGAGGAGATTCAGCTCATGATTTTTTAACTATTCTCTTGACGTAAGGCTCAAAGTGTTCTACCATAGACTGAATGTATTCATAATCATTCTTAACCTAAACTATGAACACAAATAAGCTAAATTAATATCCATAAGTGTTAATGCTTATTTTCTTCGCGCCCACATGAATTGTAACCAACAAGTGTTTCCTCACGTCTCTATTAGCCGTAGGTCAAATGAATAAATTATTTCCTCACTATCAGCCGTGTGACAAATGATTCAAATTAAAAATTAAACTTGAATGTTACAAAAATAAATCGCCTGAAAATATCGTAAAAATTCTTTTTTAGAACACAACCCACCAAAATAAAATGATCGCAAAACCTAAATATATTTCTTTCTTCATCAGAGAATATTTAACGAATGACAGTGTGCAGAGAAGTTACATAGGACATGCATTACGCCGCACACATGTGAAGCGAATAAAAGTCTTTAAAGAAGACATCATTTCCTACAAACAAACTGACAGTCAATCTTTTTTTTCGATTTCAGTTAGGCAGGGTAGCGTTGAGTTATTATGTAAACAGATTTGTTAATTGAAAACTTACGCATTACTTGAGCTGCGCGGAACTGAATCTGCTCACCGTGATGAATGCTTTCATTGATGCTGTTCAGCGTCATGTATGAACACTGCTATGTATATAAGCGCTGACACTCCACATGAATCTATACTTCTCACCGATCAAGCGCACCTCCATCGCGTCACCCGACACCTTACCTTATCAATAGGGCATCTGTTCGCGGTGTTTCTCCGTTCAGTGGGTGCTTGCTCGTCTTATTATGTTATTCATTCCTCGCTGAAAGGACGGTCTGATATTCTCGCTCGTGTACAACCTTCAAAAACTTGAGAATGGCTTCCTCTCAGGAACGTCTACAGCACAGTGAATTTTAAATGCGCTGCTCTTCCGTCCAAAGTTGTGAAAACATTCTCAAGCTATGGTTTTGTTTCCATTAACCTGGTTTAAGAGAGCCGAGCGCGCATATCTCTCGAGATTTTCGATGAATTTTCTCCTTACGTGTGAATTGAGGCTATAAGTCTGTCTGAGTATAAGGCATGCAAACGATGCAAGGTACGGTGTACCTGCCTTGGTTACACTTACGACTATGATGGAAGAAATTTATGCTTCTATATGTGTTATACAGAAGCATTGCAAACAATTTTGACTAATGCGACCTTCAGCATTGATATTTTTGCACACGTCTCAACTGATTCCTCACTTCGCACCGAAGTGTCTAATGTAATTTTTATACACGCCATTCGACCCACACTCAGGTCTGTACTGTCTCTAAACCACAGCAATGTTCTCAAACTTCCACGTACCATTTAATAACTTGCTTCCGCTCCTTAAACTCAAATGTACGTCAGCCTTTTAGAGCAGCTTAATCGACGAATCTACCATTTGCTAGGGAAACATTTCATTAAATTTGTTCTGAAATTCAACCATTTTGACGAGCAATTACATTTCTAGTCAGTGTAAAAATCTACACATTTTTTGAAGCACCCAGAAATCCATTGGACGCCTCGGTGCGAAGTACGGAAGCAGTTGTGACTCGAACGCAGATAGGAATAGATGATGAAGGCCACCAGTTTGAACATTTAGTCTAACCTTTACAACATTTACTTAGTCCAAAAAGTACACCCATTCATTCAAATTGAATTTTACTCTTCCCTAACATTTAACCTTGTAAGCTAGAAAATGTATTTTCTACAGCAGTTCAAATTAAGTGTACATATTTTTAAAACACCCTGTATGATATAGAATTTGGAATATTAACAATTATCACTGTATGAAATGAAATTGCCGCCAATAATTCAACACATTTTGAGGACAGGCTTCTCAAATTCGGTGGGTTGAAAATCTATATTTTCCCTACATCGCCCTTAAATGGTCGTATGGCGTCAAGTTTAAGCATGAATTGCGTCCATTTGATGTTTGAGGATTTAGTCGAACGTTCGCAAGCTAACCGGACGAAACGTAACGAAATATAACTGATAACACAAGCTAACTTATAGGAGGCGAAGTTTGATATAAAACTAAATGGATTAAATAATTTAATCCCAAAAGGAACGATTTGTATGAATTTAATATTTAAATGCATGTAAACAGATTTTTCACGTACATACTACATCCGTATGATGGAGTGGGCAGGGGTGTTAGTCGCCACTGATTTTAAGTTAATTGTAGCGAGCAATTTTGAAAATACCAAACATTAACCTGGATCGTGCCTTCGTTTAGCTTTAATTAAGTATTTACAAAGATTGAGTTTGTGACTACTGGTCGGTCAGCAGCATTATGAAAATTTCCTCCGTGTACACCGGCTGCTCACATCGCGACTAGCGTGTTATAGACGATGCTGTATAAATTTTACTTCATACATCGTAACACAGTCTGGAGTAAATCTACGAAAATAGTGTTTTGACACTTCTAAGTTACACTCACAAAGTTCGTGCTTTGACTGACATATTATACGAGAGTATTCCAGTCTCGAACTCTTAATTTAAGGTACTTGTGATTTTTTAAAAGCTTGCGTAATTTTATGATATCTACTGAAGAAAGTCCTTTAAAAGCTGTTTTGTTTAACAACCAGAAATGAAGAACTGATTTTGTTTGTACCTCAGCCCACTCACAATCGTAATTTTTTCTTGCATAATGTCAGCGAACAATTAAGGACCTCAAATTTGTTCACATCCACCCCTTAAGCCTCAGCTCATTCTCAATTTTCATCAAGCTGGGGGAAAAAAAGAATCTTTCAGTTAGAGTAACCTAAACTTAATCAACCTCAGAGCTTTTTTGTGACCCCCATTTGGTGTAGGCGTCGCATTCCAACTTACAGCTCTTTTTACTCTTAACTTCTTCTCTCTCTCTCTTTCTTGTGGCATGCCAGCAACTTCAAAGGACCTGTGTTGTATATTATGTCACGTCTGGGAGAGCACACCCCGTAAACACTACACAGGGCAAGTGTTTACGTCCTCACCCTCGAGTAGCCGCCAAGAAATGCTGCTTACACTCCCTGGGAACACCGCTTAGTCCACTAGATGCAGTGCACCATGAATTTTCCTTTAACGGGAAGTGCAGAATTTACTAACCTGCCCCGGTTAAGCTCTCGTTACGAGTTTAAGCGCTGCAGCGTGAGAGACCGAAGTGGACGCGGGAGTGTGACACTCCTGAGAGCCATCAACGCCTTTTTCTTTCGCGCCCATAAATAATTAATGAGTAGAGTCGGGAGCGGGTGCGCGTCGAAGAGATGCTCCTCTGCCTTTAACGACGGTGAAAAATTGTTGGTTTCGTGGAGTTTTTACGTTGAAATAGAAGTGATGTGCGTCTGTTGTGGCGCATCGATTGAAAGTTTTGAATTTGAAGTTAGCGTAGAGTATGTCAATGCAAAGTCATTTTTCTGTGAGAAATAAAACGGTTTTTCTTAACCATGGGAAAAAACAATTGGTTTACATACATTCCTTTAAAAATCTGTCAGCTTATTCCATAGGATTGTAAAACCCGATTTTAATTAAAACGTGAACTTGTAAAATCACTGACCGAAAGGGTCATGACCTTTTGGTAAATAAAATCCGGCTTTTTCCTAATTGTTCATTGTTACACATCGCTTTTTTCCTCCGATTTTCAAAGCTTTTTCAGTATCATACCTGCCCTAAATCTGATCCAAACAAACCACAAGCTTCACAGTTCGCTAAATATAAAGCAGACATCACATATGCATGCAAGTTTCACCGCGACGGCGCCATTTCGTTTCGCTGGAATCTGTTTTCAATTCTGCTCCGAAAACACCATTTCTTTTCGATTGCATCTTTTTTTATTCCTGAAAGTTCAGCGAAGAGGAATTCGGGCGATTCTTGCTCTTCGAATATCCGTAAAAGGGCCCACAATGAAATGCAAATCTAGCATTGAACGAGAAATAAAATACCGTGAATTTGCAAGAGCAAGAATAGCAATGGAAGTCCATTAGGGCGGCTCACGATACGCAAAATATGCGACTGGAGCTGTTTTCATTGGAAGCAACATTGGGGAGCTGCGTTGGCTTGCGCCCGCTACAATTAATGTCAAATTCTTTAGTTGCTTCGACACCTCCCTCTTGAAGCTTTACCTCGACGCTAAATTAATTCTTTGAATATAAAAAGGTGAATTTGTGTCAGCGTGTGACGAGATTAACATATTTGCATCTACTGGGCAAATACTGAACAGCAGACTAGCACTGCTTCCAAAATAAAATTCAATGGTGTATAACAGCGTTGGTTTTCGCTTAGACGATGGAGACATGTCAGCTTACTGGGAAATATAAGTTACTTCGGAAAGAATGAGCAGCTAAAGTTTCCCTCGTGTGAACTCTGGAGCGTCTTGAATTATGGACTTAAGTAACGTCAAAAATATATTTAAAAAAAAATTAAGTTCAACGCTAGGTAAAGTCTATGAATCTCACGAGTGACGGTAACATACCACTTCACGTGACTTTCAAGAGTGAAAAATAAAAATGAACTGAGTTTTGTTCGCTTTCTCACTCAATCAATACACTGAATTCTAAGCATAATTTTATTTGGATATACAAAATATTTCCCCACTGTTTCGGTTTCGAATTCTCTTTTAGGTTGGACATTCCATTTTGGAAATAATGATGATTTGCTCCACAGATTAACAGCAGAAATTTTTTAGTCAAGTGAAGGTAATACTTCAAAGCGCGTACTCCGCACTTATGCTAACATAGTTTGTGGATGAAAACACTTAAATACGTAAACTTGCAAAACATGCAACCCGCATTTGCTAAGCCAGTTGTGATTCAAACTTTTTATGGGTACTGATTTGAATATATCAAACGAATTCAAGACGTTCTGTATTTCAACTCAACCTTTTAAGAAAAGGCTAAATTCTTACTTATCTTCATTGTGCCTTGGAGATAAAGATCAATACGGGAAACATTATCTTTGCTACATCTCCATAGATAGTGGAAGAGGTATGCTCACAGTTTCGGTCAGCCCTCGTGGTTTGAGAAGAGCGAGGGGGCAGAATGCAGCATGGGTCTGCAGGAGTTAGCGTAAGCATTGATCAAGCTTCAGACATGTTCGTCTCCAGCAAAATTTAAAAGCTTACTTACCGAAAACCGGTGAGTTCGATCCGTTCGTAATAAGTTACCATCAAAACGAGATTAATGGTAAATAAACACCTTGAAAAGCTGAAGTGAAACTGTAATATACCTTCAGTAATTTATTTGGGCATCCGCGAATATGAACGTCGTTTTTGAAATTCCGGTATCGTGATTTTTTACAACTCACAAAAACGGGCGAGCTCAACTATTTTTGACAACGTCCTATAACCTTGTGGTGAGACTAAGTTTGACGGTCAGCGACTGAAAACTGATAAACAATTCCTTTGAAGTAGTTTGAGTTTTGCTCAGAAAAAAATGTCAGGTTATATGTAAGGAAAGTATCGCTTTTCATAGCTGCAAGTCTAACACCACTACCAACATGGGTCTCGACTGCCCTCAAATTGTGCAGGAGGGGCTCAACATATGGTCGTTCAAAAACTTTTAGTTTATTTTCAGCCGTAACATCTTGTAATAGACATTTAAATTCAATCAGTTGATTTAAATCTGAGGAAAATACGAAAATTTGAAGAAAAAAGTTTTTTGTTAGTTAATACCGCTCTTATAGATAAAAGTTGCGCACTACACCCTTTAGTCAATGATTAGGACAATAAAAAACATGGCGACATAAATGAGTCGAGTGGTCCATTACCATCGAGACCAAAGTTTACGCTGTTTAGCACTAATCACGCACAGATACGCCTTTCTTTGTTGAAATAAAATAGGTTTTTGCTTTGTTACGGACCGTCTTTTTTCGGCTCACTGCTGTCCAGTTTTTCAATACTTACTATTTTCTTCTTCAACAACCATCTTGTTTTTTAATTTCTTTCACAACTTACTGTTTCTGTGCACCGTGTACATAGATTCCGCATTCCCTTAAATCCGTTCTAAATAGTGCCTTCCTCCTTCCTCTCTTTGGAACGCCCTTATTGTGGTTAGGTAGGCTTAAACTAACATCTAATTTTGTTCTCTTTTGCCACGTTGGATGCTTCCAAATGATCAGATAACTTGTCTATGGCTACTAGATTCATGTATTTCCCTTAATCTTTCATCATTTATTTTCTTGGCCAGTACTCAATTCCCCTTCCATGACGCATGACTGAAGGAAACACTCTACCTGATGTAAGAAACTTTTTTGCTCACGTGCCCAGATCTCTCAGCTGCTTCTGGTCTTAATATCAAAAGTATTTGCATCATTGCTTCCGCTTTCGCTGCTCGTAGTTAAGAGAATTTATGGTCGCAGCAGAACAAATGTTTGCATCATTGTTTAAGTCCAATGTTTACAATATTCGTTATTGGTTGTTACAATAATAGCTATGTGAGCACTCAAACTGTTGTGATCCGTTTCAATTACCCCTCAGAGGGATACAACTATTGTATCTATGGGAATTAGCGCTCCCAGGAGGACAATGTGAGGGCCCGAGCTAAGGTTAGGTAGGCTTTCTTTTTGTTAAAATAACATAGGTTTTTGTTTTGTTACGGACCAACTTTTTACGGTTCACTGCTGTCCTGTTTTTTCAACACCTACTACTTGCTTCTTCAACTTTGATCTTGTTTCATGAACTTCTTTCTCATCTTACTGTTTCTGTGCCCTTTCTGCATAGATTCCACGTTCCTTAACTCCATACTAAATGGTGCCTTCTTCCTTCCTCTCTTTACATCTCATTTGTTGAGGATAGGGAGGCTTGAACTAACTAATAAACTACTAAACTAATAAACTCCGTTTCAATTATAAAATCATAGTAAAACCATTTTCAAAGCTCCTATAATAAAACCAGGAAACTGAATGAAATCATGTAAGGGAATCTTGGTAGTTGTAGTTTTGCCACCTCAGATGAATACAACTATTGTATCTATGGGAATTAGCGCTCCCAGGAGGAAATGTGTGGTGTCGAGCTAAAAGTTAGGTGGGCTTTCTTCTTGTTGATAGAAAATGGTTTTTTGTTTTATTACAGGCTGTGTTTTTCTTTATTTCGCAGCCGTCCTGTTTTTCAGCCCGTCTGAATTTCTTCATCACTTTTTATCATGTTTTCTAATCTTCCTTTTCAACTTTTTCTTTCTCGGGAATTCACGATGTACATAGATTATGTGTTTTCTCACCTCCAAACAAGAAAGTCCCCTCATGCTTTCTCTCTTAGAACATCTTTGTCGTGGTAAGGGAGGCTGAAACTAACTAATAATTTAATCTAAATTTTATTTTTCATAAGCCGTATTGCTATTGCCCGCCAAAAAATTAACATCATAATCGTATGAATGATTCTCATACCTCATTCGTTAAATTACAATATATTTCGACGAGATTTAGAATAACATTCTATCTCAAAAAACACTTGCAGCTTTCCAGCTCAATATGTTGGTCTGCAACACATGACTCAATGACGCCAGAGTTCATTCTTCCCCTAACTTCACTTTCATATGTCGTATTGCAACCTTAAAGAATGAGAGGAATTTTAAATAATTCATAACTTCCTAATCGATGCAACCTGAAGGAAATTTTGGTAAACAAAATCAGTCACTTGTTCTCCAGTTTAGCAGCGCAGCGTATGAACTATTTAAGCAGACAATTTAATATGGCTGCGATAAATAATCCTTTTATCATTTTTTTTAAATACCCCTGGACGCACTCGGATTCGACCTATTATAAACTGATACCTCTGAACTCTGCAATAAATTACAAGTAACTGGCAATAAAGGGTTACAATGAACTACTTATGGGGGCAGAAAATAGCCTACTTACGGGGGCAAAAAATAACCATAATACTGTGAACGTCGTGCTTGTCTGATTAGGTATCACGATAGCAACCTTTTCGCGGGTTTGCGAGTGCCCTTTGCTGTACGTGACTTCCGGCTCTCGCAGAGGCTCGATCATCAGAGAAGCATGAAGCGTCGAATTTATTTTCAATTAGGTGCAGTTCATCATTGCTTCTCTCGCAGTTTCATGGACGCATTTGGTTGTAATCAAATCTATTTAGAAATTTACGGCGAAGCATGACACTTAAGAGGCAAATCAACTTCGTTAAGTTGACAGTAAACTGGGTACTCACATTCAAAGTATTCAAACGAGATAGTAGATAATTTTTTGACTTGAATCTTAAATTAGGAAATTAGTGGACCACCCTCGGTGGTCGGTTTGTACAAATAGTTCACGTCTTGAATCACAGCGTATTTTTTAAATTTAGAGACAGCGGAACCCTTTTACTACATTTGTTTACGAATAATTTATTGCCTTACTTACTATAAACAAAGAACTATTGTTCAAGTTAACAGTAACACAGGCCGCCGGATAATAAGACCGAGTCGAAATGCGCTCTCAGAACCAGTCGTGTAGACATTGAGAGCGCACGTAGTCGTAAAAGACTCGTTGGTACGTACAATTACGCATCCCGCGTACCAGGTGTACTTACACGTATACTCGGCTCTCTCACAGTTGCCTTATGAGAAGACCCTACGTTAGACCACCCAAGTCACCGGAGGTAGAGCCCATTTTTTTCCGCGCCCGGTCGCCAGGTGATCACTTCATTACTGGGGTGAAAATTGTGGCAGAGGCGGCAACCCTCGGCCTTCCTCCGTCTGGCCGGGTTGGCCTTGGATCACACCAACCGTAGCCTGCCTACGCTGCGAAATGAACTCCGTACCTCAAATATTGAGTTACAGAAATTTATTTCGCATTGATTTAAGGTGTATTTCATATCTGCAAGCAATTTTACTTTTAGATTGAATTCAGTTGAGGTAACGACCGGTGAATCGTGTACAAGTCGAATGGTTCACACCCTAAAATGCGTGCTCTTAGCACCCTTCTCGATTTGTAGAACTACTACAATTATTATTATGATTTTAGTTTTCAGTCGTTACTTTCTTCGATCAGTTTGTAACTGCTCATGTTCTTTTAGTTTTGCTATACTGTTAATGAAACATTGATAGTTTGTTGCATCACTAACATCAATGCAAATACGTTCAGTGGTTTTAAATATAGATATTTCTCTTGGCTTTGCATTGAAGAAAAGTAGTGCCAGTTGTCCAATCAGTTGCGATTTAAATTATCTATAAGTAAACGTTATCAATTCGATGCTATGAATATTGGGCCCCTCCCACGCCTCAAATCGCCAGTAAACAAGCGCTCCAAGTAAGTGCATCATCAAAACACGACAGTGGAGAGAGAGGGAAATAAATTGCGACTGCTCTCGAGCATTCGCAATCGTGAAACTTTTAATAATAAATTTCAGTTGTGTGCACCCGGGGGAAATCAGTCGCTCTGTTTGAGCAAATCTTGCCATGGATTGAAGGCTCCACACGCACAATATTCCGAGTCAATTTTTATTGTTTCGGTGCGGAATTATCGCATCGTGGGGGAATTACCAGAGTTTGGCAGTACGGATGCTTCACTTTAATTTATAATCTTCCATTTACGAGCTCCGAATTTTTATTTGCGTAAATAATGCATGCGCCAAAACAACTCAAAATGTCGAAAGCCGTTCACAACTATTTTGCAATTGTGAGTTTTTATTTCAGGAAATGATGAACTGTTCATCAATTTTCTAGGAATCAACTTGTGTTCAACGTTCAGCATCTTATATTGTAACTACTTAGTGATTCAACAGTTGAAAAAACTGAGTGATTCGTTCCGGGAGAAAATGTGAAATGCCTTCGCATTTTATAGATTCTATGTTAGTCAAAGCAAATTATATTTCCATCTGACTGTACGTTAATAGAAAATGGTTTTAGGTTTTCAATAAATAAGATTTTCAAAATTTCATCTTTTACCGTTGCAGAAATAATAGATCGGAATTTAGAGCTGGTAAGATGGTTAAGTCCTACAGCAGCGTAGCCTCGCCGCTGAAAACTATCACAGTTTGATATAATCCATCTGTGAAAATTTTTTCAATGAAAAGTAAAAATTTGAATCCTTTCTCTTTTCCATTCGTATAAGTTTGTATCCGATCATATCCCAATCGATTTCAGTTGATACGAATAAATCACAACTCTTTATTTTAAACCTGAAATTGTAGCCATTATTTAGAGTCGAGTATTATTATTACATTATTATTACAGTACATTATTTAGAGTCCATTCAACAGGTAGAAGCAGAAAATAAACTGAATAAACAAAGCATGCACACAGCGAAGGGACAATACATCTGGAGGAACAACAATAACAATACATCGTAAAACTTATATGTATCAGAATATTTGAACTGAGCAAAAGAGAGTTCATTTACAAATAGAATATCAACCTGAGTAAAAATATGTGTGAGGTAAAGTATCGGCCAAAATTTACATGTCGAATCATTGTTATTTTACTGCGCAATTTAACTACCTTAACTAAAAATTTATTGTAAGGCTTTCAGAAACTTTTCGAAACACATTTAATTTATACTAACTACCATCAACTCAGATTTTATTGAGGGTGGATGCTCAGTGACTACAAACCCGAAGGTCAAAGAAATCTCCGAAGTTATTCGAAACCAAATATTTAAAATTCGTAATTAATAATTAACGTTCAGCCAAATCACTAAACGCACAAAGGTTTCATACTCAACTGTTGGTGCAATAGGCAGGAAGAATCGAGAGACATGAGGCATTTTCCAAATTACCAAGTGTCTTGGCTCTCGACGCTGTTTGCTCGTAATGTAACGAGTGAGCCCATGACAACTCGTACACTCGCACAAGAAAAATTGAAGTCAAAACATTTAGTCCGTCAAAAAACGGGGTTTGAATTGCATTGAAGTGGTCTACATGCCTTCACTCCACACAGAACAGCTCTTCTTGTAATAAAACACACGAAGAACCGTTTAAAGCTTGCCATCTACCATCTTGAAAAAGGAATTGAGTTTTGGGAATTGGTAGCGTGGTCCGACTGAAAAAAAATTGATTTTGCGGACGAAACCAAGCTCGTCAAGTTTAGAGGAAAATAGGGACTGTTGCGTTCCTAAGAACATCATTCTTAAAGTCAAGCATGGGGGCGGCAGCATCTTTGTGACACTATTTTGTGGTCCATTACGTTAAAGGAACTCTACATCTTTAACGGAGAAATTAATAATTCCATACACAAGTAGATGCTGGAGCAGAAGCTGTTTCCGAGTGTAAGAAAATTCTACAGCAAGAACAAGTGGACCTATCAGTAAGACAATGACTCCAAGCACACGGCCGAATTGTCGAAAGAATGGCTAGCAGATAAGAAAATTAATGTCTTTGCGGGCCTAGCCAGTCACCTAGCTTTAATCTAGTTGAAAATCTGATTTGAATATTTAAAATTGCTGTGCACAATTTTTTTTTCTAGTTTGAGGATCGTCAGCATGTAAGATTGGAACGGGGTGATACAAACTGAGGGTCAAAAGTCAGTATCGATACTTTGTAGTTATTTTAGGACCTTATGAAAATCAAATATGATTTCACTGCTTAGCGTATTTTTGTTTTCAAGTTCCTGATGTCAGAATAGAATCCCTTATTAGGATCAGTTATTTAAACTATTGTACAACACTTTTAAACACTACAAGCACGAAAACATTTTGAGAGCCAGAAAAACATTTCTATTCTTTTTTAGTATGTATATACTAGAAAAGACTAAAAAATGTTTTCGTGCTTGCAGTGTTCCAAAGTGTTGTACAGTAATTTAAGTAACTTATTCTTAGAACGGATTCTATTCTAACATCAGGAACTTGAAGACAAAAATACGCTAAGCACTGAAATTTACTAGAAAATATTCTAGATGTATATATGTTCTATGAACTGCCTATACTCTTTACCTTTATTTAGAACTCGAAATTCTTAAATTACACTCAAAACAGAGTTGGGCAAATACTTATATCCAGGCACTGTACTAGGAGAGGCATTTTCAGCAACTCTGCGTCCTGAGTCGCTAGTCAACGCCAACGAGAGAGAGAGATTCATTGTAAGATCAGTACTAGTATAAAACTTTACAGAGAGTTCCCTGCAGAAGAAAATGTAGTGAACTTTTCCCTTACTTTTAAGGAAAAACATTGGATGTTTCAATCTTTGATTTTCAATAAAAGAACCTAAGACAAAATTAAATAAATTAACTATCGAAAAACATTAACGCAGGATGTCATGCACTGGAATATTCCCAAGTTAAAAAATTTAACAAATTCAATAGAATAACATGAATATTATCTTCAGACGCTAGGCTGCGTGCTGTAGTTATAGTCTAAATTCATATTTTCTGCTCGATTTCCCATGGTTACCTGAGCTATGTTACTGTACACAATGCCTGTAGATGAATCAGTCTTTCATGAATAAATGAATTCAACATAGTGGCTTCATTTACAGTTGGGATGTCCCGTTCAGATAAAGTTCTTGGATCCTTTTGTGCTATAATAAGCGTAGATAAAGGAAAATTTACAAAAATATTATGTGAGAGTAAAACCTATTATCTTGAAATACTTCAATCATTCAAATTCTTTGTAATTCCTCATGTGAAATTCAAGGAGAGTTTTTTTGCTCGCAATTACCATTTAACCCAGAATATATGAATATTTTGCACGGTAAATTTTTTACAAATTAAATGACCCCAGTAAGTTTTCGTGTTTGATCTCAGTTATGAGGAAAATATGTAAAAAAGCACCTTTCCATTCATTTGCAAAATTTGGAACGTTATTCCTCACCTTTATTTTTCAATCGCGAGAATTTACACATATATTTTCTTGTAAAACATTCAATTAGTCACGGTAGATGTTAACATTCAGCCACATTTGTATTCCACATGCCATTGTATTCTCTTACATTTTTTTTCATTTATGTCATTTTGGTCAAGTCTACTACTGTATTTTGTCACTCATATTTTCCATTTGTCAATATCTAGCATTAAGTATTTTATTTCTATCTCATCCGCCAATGTCTACAATAACCTCTTCTCATATTTCTGTCTCCTCCGTCAGTGTCTACAATTACGTCTTCTCACATGTATTTCTCATCCGTCAATATCTGCAATTATGTCTTCTCATATTTTATTTCTCATTCGTAAATATCTGCAATTGCGTATTCTCATATTTTTTTCATTTGTCAATGTCTACAATTACGTCTTGTCATTTTTTATCTCTCATCCGTCAATTTCTGCAATTATGTCTTTTGATATTTATTTTTAAACTCTCAATGTGTACAGTACCTCGTACGCTGCAGACGCTGAGCGAATTGCTCCCTGCTAATTTGAGAAAGGAATAATTAAAGAGCCGAACACGAATGGTTAATTCCCAAAAATTATTAAAGCCTTAAGGATTGAAACAAAAGTTTTCAATCAAATTTCAATGATTTGAACAAAAAAAATCTCCGTGGTTTCGATATAAATTTTTAAATCTCAATGAAAAATACACTCATGCTGTCTTCATCAGAAATGCGTCAATGATATTTTTTGTTTTTCTATTTGCTTCTATTCGACTCAATGCAAATTAGCCGTGTAAGAAGTTAACTTCGATATATTATTACAAAGTTTGAGGGTTATCATTAACAGCATTCATGTCGTTTATGCTCCTATGCATATTTGATCAGACTCTTCACACCACGGAATTTACTCATAATATTGTATAGTTTTTACATTACAAGAACATAATTTTCATCAATTGAATAAAGACTTAGTCAATTTCGTGTAGAATACTCTCATATCTTACGTTTTTGCACAACCATTTAAAGTTATAAAAAAATCATTCTATTTCGGATCAGACATTTCGGATAGCTTCGGAAACAATATAATGCCCCAACTCATTTCAACAGCTCCGAAAAATAGGGACAATTATCGACCAAGTGTAACGACGGAGTCAAAACATCAACTGTGATGGCTGCATACAAACAGACGACCAGCACCTTGATAAGGACCCATGCCCTGCCAAACAAGGGAGCGGGCAGGGAAGCATGTCGTGACGCATGAACGTCGGCAGCCATGCGATAGCGCCGTTCCACAGCCCGAGCAACGGTCGGATGGAGACATTTCCTGTAGCTTCCGTAATTATCGGAGGGGAATGAATTGAGTCATAAAGTCGCCAGCACGCCTGTCACTGGGAGCTCCAGGTGTGGGGTGCTGCAGGGACTTGCCTGTCACCCACCGCCAGACAAATTAAAGCGACGGCCGCGTGCACCAAAACGCTCCTGTTAACTAAGCCCGCACGCACTTCCGACCGGCAAATAGGAGTGGTTAGTGGTCACCGATATATATGCACGTCCCATGAGCACGCGCAGGGGGTTGTTGTGTGGGTTTGTACTCTAATCAAGCTTTCATGTGCGAAGTGTTAATGAAGGCTTGTGGATGGTCACGCTTGAACCTTCGTCCGGAGGGTAAAAAAGGAAACGTTTGCGCAAAATGATTGCACTTCCGTTGGACGAATGGAAAAAATATTCTGCTGTTTGGGCCTAAAGTAATCTGTTTTAACAAACGAATTACCCTACGTTTACATTTGGGAATGTGAGCCGATGAGCATTTTGAAACAGTACGTGGATTAGTCGAAGCCTGCGTCGATTTAAAAAGTTTAAAACCTCTCAGTTTAAGGGCTGGAAAAACATAAATACAGTGTGTGTTAACATGATTAATGGATGACACAGCTCATAATTGGAGTTTTTGCGCCGTTTCAACTAAATTGTATGGAAAGAATACATTTGGAATTATATTTAAATCCCAGTTTGCGCAGCATCTAGAACAGCTCATAACCTTCCGGCCCGTTATAAACCCACGTTCGATAAACACAAGCACTTATGCTTGTCGAATCTACAGTAGACTAGGGCTCTAAATTTAAGCCCCGCAACTATTGCAACCTTTGTACTTGCTTACGGTGGGAAAAGTATGAAAAAAGCAAGGCTAGAGTCGTGCAATGTGGGACGTTCATCCAGAGATGACTCTATCTTGGCTCTGCAGCGTTGCTGAGCCGCCTGCTCTGAGGGATCATGCAAATGCTGCAGCGGGCATGTCGGACGGCACCAACATTGTCTGCGTCCTGGTACACAATCAGTGCTGTCTATGAAGTTTGCTGCATCTTCGGGGCAACACAACTGCTAAATGATTCGCGTTTGTAAACGCACTTATTGATTAACTTTGGGCATTTCCTTGAATCTCATTACTGAAGGAATCTGGTTAAATTCGCATGTATTTTGGCATATTCGGGTATATTAAATATGCATGAACGATGAGAATTTAGACTGAAAATTTTTCCTCATGTTATAATTTAGGTAACGAATTTGAACTACTTGAAATCAACTTAGATTTGCATGTCAATAGGCATAACTTTTTTACGAAGATAACCAGGAAAAATTTTTTTTTGGAAAACTCGGAAAGTAATTAGGAAATAAAGACAAACTAAGCGTGGCACAGTATCGCTCATAATCCACTACAGCAATTTTGTGAAGGAAATTCATAACTGATTTGGAAATGTTTAGGAGCTTAATTGTTGATTTCAAAGTTTAGAATTATAAAAAAAACAAATAACATAACTGAGACCAACAAGTTGAATAGCTCAAAAATAATACTACGCACATTCGTCTGTTAATCTACTATTCTGTGAATTAAAGAAAAATTCAACATCATTTAACAAAGAAAAAGTGCTATCACTTATTTTGTGTGAGGTCTACTCTGAATTATTCGTTTCTGGTTCGGATCACGGTATTCTGTGTGGAACACCTAATGTTTATAATGTTTTCTACGAAATTTAGACCCAGATCTACACCCACGACTATCAACACCGCCTATTGCAAATTAGCAGAATTTCTTGTACCGATCTTGAGCCAGGGGTCCTTGAACAAATTAACCATTGACAGTGATGTCTCAGAGAGGCCTCTTCGCTGATGAACTCAAAAGCTTCAAGGACATTCAGGACATCAAAATTGCTTCCTCTGACGGGGAAATTTTCTTCGCCAGCGTACTCCTTGACACTAACATCTGTCTCACTTCGTTCTTCCTGAACCCCGACGTCATCGTTCTCGGATTAAGCCGCGACTGCTTCAAATCTGTGAGAGAATTATCAATTTTAAATTTTTTCTTCGTACCCTCAGAGAGATACAGCTATTGTTTTATGGGAACAGGCGTTCTTGAGGAGTAAGTGTGAGGTCTCGAGCTGAGAGTTGGGAAGGCATCGTCTTTTTTGTTACAGAGTAGATATTTTGTTGAGCACAGTCTTTTTTTTTTTGGTTCACTGCTTTCCTATTTTTCAGCACGTGTTATTACTTTCTTTTTGAACTTCCTTCCGCCTTTCATAAACTTCCCTTCTAATTGGCGATTTTTATGCACAAGAGATCTTGTGCGACAACACGACTTGAGCATGGGTTCCTCGTTCCCTTTACTCACCATGCTAAATTATGCTTGCATCCTTCATCTTTTAGGAACACATTTTTGATGGTTAGGAAGACTTGAACTTACGTATCATCTCATTTTACTTGCTTGGCAATTTTACACCCAATATTTGGTGAGGAATATTTAAGCATAACATTATATATGCTGTGGAATTTAACACCCACGTGAAATGATCGTTATTGGAGGTGCTCTGGTATGATAGTATTTAAAATATCGTAAAATGGATGATAATATCGTAATTTCCTTGAAGAAAACTGACGTTCTGACTGCCCTTCTACTAATTCAAGCCGGTCTTTACAGTATAATCAATTTGAGGGTGATAACTTCCTGTTGTTGACAGACCATACGGTGGGTCTTTATTCACAAATGACCTCAATAAAATTCATCCGTCATAGAAATTTACAATCGGCAATCGTCTTTCAATCGGTTACAACCGGCAATCGTTAAAATTGTTGGTCTTTCCTGGACTGCCTTGGATCAAACCGATACAACATTTTCGTGACTTTCGTATAAAAGAAGCCCACTTTCACGGGAGTGGGATGCCAATCTATGAATTTATATACTAATAATTTTATGTGTAACAACATCCGCACATTGATGAGTAAAACCTATGATATCTCATCCAAGCACGGAAACATGCACATTGAGTTTTGATGTTTAAGATTTTGGGAGGATAAAAAGGGCACTGTTGAACACTTTGTTGAGCTCTGTTAATAAACAAACTTTTTTCCAGGAAATCTGAACAAAGTACGACCTAGTCTCAATATGTGAACTCGTTACCCTGTTGCATTCAGATTTTGACCTTTCCAATGAAAAATTCACGCTCAGCATTAAACAGTCATTTTTCACTGTGTTAGTCAAATACAATTAAATTAGGTCCTGCTTCTGATACAAAGATCTTTTGCCCTTTGCCATCCGTGGTATATGAATAATTTTGCGAACATGTAGGCCAGTGTACGTCGGAATGACGTCACGTGATGTTTACTCCAGGATTACAGAGTAGCAGAAGTTTTCGAATGGGAGCCCGTCTAGTTAAATTAGATTATTTTTCTATTAGTGTTCATGAGGAACAGTGCAACGCTCCATGGTCTGAGACAAACTTGAAGTTATTGGCTCAGCCACGGGGGCAGGGAGATAAAAATCTTAGAATCTTTATATATTTTTGAAGAAAAGCTTGCGATGTAACAAACAGGCAACGAATTGCAACTTCAAATAGTTAACACACCATTTTGCTTAGGGTAATTTTAATCATTTAACCTGTTGATTTTAGTGAGGTTGTTTAAAACATGTCAGATTCTTAATTCTGATCTGATGATAAACTACGAAAGTTTTTAATATATCATGAATTTCCTTAGGTTTTATTTTACTGTTGAAATTTTTGTGATTT
This sequence comes from Platorchestia sp. MABIK, assembly GCA_014220935.1. Lineage (NCBI taxonomy): Eukaryota > Metazoa > Arthropoda > Malacostraca > Amphipoda > Talitridae > Platorchestia > Platorchestia sp. MABIK. The sequence goes on from JACJUY010000295.1 coordinate 171,006, forward strand.
TCGACATGAGTAAAATTCATCAGAAAAACCTAAAGTAATGTGTTGTAAAACATGCTCGGTAAGTAGTTCATAGTTTATAGTCAGAAAGGCCTAAAGTGTTTTTCAAGTTCAATTCTTTACACTTAAGTTTCAATTATCGTCATAGAATAATACTGAAAAGAAATCGCCATTTATTTTTTCTACTGATACATTCCAAATATACAGTACATGCGGCATAGCGATGTATGCTTTCAAACATTTGTCGTGATGTGCGTTTCCCTTGAATTTTTGAGCCCATCTCAATTTTTGTTGAGTTTCACCGCCACTTTTGTAGAAAATTGCAATCAGCGGTTATAAAAACGCAGGACTCTGTTGTGCTTCGATTGTCCCTAAGACGATGAAAAGGTTACAGTTAAATAGTCATCCCGGACGTAATTCCAATCCTTTCTTCAAAAAACTAACTCGATTGAGAATATTAACCTTAAATCTCAAATCTTTATAAAAGCCCAGCAAATGCCACGGCAGTCAATAATTTACTCCTGTCCTCGAAATTCTGTATAGGGTTTAAGTTTAATTCCCGGGCTTTAATTTAGTGTAGCCAGATGAACACACAAAAAAAGTGTTTAGAGATTTTTTCCAGATATTTGCATCAATTCTCACTTCCTGGGCAATTTTGAAAGTTAACATGGCTCGCGACCAAATGCCAGTCGAAGGTCAACCACGTTAACTGTTCTTGAATTAACTGCTGATTGAGTTTTCCTAACAAAGTTGCTGCTTGTCAAAATTTATTGAGGATAACTGGATTGCAAATGGTTAATCAATTACACCTTGATCCCGTATGTTTGATTGCTGCAACATTAATGCTAGAACCAAACAAAACGGATGTGTTCATACTTTCTTCGTACTTGGCAATTAAACGAAATATTGTATTGCTTTGCTTTGGTCAATACACATGGTGACCGGCATTTTACTGAACAATATTTAAAATGAGGTTAGGACCGCTGAAATAAACATTTTTTACTCCATAACTGTGTGGTTGAAAATGCTTTGTTAAAGAGATACAATGACTAGAAATTTGAAACGGAGTGGAAAAATCCTCGTACCTTCAGTGGAAGATGAAATTCAGAAACTAGTAAAGCATTTTATTTTAAACACAAACAATAAAATCCTAAATTACTACCACCGCAATAAACAGATTTTAAAATCATTTTGGTATTTGTAAAAGATTTTCAACATGCCCCATCTCAGGTAATGCTGGCTGGTGTAACGATTGCCGGATGTGACTGAAGACACCAGGAATTTACGAATCCTTGCGGAGGCTTCAACAATTCTACCGATGAGGTCTTCTTCGGGATGAATCTGTATTTCGCACACCGAACTCTTCAAATGTCCCGAGAATTAAAAATCTAGAGAAATCTATCAGGTGACCTTGGTGAGTGAGCGAAAATTTCAAGTCCTTGTAACTCTGCGACGAAGTATTTACGACCACGAAGTTTATGAATAAAAAAAGTTCATTTCATCGGTCCCAACCTTATGTTGAAGAGTTTGGTCAACTAAAGGCCGGTCACTCTGAGAAAAGTTTGAAGTACATGTTCAAGAATTTTTAATGATCCATTTTCTTCTAACGCCAAGATGCTCCTTAATCAAGTGAATTAAATAAACCACACTTCAACTTCTCCACTTGAGGGAATTTTACCAAATCGCCGGAGCAGAGAAAGCTTTAGGCTTAAAAGCCTTACGTCAGGCATTCCGTGGGATTACCGAGGTCCGGCAATTTGCAAATACGCAAACACGGGCTGACAGGTTCTGTTTTGGGTGAAAATAGACTCCCAGGATCTCGTGTTGATGATCTACGTGATCTGACAGGCTAAGTCAACCTGAGGGGCGTGACCTTAGACGAAGGCACCATGGGAAGGTGCACAGATCAAGTGTGATCATAGCAAGGGAGAGATGGGATCTCGGCGATGGTTCGTCTCTGTGCTGCGATTGCAAGAGTAGTTTGTACTGTCGTGCCCAGCGTATACCGTGAGGATAGTAATTCAGAGAGACCAAGACACTAAGCTCGAGTTTCGTTTCTGTGCCAAAAATGACCAGATGCTAGAAGTGATGTTACTCATCGAAGATGTCAGTGTGGTATAA
>JACJUY010000295.1:184693-204318 GCA_014220935.1 Platorchestia sp. MABIK
TCGTTGGCCAAACGCTCCCTTCTTCGTAACGTTTATTTAAACACGACGTAGGGTATCTGAATCGTAAATCATTACACGTTAACCTACTTTTTCCAGATGCCTCTCAGGGAACAAACCAGTAGCATTTGCTCAAGGAGAAGCTAAAACCAACAACCATACCTACAAGCTGACGTATAAATAATTTTACGTATATGATTATTTTTTAAATCAGAATTTTTTTTCTCTGAATAATTTCGGTCGGGAAGAATACTTCTTCTGAAGGGAAATTGGAAGAGCTAGTCTGATGTTACCTCAAGGGAGTTCATTGTTATTTAAAAATAAAAATCTTTTTAAGAGCAGTGCGAATTTAGCACCTTCAAAGTTCGGTCTTGGCGTTGTGAGGTAAGACGCGTTAAAGACACAAACGAGCAAATGAACTGGATATTTAAACAGCCAATTAATCGTGCGAGCTAAACGATTTACTTATTACTAAGTCTACTACCAAGTGGGGGAGGGGGAATACAGTAGGTGTTGTGTTGTAGAAAAGAGTAAATAGTTTCGAAGCCTCTATTTGAATAGGTAATTTAATCCTTTTTCATTATCCTGTTACGATCCGATGATGAAGCCAAATTGTAATTTTTTGTTTATATTACCAACAAACGCATTTATAGTTGTAAATATCTTGTAGGTTTTCTGTCACGATTTTCTGAAGCGTAACTAACATTTTTTTTCCAGCGAATTCCTAACTGCAGCATAAACTCAATTGTCGAATCAATTTTTGTAAACGGACATGATTGTGAAATAGGTCATTTGTGGCAAATTCACTGAAGTCGTAAGAACGCCAAAAATAATTAGAAACTGAGTTACTGATGAAAGTACGAGGAACATTAACTGAATAAATGAACTAACTTTAAACAATTTACGTGTGTGTCACCCTAACAATGATGATAGGCCACCAGCCCGAGCAAGATCCACTCCTCAGGGATAAAATCTAATGAAATTCAAGCTTCAACTTCATGATAGGTGAAGACCTGGTACGTAGCAAGCTCGCTTCCACCAGAAGCAACATGTGCATTTGCCTCAGGTTCTGTTATCGAACATTCTCCTAAAGCTCTGCCTGTGCTGCTGGTTTTGGGGACGGAAACTGCGCGACATTAATTCGGTCACAGCTGCATTTGGTTATCAAAACAAGATTAAGGTAGGGACCATTGAAACCTAAGCACGACTGTGAATCTTAATGCGAGAACCGAGAGAGAAGGCACCGTGAGTGGTTGTATAGACACAGCCGTTGTTCCGTGACTACGTCTAACTCATTGGCGGCGATCAAATGAAATGTAATGTCAAGACTGGTCTGCATCACGGATAAATAAGTTAGAATGAAAAGAAATTTCATTGAAAGGTTTGTTTGAAACACCTTTGCATTTGTCCTTCAAAGATTACGGATTACCCGCGAAAACCGAAAACATCAAAATCGAGAGAGGAAGTGTCGCCGCCCGTCTACTGAACTGCAGCTTTCTGATGTTAATACGAATGCACTAGTGCTTGTGCGCGAATGCTGATGACTGTGAATGTGACTCTATATTTCTCCTGTACATCAACTCAGAATACAGTACGTGGTAAGATTGGAACGTACGCGATTGGCGTATGATGGCGTATGGGACTTGGGTAGAGCTGGAGAATGGGTCACTTCCCTAGTTCTGGTTATTTTATTATTTCTGAATCCAAATACCTCATTTATGCTGCGAGAGCTTGTTTCTCGACCGTTATTATAAGATCGAGGTTTTGAGTCTTACGTTCACACATTTATGTCTCTATCTTTTTTTAATAAGACGTTGATGTTGACATTTTTCCGCAATAGATATGTTATCCGATTAGACGGTCCAGTGTTATGAAGAGACGCTACAGTCGTCTATAACCTCATCATTTATTATCATTCCAGATACAATTAGTAGTCGGCGAACTTTACAGATCCATACGAGATTGTGTGAACATGAAAGTTTTTACCAAGTATTTTATATTAGGAATATCTTTTCCACTAAGCAGTTTAATTATAAAAGTAATAACAAAGAAGATTTTTAAAATCATTTTAATGAAACGTTTCAAGCCTCGCTCATCATCAGTTTTACTCTGTAAAAACAAAAAATACATGCATTGAATATAAATACAAAAAATTAACCAAATTGTTCTTCAAGTATTTAGACATCAATTTTGAATACTCGAAAAACATTTTTGTTAGTTTTTCGTATTTTGTTTCAATGCATGTATTTTTTGTTTTTACAGAGTATGACTGATGATGAGCTGAGGTTTAAAACGTTCCATTAAAATGATTTTAAAGTTCTTCTTTGCTATTACCTTCACAAGTATTTCATTATCTAGAATTCTGGATATTTTCTTCAAATGCTCGCCATTAACTGGTTTTAGTTTGTTAGCCATTGTCTTAGGTTCACTAAAGCATTAAATAGCGCTCCTTTAAAATTTTACCGGTGTCACAGTCTCTAGATCATATTTATGGTATTTTTTGTGGAAATATATTTTACCAGTTTCATAAGTTTCAGAATGCAAATTGACCTTTAAATCGCGTCTTGTTGAACTTTTTATTGGCAGTGTTTCGATAATCTCCACATGTTTCCAAACATCATGTTCGTATTTTATCAGCGAATTCACCAAACATCCTAAAATCGTTTCAACTCTTTTAAACCTTCTCTAACTTAATTAATCCGAATTTTCAACGATTCTTTACCGTTTTTAGACTTGAGGACGTCGACTTTGTCTTTTTCTATTTCGGCTCGTTCATTTAGCAGAAGTAACTTAGAACCGTTTTATCGAGCAAGCCAATAATTTTTCAGTAAAAATTTGTCACTCCTTAAATGTTACTAAAGGTGAAAAATTACGAGCCGTTAGAAATTTCAGCATTTTTGCATAGTACAGAATATTAAACGTCGCAAAATTTCCCCGTACTCATACTCAAAATTATCAGTTTTCCCACTGATGTGTTCTCGATAATTTGATATTTTTATTTATTGTATTGTCACAGTACTCGTTCCAGCGCGAAAAATTATTCATGAGCTTTAAAAATGAGTTACAATGATAGATTACAATATTATCGGAATGATTCTTTAAAATGCAAGTAGTAAGTGCACATTCTTCAACGCACATAAGGAAGCGACTTGAAAAGTGGTGAATTTTTTCTCTTTTTAGGTATTTTGCAGAATCACGATAGTAGACATTCGTCCTTTCTTTCAAGAGTCGACTATTTTAAGCAGCACTTTATTCCATCGTATACAGTACAGAGTACAGCACACACGACGCCCAGTACAGAGTACATCACAACACAATTCAGCACACGCCACCATCTTTTACAAGCTTGAGGTTAGTCCATTGCTCTCCCACGACACCTCTGGAAGCCAGGCAATCAAATCGCGGTCTCCATGGCGGACATCGACCGACTACTGTCGGTATTGGAGCGTCCACACACAAATGCCGCGTCAAATGCTAGTGTTGGATGTTCCCCAGAGCGAATGTACAGGAGTTATTAATTACTTCCAGTTCTGGAACGAATTCCTAGTGTTACCATTGTTGCACGTTCTAATACGTGACTCATTTTGGAATTTTGATTGCTTTTGCGTATCGTTCAAAAAATTGGACTAAACTTCATGAGTCGGCTTCAACCTTTCGGACAGTTTTCATTTTCGCTAACAGATGGCTGTTCACATCCTTCTTCTTTTGATGCAACAGGAAATCTAATTATGCAGCTTTATAAAGATAACGGCAAAAACCAACCGACCTTGGAACATCAAAGATATACCATCATGATAAGCTAAAAACAAGAAGCCTCTCCACTTGCCTTTCATAAAAAAACAGTGCTTTCAAATGAGACACAATAGCAATTGGACTGAGGACAGCAGTCTCCCAGCGAACTCTGACATATGAAATAATACTACGTTCTTCTTAGTATAGGTTATTGGAAAATCATGCTATGGCTTCAATAATATTTTTCATTTTAGATCTGAACGCTTTTGCGGAAAAATTGGCGCCTTGAAAAGACTCGAAGATGCAAACATAATTTATATTTTCTCAGTTTAAATCATTGTCACTTTTACACTGCTGTCAGCAGCTGGTGCTGCGAGTTTAGTGAGTTGAGTTATTCACATCGTTAAGGGCTTCAGGATATACAGTATGAGGCTGGAAATAGTTCATACTCCCCTTAAACTCAATTTATAATAAGTTTATAATAATTTATTATAACTATTCCCCTCATTTCAATTACTTTGGTAATATTAACGAATATCTTTCTAAAATATATCCTGAGATGCTTGTTAACGTACGTGTTTAGGTTACTTCGAACAAATTGTACTACGCATGTTTCGAGACGGGAAAACGGGATGTTCAAACGGCGTTAAAATTTGCCCGTTTTGTTGTGCATCTGATCCAAGCGCACCGCTCGTGTAAGTAGAGATTCAGCAAAAGCTCGGTGAAGCACAAGAAAAATAGATGGCAGCCTGGAGTTAGGCTCCCAGTAAATTTAAAAAGCCTGACGCAGCACACTGAAACTATGTGCTGTCCTAGCCTAATTATGTAATTTAATGAATTTGGTGAAGCGTGAGAAACCTAGAAGCAGTTTCCTTTCTTTCATTCAATTTTTCTCGTCCTCTGGAGCATGTTGAACAGTTGGGAAAACAAAATTCACTCGGAGATTCCTGTGAATGTCATGAAAGTTGAGTGGAACTCATGCTAAAGAAGCATTGCGTTTCAATGAAAACATGCAGCATCAAAGTAGAGGAAACTGATTCACAGTCACTATTTTCATCATGTTCACCCCACGATTAAAAATCCCTATTTTATTTACAAGCAAGATAATTTTGTTTGACTGAGGAATGTGAAAGATCAATAGCAGTCATTCTTTTCTTTTTGCATGACGCATCGGTTGCAAATTAACTTAAGAGAGAGCAGCACACAAATAACGAGAGTTAATTAATCAGTTTCATTTGTTTGAAAATGAAACTTCCTTTTCTACTGAATGTAAATTGATGAAGGAGATGTACCGATCCGAGCTACATATTTTGAAAAGGCTGACAGCTTTCAAAACCAGATAAACTCACTGCGGCTCAATTCCACCAGTCTTCGAGTCAGAACTTGTACTGATAGCCTATATATAGTACGGCACAAATATCTCACCGAGCGAAGGAATAAACAGGTGTAAAAATTTCTCCAATTCGACGCTCGTATTAGCTGGATTTATTGCCTATCAAAATGATCCATAAAAACAGCTTCCTGCGCCCAAGAGTACGTGATCTTTCGGTCAGCGCCAACTGGCGGGAACTAATAGGATCAAGAAGCAATCCAGTTTAGCGGAAGCGTTAATGGGCGTGTGCTTAACACCTCTCCGTATTTAACCAGCCAAAATTGGGCTCTGGCGTCTTCCAGGCCCTGCTAACGTGATTACATCGGCATTCCTTTTAACACGGTCACCCCTCAATGAAATTCCACGACGTTTGCGCGCAGAGGCTATTGAACGATTCTGAGCGAGTATTTTCCCTCGCATATTGGATTGCTGAGCAAAAATGCTTGCGAAATTCATTGCTGAGCCTTGCTTTACAAATGATACCGTTCAGAGCACTTGAATATTCATGACTGTTGTCAAAATCTGTGTGAAAATGAGTTTTACTTTTGTCAGTAAAATTAGATTAGATACTAGATTGGATGTTAGTTTAAGCTTAACCAACCGCAACAAAGGCGTTCCAAAGAGAGGAAAGAGGAAGGCACCACTTAGTATGGAGGTTATGGAATGCAGAACCTATGCACAAGGTGCATAGAGACAGTAAGTTAAGAAGTTCACGTAACAAAATGAAAGTTGAAGAAGAAAGTAGTAGGTGCTGACAAACAGGATAGCAGTGAACCGAATAAATATGGTCCTTAACATAACAAAAAGCATTTAATTTCAACGAAAAGAAGGCATACCTTACTCGCAATTCGAGACCTCGCCTTTTCCTACTGGGAGGGGTTATCCACATAGATACATTAGTTATATCCCCTGAGGGGTATATAAGTGAGGAATATTTACAAAATATTGAAGGTTAGTTTTTATTATAGTGAAAATGAACATGCTCTTCAGATAACATTCAGATGCTCTTCAGATGACATTTTGAAAATATACAAAACCACAGTGGTCTTTTGTGATACATCATGTATTTCAATAATCAGCTTGAGTACTGTGGATTCTAATCAATGGTAGGAATGCGCTCTAACCTAGCAGTAATCAATCGATGAAGTCAGCTTACTAGAAGTTTTTGTTCATTTGTTCATCATTTGTTCAATTAAAACGTGAAACTTTTTGATTGAACAAGTTTGCTGAATTTGTGGTTACCCTAAAATGCAACACCTTTTTTTTCACTCACAGAACTACTCTGCTGTAATCTACTAGCAATGCTCAAAAATAAAGATGCACTATAAGCCTCTTGTGTATCACCTATGTGCAGCGTTCTAAGGTAAGCAGACATGTTTCTCGACACAGCAATTTGGCATCCTTAATTCATGACAACTCTGGTTCTACAGTAACCTGTTAGTGAACTCATTTCATTCTCTTATTTAAAAAGCATGGTTAACATCCCGCTATTGGACAACTTATTGATAGTTTTTCCATTTCATTGTCTTAGCCGCCGCGTGACGAACGTAGAATCTTTCTTTTTCTGAGGACCACAAGTGAGCGCATACAGGTTTTCACACATACAGGTTTGTTTAATTCTGAGGACCAAAAGTGAAAAAGATTCTGGAAACCATGAGTAAACGAGATTCTGGGTACCGCAAGTGAAAGAGATTCTGGGAACTGCAAATGAAAGAGATTCTGGGGACTAAAAGTGAAAGAAATTCTGGGGACCAAAAGTGCAGAAGATTCTGGGGAGCAAAATTAAGAGATTCATTTGAGATAAGCTCTCAAAATTATTAAGCCTGAATAAAATGAAGTTAAACATTGCGTCGTTTCAGAAATGCATCTTTTCATTTCTTTATTCCACGGAACTTAATTGCCAAGAGAAATAGCGGGTGGCTAACGAGGTGGCAGAGAATTTGTTTTCTCAGAACGTATAATGAGCACAATTAATTCAGTAAACTTTTCTTCTGTGAATTTTTCAGTAGCTTCATTTTCCGCCAGCGTATCTGAACATTTTTCAATGCTTGTGTTACAGATAAACACTGGTTGATACACTTTAAAGCGTGCTAACGTTTTGTCTCAGCTGTAATTTTAAGAAGAAAAATATGATCCCAACTTTCGGGTGGTTCATAAATAACTTAATCATTTTGAAATCAATCACAAAAACTATGGAACCTAACGTGTTTGGGATCATCTGAATCGATATCCGAAATTTTAAAATTTTATTTGTATGTAAATATAGAATATATCTTTCACACGTGGTTTTTGATGGCATTGTTCATTACTTTATCCAAGACCTCTGGATGTATACTGTCAACTTCTTGAAAAAGGTTCTGTCTTAATTCCTGTAACGAATCAGGTTTGTTAGCGAAAATTCTTCAATTCAAATATCCCGGCATGAAGAAATCTGAAGCACATAAATCAGGATATTGAGGTGGCCACGACACGTGACCGCGACCTGAAGTTGATCGGTGTGGGAAAATGGTTTTCAACTTCAGGTCGAAATGTGGGAAAATGGCATGACCACTGACTCTCTTTCTCTATGTGTGACCCATTGTGTCTGAATTTGTGTAATGATTCTCAGTTTATAGATAGTTTCGTTCACTATAAAAACTTGGTTTCGTTCCTGAAAAACTAAACAAACCAAAAATTAGAAGCATGCAGTGAAAATACATAAACATAAAAACATGATGAGTAATTTGATTCGTTGAAATAGTCTGACACTGTAATGTGTATACCTGAACCCAACAAAATTCCTGCAAAGTGATATTTTAAACTGCAATTTATTTCTGCTAAAATAATTGTGTCGAGACCGCATCTAAACGATTATTATGTTTGAACATGACACGACGTAGACGTCCACCTCTGATTACAGAATTAAGAATGTTAATATATTCATATATCACTTTAAAAAATGCCTAGGTCTCAAGCCATGTCCTTAGATTGCTGAATTATAAAAAAAATATTATATAAAACTGTCTCATTGCGGTTGACATACTAATGTTTTGGAAGTTCGGAACAATCGGTCACTTCATTGTAGAGAGCTGGCGTTCGGCGAGCAGTGACTGACCTCGCACCACGGTAGAGGAAACAAAGTAGTCATTTTTACGGGGGAATATACACCTCCTCTTGTTCGGCTAGCCAATGGAACGGCTTCATTTCAATCAAGTTTCATGACCTCACCATTGCGACATGCCGCTAGGCCAATAGGGGTGCCAGATTTTGGGCCAGCAGTGTTGCCAGATGTAATATTAGCGCTGCTATTGGTTCGTTACCATGACGTCAGCATTGCTACACGGTCGACGAAAAAAGACTGGTTTGACCCTACCTTGATGTTATTTTATCCTAGACTTGTGTACACGACCCATCATAAATGACAGGATTCGATATTTTCCATAAATAAATCTTCCAAATATGAATGACAAAAAAAAAATCCGTCCTAATAGTACTCGCAATTTATATTTTCTTCGTATCATAGATACGGTCACAAAGTATCCTTAACACTTTGAGAGCAATTGGTAAAACGGGAATTCAATTTTCAACTCAAATTTAAATCAATTTCATTAAGCAATTTGTAAAATAACAATCATTACCTGGTTCATGCCCTTATTTAGGATTTTATTAAGTATTTATGAAACTTGGGCTTGTGCCTACTGGTCGGTCAGCAGCATTATGAAAATCCCTCCTTGGCCACCGGTGGCTCACGTTGCGGTTAGAGTGTCAGAGAAAGAGACGCACCAACCAAGCAACACCTGTGTTTGTGTAGACACCTGACCCATTGTAATGACATAGGAGAAATTACGCACAAAAAATATACAAATTTGTTTATATACTCATGGAGACAATTGATGTTTATTATATACTGGCGTTTACAGCACGTCAAAAATGACGAGATTCCATATTTTCCTTGAATAAAGAATAAATCCTTCAGATGTGGATGACAAAAAAATATATTCATCCTAATAGTACCCGCAATTAAAATATTCTTGTACTTGTGTGCTGGTAAAACTTTTATCACAGATGCGGTCATTAAGCATCCTTATGAGCGTCACAAACACACACCAACCAAGCAAGCAACAACTGTGTACTAGTCTCTGAAATTATTGTAAGCCAAGAAGTTTTTTAAAATTTTCTATTTCTTTTTCTGCATTTCAATTTTCCCTTTTAAGTTACATTTTTTTGCCAATAGATTCAATTTTCATGCAATATTTTTGACTTATGATCATAAATGAGCAGATGTCATGGTTTTTATTATATTTGAATGGAATCTATGATATAAGCCAAGCTAACAGATCTCCATTGTAATAACATAAAAGAAATTACGCATTTATTTATAAATATATGGAGACACCTGGGGTTTAATGATACAGTGTTGAGTAGTGTATACGACACGCCAAAATATGACGAGATTTTTTCTTCAAAAAAATCTTCAAGATTTGGATGATAAACAAATTTCTCCATCTTAATAGCACCCGGGATTAAAATATTCTTGTACTTGAGCACTGGCGAAACTCGTATCACAGTTACGATCTTTAAGCATCCTTTAAGAGCATGAAAAAGAGACGGACCAACCAACCAAGACGGACCAACCAATTTAATGTGTTAAAATGAGATTCCCATTGTAATAACGTAGGAAACATTACGCACCAAAAATACACATATTTATTTATCACTATTACAATAGGAACCGCGTCCGTCCGTCTGTGCGTCACACGTACCCACCAGCCGAAAGTGTGTGATGAGCGTATCTGTGATACAAGCTTCATCAACTCCACAATTATTTTCGGGACATTAACCCAGCAGATTCAGAGTCGGAATGAACATCACGTGCATTGGTAGGTTAGATTAGGTTGTATACAATATCAGCAGTTGAGACCGAGGAAAGTATAGGAAAGGTATAAGATAGCATAGAAAATAGTGAGAAAGCCATGTTAGCTGCTCAGCTGGTCTGCCACTTTATCACGCTGTCAAGGAAGCTTAATAACTATTTCTAATAGGAGTTTCACCAGTGCACAAGATCAAGAGTATTTTAATCGCGGGTTGTGTTGGATTGAATAGATTTGTTTTTTATCTACATCTGAAGTAAATTTTTTGATCTAGGAAATTATCGATCCCAGTCATTTATTTTTATTTTATTTCATTCATTTCATTTTCATTTATTTGCATTTCATTTTCATTTTTAGCATAATTAAATATTTACTTGATAGACTATAATTGAAATGGTCATGGAATTAAATAGTTAATTGATGTACAGTAATTGAAGTGATTCAGGAATTAAATAGTAAATTTGATGGACAATACTAGAAACGGTCCTGAAATTTAATAGTTAAATGATGGACAATAATTGAAATGGTCCTGGAAATAAATAGCTCTTTTATGGACAATAATTGAAGAGATCGTGGAATGCAATAGTTATTTGGTGGACAATAATGAAAAAGGTCCTACTCATAATTTTTCAATAAATTGAAAAAGTTCAAGCAAATAACTTCCTTTCTGTTAGGTGATTTATTAATTTATCTTTGACAGGAGAAAGAGGCACACGAACAATGACAGAGGCAGCATGGAACAGAATAAAACAGAATATCAGAACTCGATCAGTGTTACATGTATTAGCATGTATTTTCAATGAAGAAAGCCAAATTAATTCAAAATCAACTCAAAATGACGCAGAAGAAAAAATGAAAATAAATTCGAATGAACTCGAGATAGGGCCTACTACTGATAAATTTTCAATAATTCTTTCGTTGCCTCAAATTGATAGACGTAAATTATTAAAATATGGAAGTTTGATTTCAATTCTTTGCTAATCGTCAAGTTATTTACTATTTATCACACAAACCATCATCAACATTTGAAAAGAACTTATACCTAAACTAAGTTTGTCAATTCAGCCTTTAATCGAAACTTCTTCCATATACTCCCCGGTATCCGCCACGGAAAACAGAACAGCAGGAGGCTCGCATAGATAATCTTACACTCCGTGCGCGGTGCGTTCAGAGAAATACTAACCTGATTGCGTGAAATTCCGGCCCGAGATCAAACCCCGAGAAGAAAACTATTACCACCAAAGATAAACAGCTTCCAGCTTCTGCAAACAAAGCCGAGGAGAATCCAACAATCGAGGCGCTCTTGCAGTGCAAATACGCACGACACACTAACAAAACTTGGAGCTACCCTCTGCCACGCTCTCCTGGGGCAGACAGGCTGACAGTCGGCAGATTTGTGCGCTGGTAGCCTGGCAGGATGACAGACTGGGTTCTGGTAGACAGACGGACAGAAATGCTGACATACTGACGGACTGGCAGATTTACGCACTGGTAGCCTAGCAAACTGACAGACTGGTAGGCAGACGGACTGAATAGCTGACAGACTGACAGACAGACTCGCGCGCAGTTAGCCTGGCAGACTGACAGACTGGTAGGCAGACGGACTGAAATGCTGACAGGCGGGCAAACTGGCAGATTTACGCGCTGGTAGCCTGGCAGACAGACACACTGGGTTGCTGGTAGACAGAAGTACTGAATTGCTGACAGACTGACAGACTAGTAGGCCGATAGACTGACAGACTTGTTGGTTGGCAAATAAACACATTTACAGATTGGTTGACTGGCTAGGAGACTGGCTACTGACTGCTGATTTGCTATCTGGTAGACCAGCTATCGAACGCAAATTGACAGACTTACAGATAGGCAGACGCAGACTAGGGCGCTGGAGACAGGCGGACTTGATAGTTGTCAAGGATGCTGAAGGCTGTCAAAAAATGCATGGTAAAACTTAATTGTTGAGTGCGTGCTGCTGAATAGATAACTTATGTCTCAAAATAAAGACTCTAAAAGTCGATATCTAACTGTAAAAATGTCTGAAAATTTGAACATAAAAATTTATTTATGCAAAAATTGTGCAAATACGAGTACAATCGGCTAACAGTTAATAACCAAAATCGGCGCAGAACTTTAGTTTTATGCATCAAGTGAAACAAAATTTGAAACACAAGTGCATCAAGACACCGCTCTGTCGCAGTTGTATTGCTTTATCAAAACGACTAAGAAAATGAAATGTCATCATTTTCTTTTGAAAATCTTCATTCTAGTGTCCCACACCGGTGCAACAAGTGTTACACCTCCCCAATCATCTCGAGTTCGGTTTCGGCTGTGCCTTCAAGAGCCAAGACTCGAGTCGTAGTTCAGAAATATGAATTTCATTTCCCCCTCAGGGGGATACATTGATTGTATCTATGGGAATTGGTACTCTCAGATGGAATATGTGAGGTCCCGTGAAATGAAATGTTTGTTTTGTTTAGGATCATCTTTTTTTCGGTTCACTGCTGTCCTGTTTTTCAGCACCTATACTTTCTTCTTAAACATTTATGCATCGTGAACTTCTTTCTCAACTTTCTGTTTCTATGCACCATGTGCATAGATTCCACGTTCCCTGGAGTCCATTCTAAATGGTGCCTCCCTCCTTCCTCTCTTTAAAACTTCTTTATTGTGGTTAGGGAGGCTAAAACTAACATCTAATCTAATCTAAATTTCATTTCACTCATAAAGTTTTTGTAACGTGATATTTTTGCACAAAATATTCCTACGATCAGTACGATATGAATGAAAGATCAACATTATAAACCACCCGAACGGACTAATTTCCTTCTAAATAGCACGTTTCCTAGATACGCCAACTTATTCCATCTCAGAACTTTCGGCTCAGAAAAGTAGAGCATTGTGGACTCGTGCACGCTTCAGTTCCTAAACCGTTAGAGTTTTTGCCCGTGCCTAACAGAGCCATTAGTGGCACATAAGTCAGGTTTAAGAAGCGAGCACAGAGTTAGCAAAAAGCTTTCCCATGACCATACTTGTCGCCGCATTTCTGGCGTTGCGTAAAGTCATTCAATCGTACAGGATTTTTCTGTCCCTCTACTTAACGAATGGTAAGTAAACTCAGCCTTCTGATTGTATCGTCCGTATTGGTTTTAGTTAGCGTTTGTTGTCATCGGTAGATGTTTTATTGAAAGACCGGGGAGCACGTAAGTTTAAAGTTGGGTGATATGACCACTTGCGTGGTCATATAATTTAGGAAAGCAAACAACGTATAATACTTATTCACAGCATTATGGCTCGGTACTTATGGGTTCTCTGTCACCACTTTTTTTGCTTTACAAAAGGGCAAAAAATCCAGATATTCTTCTGAAATGTTATTCATTTGTCTCAAAACAACAACAATCTTTTTATTCTGGATTCGTAAAAGTAATAAAAAATAATAATAATTCAATTAAGCTAACACAACTTAACCTAACCTTGATATCAAAAGGAAATCCACAATTAAAATTGGTAGCAGATAACCCACAAGTATCAATGCTTCTATTTCAGTTTCATCTTGGTAGAAAGTAGAATTTGCTGGCAACATTGTGATTCAAGTCTCCTTACAGCGAATCCTCTTTAATCCATTCTTACTATCCTAAAATCTTGGAGGAGCTTCAAGTCCCCAGGATTGGTTGAAGAATCTGCCAAAATTTTAGAAATTCATTCGCTTTCACATAATTTCGTAGAGGATGCAGATTTCCAACATGAACAAATGTCTTATGGTGTATGCTGCTGAACATGTTCTTAATGAAATGATCTACTATAACTTGAGACTTTTTTATCACCAACTACAAAGGGGTAAAAAGGGGTGCGTGCATTTGTGACATCTCAGGTCTTTGTCCTTTAGCAACCATTCATTCAATACTCTAAACTAACTCAGCCACGACCGAAGTATTGTTTTACGCCATAAACGATTTAAATCTAATGACCTTATGGAAGCCTTTTGTTGGCCCCTCATTTATAATGCATCAGTGAGGTAAAATATGCGTGAACCGAGGCAGCAGCCATAATCTACCTGCCAGTCAAGCCAGAGAGATGGAGGCTACCCGAATCTTTGGGTGTCCTTTAAAATAAGCTAGTGTCTAAAAGTGGTATGGTGTCTCAAAAAAAGTTAATGTTCGGATGTCCTTTGTCTTTTCGAACTAGTAGTGCAAAATCCTACGTTGTCTTACAATATGCTACTGTACCGATCTCTTTTGGTGTTTCTTAAATGGGATAGCGTTCTAAAGTCCGTTGTTAGCTCGCCAGACTTCTAGCGTCACTCAAAATAGGCTAATGTTCGGAAGTTTTTTTAGCACCCATTAAAATGGGGCAGTGTTCCAAAGTCACTTAGTACTTTTTAAAACAGAATAGTGTTCCGAGTTCTTCAGAGTATGAAAATATCCCAGTCATTCAAAATCAAGAGTGGCGAGGAAGTAATGGCGATTTAGTCTGCGTTAAAATGAATATGAGACATGCGTGTGTCAGCAAACCTGTGCAAATCTAGATTAAGAGCGTTGAGGTTCTGTTCTGAAGTTCCGAAGTCTGTGCAAGCTAGACTCCAAATCTGTGTAAATCGATTAAAACCGTTGACTTTCTGTTAGCTCTCAAATTGCGAAGTCAGTGGAAGGTAGACTGCTAATCTGTGTATATCTAGATTAAAAGCGTAGAATTTCTGTTCTGAAATTACGAAGTCTGTGCATGCTAGACTGTCAGGAAAGGATACGAGCAAGTGCAGACTCTGTCAGCAAGGCAGTGCTGCTGCTCATCAGCTGTCAGCGGTGCAGGGCGCGAGACGTAACGAAGGTCAGCCGAGCGTCAGGTTATGCATCATCTCATGTAACGTATTCAAATGAAAATTAATCACAGTTATTGGATCCTGACTGGGTTGTATATTTATCTGGAAAATTTGCGGTTCGCATGAAATGATGTCGTTTAACTCGAGGATTGATGGTGGCCGACAGTGTAACAAACCTTAAGCGGGATGATCTTATTCCTTATGATTTATGCAATTGTGGCATAATTCAGAATTAATTTATGCAAATAGATTAAAAGGTTATAAATTGCGCTTCATAAATGCGTTTTCGAAAAGATTTACTCAATTATGGGATTGAAAGATTTTCCTTGAATAGTAATCGAAATCTCAAATCTTGGATTGTAATTCCTGGCATCGATGGCTTGGTCATTTACCTCAGTAAATCTTCCCCTTTGAACTGTAGAATGTAAAAATGGAAAACAAAGTTGCAGACAAATAAAAAAACATTCTTTCAATCCGGATGAATATTAAATAACAAAAAGTTCAATTTTTGCCCGGTAAATTTTGTGTAATATCAAAGGGGCAGATGATTTTCTGTTCCCTGTTAGAGTGGCAATTAATAAACCAAAATTTAGCAGAAATAATCAACCCTTGAAGTACATGTTGTTGCCTATCAAGGTTTTTACATTTTGAATTTTAAGTGCTCATTTTACGTTCCCGTATGAAGTTTTGGATGCATTAGTATCTCGGTCGCCTAACTTTTATCGCATCTTCCAGTTGTGCTACTAATTGGTGTCTCTTAAAAATGGGCTCGTGATTTGAGGGCCTTAACACTATCCGCTTGAATGATAAGGGTTACGAAAGTTAAATACCGAAGAGTTCATGTAGCAGCTTCTTGAGAATATATTAGCTTATGTAGCAATTGATAAATAACTGCTAGAGTTTTCTGTTTCATTTGTGCTTTCTTTAAATCTTGGTTACAATATTTTTTTTGCAAATATGTATTTTATAGTTTTTTATCTTTACCCCTCGCTAAAAATTCCAAATTCTCGAAACTATTCTCCGGCGCAAGTTCTTGAAGCGCAATATCTCAGAGAACGTGAGAAACAGCAACAAGGGTCGGCGACGAGAAGCAGATTGTTCTCGAGGAACCTGAAGCAGTTAGCAAACGCCCTCCAAGCCAGCAAAGTGTGAAGTATTTTTGCCATAGATCATCGGAGGCGGATACGCATTCCTCACACTTCGCGGCTGCCAGCCCCTTTGGTGCGAATGCGAGCAGAGGGATATGGTCTACCTCGAGGGCTGTTGTTCGCACCCATCCTCGGCTGAAGACGCCTCAAAGGAATACCATAATCTGCCGTATTTTATCATTAGGAAGTGGAGTTTTTCTTTTACGATAATAGACTATTGGTTTCTATTGAGAGTGAGGGAAAAATCACGCTTCTCACTCTCGGAGCTCACGATGAACACGAGCAACAAGCAGCTAAATTCGAGCTAAATTTTTCTGTATTAATCTCTGAATAAGAAAAATTTACCCTTATAGCCTACAAATTATTCATTTAAATTTAGTGTTAGACATACGCAATTCACCACTGCTTGGAAATAAATGACCATCGCATTTTCATTTATTTGAGTTCACTCTCTTGAGAGCCGGTAGCTGTAGATGAGGCCGGGAGAAGCAGCAGCAGCAGCGGCGGCAGCGTGGGACCGAGGAAACATGAGGTGTCAAAAAAGGGTATCCTGCGTGCTTTCTTTTGGTGTAAACTCCGCATGATTGGGTTACGGACGCTCAGTGCGCCACAAAACACTGCACTCAAATTCCCACCGAGAAAATTCACAGTCAAAAAGTTGCGAGAAAGGAAGAATTTCCGTCTGGATGGAAGCGCGGAGATTACTGAGGGAAAAATAAAAGAGCGCTTAGCACAGCTCATAGCTCAATGCTTGTCACGAAAATGAGTAATTAGGAAGAAGATATACAGAGTGTGGAAGAACTAGTGAGCAAAATGTTCTTTTCCTGAAAATTTCGAGTCCCTTGCATTCCATTTATTCAGTGAGTTCTTTTAGAACTTCGAATTACTAGACTCTTTTTAGGTCTTTTAGGTATCACTAAAAATTGTTCTATGCGTACTTACTAAATTTTCTGTAAAACATTCTTCATATTTTTCTGGTATCATTCTGCTGGTAAGAAATGTTTTGATGAAGATATGATCATTTAAGATTAGAGTATCAACCAACTTGCATGGGGTTGCAGAGATATAAGATTGTAACATTTTAATTAAAGGTACAGGAATTTACGACGCTAGTAGTCTGATAATGACTCTAACGTAAAAAATCGTTCTCCTCAAACGTTCATTTTGTTTCTTTCAATCGATTTAAAATCAACAATCTTAATGACTTATGTTGCTATGGTTCATCCTGGAAGCCTAAATCGTAATTCGTAGAAATGAACAGTACTAATGCTGTTATGATGGAGCTGCCAAAGTCTAAACCAAACCAAAAAGTCTTAAAGAAGTTTCCCGAGTAGAAATTGCAAGTAGGAACTCGAATGTACAAAAAAAAAGCTTCACCACTTGATACTCAGCTAATTTCATCGACACAACTTAACAACGAGGTAAGTTGTAGTGTTGAGAGTTGTACCTCAAGAGCCAGCTAATATAGAGCATCTTTGTCCCTTGTGCTTCATTGTCATTAATCAGTAAGGATGGGTCTGCTATTCGTTGAGGTGTAAAGTGCAGAAAGGAGAAATGTTCATTTGCTTCCAGTTTCAAGCCTTTTTTCTTGGAGGAGCTAAGAGCTTACGCTCTTCGTTACTGCTTCGTTTTCGCAATTTACCGCTCGCGTTAATATCTGGTAAGGGTCTTTGACGTCGTCTGCAAGCACGTAGGAGCGCAGGTGCTACACAATTTTAAGCGTTGGGAAGTAATACTAAATATGGTGATAGTGAGACACTGAAAACGGAAATTTAGTATTGGTGTATCAGAGGCAAGGTGAAGGAACATTGATGATATTAACTGTTCCTACGTATCAAATATACCAACTAGCAGATCAACTTGTGACGCTATTCGTCGCTACCTCTGAACATCCCACTGCGTTGTAGCCATACTTATGGTCAATTATTACGAGCTTAAAAACTGAAATAACAGTGTTTGTGTTCTTCAGAAACTTGCTTCGATTTTTATTATGGGAGAAATAAAAATACAGTTCAAAACACTGAATTAAAGTAACGCACTAAACGCGCCAGACATTCGGGGAAGATGCATTAATTGAATTTGATATCCTAACGTAAAATGTGCATCTGACCCGAATTCCAGTTTGCATTTTTAATTTTAAAATTAAATACAGAATATTCGGTGATGTAAGTTGTAACAAACATTAAACTTGGGTACCTGGAGAATTACAACAATCAACAGCCACGAACAAGTGGACTCGTATTGCAAACTGATAAGTCGAGTGTACCCTTGCGTTTTACAGCAAGGTTTTTCTTTGTCACTTTCAGTGTTGTATCATTCAGAGCGTAATAATGTTAAATGATTTAAGCACAATTTCAAGCAAGAGCGCATTTTGTATCGTATTTTCCTATCTCATGCAGTGTTAGACCTTATCACAGCCGCTAGAATTTCCCCTCGTGCGCATCTAGCGGAGTTAAACAATGAATGCTGGGCGTGTGTCGACGAGAAAGAGAACCCAGCCATAAACTGCTCACAGAATTTTACGAAGCAAGAGCAGCAATATTGCCCAGCAAAAACCTCTATAAAGCCACGAAAGTAATTAGTTAAACTGCCTGAAACTTTGTAAGGTGCGATAAGTTCTCCTTAGGAGCTTGCTGAGCTGCAAAGCGCTACCTACCAGACCGAAGACAACTTTTGCCGCCGTTTATCTGTAAAAGTTTGAACTCTGGGGCGTTTTTCTCGCCGCGAAGTTTGGTGCAGGTTGTGTAGAGCTACGTGATTACAGAATAATGGGCAGCTCCAACGGATGTTAATCCTAGGCTAGGAAAATTTACCATTCATGGCCAGCCAAACTTGACAGTTTTTTGCTGCCGTTATATTGACTGCAGCGACTGACGCTCGTCATCGCTGACTTCGTTGCTTGCTCTCAATAACCTAAAGACCTTAAGTTTGCTTTCATTTCAGTTCATGAATGGTGTATTATATTTGAAAAACTGATGTTAAGATATCAGATGGTGTAATTCGTGGGTAGTTGCTGTGTTTTGATTTGCCAATGTGAGGCCATTCTTCCCTTTTCTCTAAATTTTATTTTAGCAAAAAAAGAACATGATGTTTGAGAAGCAATAAATTTGCAGGCCGGGTAAGAATTTGCGTAATCTCTTCCATGCGTAATTAGGAATAGCTAAAAGAGAGCTCTCATGATTCTGTCTCCACTTTGTAAGTTTATTATCTTCTGCGCGAATTTTCTGCACCTTTAAGAAACCTAATTTAATAATCAGCTCACCGTACGCTCTAATTTGAGCAACTGGTAAAATAAAAATACATGAAAGCTCATTTGTTTTTCTCCTTTCAAACGTGATGGTCACGTGAAAAAATGCAAAACGAAGTTTCCAAGAGCATGAAATTCCCCACTTGATTTATGGGGGTATGATTTCGTACGCCTCAGCAACCCTGCGGACAGGGCTAAGTTATGTTCATTTCCAGCATGAAGTTCAGTTTTGTTGAAGTTCATCCCTTGCTGGGTTCGCTTTTGACCAGATCGTGAGGCTTTGTTAGGCCCATTGTTAACGGAGCTTCTAATCACCCACACGGGGAAGATTTTGCGCGGAGTGGCCATTGGTGTCGAGACCAGCCACTGTTTATGGGTGCCGAGCGTAGACTTGCTAGCGCCAGGCTTGAGGTATTCATGCAGCGCAGACTTGCTAGCGCCAGGCTTGAGGTATTCATGCAGCGTAGACTTG
>JACJUY010000295.1:204792-268334 GCA_014220935.1 Platorchestia sp. MABIK
GCGTAGACTTGCTAGCGCATGGGTTGAGGTATTCATATCGCGTAAGGTCCGCCTTTGATCCGGAAACAGAGCGCACGGCTTCTATAACTACACTGAAATGAGGGACTCGTAAATTCAATGGAAACGTCGCTTTTGAGGTCTGTAATTTGCGTCTTATAATTGCGTGCTTAAAATTAGAGAAATGTTCTGAGGGTTTTGAAATAAGTATGCATGAAAGTTAAAATACGATTACACAACGAAACAGCGTATGATATATCAATTATACTTCTAACCTAAGAATACAGAAAGCTTTAAATAAGTCTCTGAAAAATTATCAGCTGCAAAGACACGGCTGGAGTTACAAAGACACGGGTGGAGTTGCTAAGACACAGGTACGGTCGCAAAGACATAAGTAAGATTGCAAAGACTCGGGTACNAGGCCCAGGCACGGCTGCAAAGGCCCAGGCACGGCTGCAAAGGCCCAGGCACGGCTGCAAAGGCCCAGGCACGGTTTTAAAAGCCCAGCTACGTCCGCAAAGGCTACGTCCATAAGGGCCCAGCTACGTCCGCAAAGACGCAGGCACGGCTGCAAAGGCCTAGGAACGGTTGCAAAAACCAAGTCACGGTCGTAAAACTCACTACCCATCACCCGAGTGCTGAGCGAAGGCGCTGTACAGAGCCAGAGCTGAGTGCTTCTCTCACCTGCCACCATACGGTCTCACTGGAGACCTCGACCTCAGCTTGGAAGGAAGAGTTACAATCATTAGCATGCTGACTGGACATCATTTGATTTCAGCACTATTGTTTGGCTGTTAAATGGTATCGTAGAGTGAGCAATCTTGACGATTTTAAATTTTTACTCCCTCATCCTTGAGTTCTGTTCTGTATTTTCAGAAATTGTTTATTATCGTTTAACGCTTACACTACAATTGGTCAAAACTGTAGTTCAATATTCAACAGAAATTCAAAGTAAAAATGTAGAAAAACATATATAATTTCAAACTTTCACTGGATCGTGCCTTCATTTAGCTGTAAGTATTTATGAAAATTGAGTAAGTGACTACTGATCGGTCAGCAGCAATTTGAAAATCTCCTCCGTGGCCACCGGTGGTGCACGTTGCGGTCAAAGTGTTAATTGAGTCGAGTAATTTTTGAAGGTTTTAGAAAAGTCGATCGCGCGTTTAAGGTTTGCAAGACAGGGGATGCAACTAATGTACCTATGGGAATTAGCGTTCGCAGGGGGAAGATGCGAGATCCCGAGTTGAAGGTTAATTAAGACTTCCTTTATCTGAAATAGAATAGGATTTTGTTTATTACGGACCTTCTTTTTTTCAGTTCGCTATTGCCTTTTTGTTCATCATCTATTACTTTCTTTTCAATTTCCACATAGTTTCTCTAACTTCTTTACATTTTGTCATTTTATGCACAAAGCATAGTGACACACCTGGCGCATAAACTTCCTCATTCTCTTAATTCCCCACTACATGGCACCGCCTACGTTCCTTCCTCTCTTGCGAACACCTTTGCTATGATGAGGAAGGCTTAAATTAACTTACCTCATCATGTGACCTGCAGGAACATTTTTCTTTTCTGAAGCAATACGTTAGCGCATGAGTTAGCAGCGGCAGCGTGTTGCGAGCACGTTCGGGTAGAAATGACTTGTCATAAAAACGAGTAGAAAATAAGAATAGGTGTGCGTCTCATTTCAGTCATTTTAGAGGTTATTCAATTATGCTTTGGGTTATTATTTACTTAACTTTCCCAGGGGGAAAATGTGTGAGGGCCCGAGCAGAGAGTTAAGTAGGCCTTCTTTTTGTTGAAATGAAATGTTTTTTTGTTATGTTATACGCTTTTTTCGGTTGACTGCTGTCCTCTTTTTCAGTACCTAATACTATTTTTCTCCAACTTTTATATTGCTTTATAAAATTCATTATCAATTTGCTGTTTCTATGCTCCTTCTGCGAAGGTTTCGCGTTCCTTTATCTCCATCCTACATGGTGCCTTCCACCTTCCTCTTTTCGGAACGCTTTTTTTTTAGCGGTTAGGGAGGCTTAAACTAACATCTAATTTAATCTTCATCTGGCTCTTCGTGTAAACATTTACGGTCTCCATAGTGAACGTCCCTATCTCGTACTTTTACTTCAATGTATCTAAATTCCCGTATTTATTTCAACTAATACAAAGTGTTGCACAATTAATCAACACGAACCCACGAACCACCGTATTGATGAGAAAGTGGAAAAAATATTCAAATGGAGAAAAGAAGGCCTAGAGTAACCATTAGACAACTTGAAAGATGAAGAATCTTGTGAAAAAACGGGGTTTAGTGAAAAAATTGAATTCCGGTGAATCGCTCAATGCGTGTTGACCTGGTTATGAATATGCGATGAGATCTGGGTGTGTCAAGTCCCATACCGCCATGGGTCCCCTGATGAATTTCCCTCCTTTGTCATGTCCATGTATTCTCATCATAAGAGTTCAACTACAATTTTTAGCAGCAGATATGCTTGCGTACTAAATAAGCGCATCGCCATGAGCATTTCAGCTAGGCTAACTGAAGGCAAGTGCAAGCTCCGGAAGAATTTAACCTGGGAAAAAATTGGATCATGTTATACCTAAGGCTTCGCTAATCGCTGAAGTTGGTGTATGCAAGTTCTTGTGCTGCATGTAAGTGGCTATGGCCATCAACGATCACTTTTAGACAGCAAATTGTACAGATACGACCAGCAAAGAACCATAACCGTTGAAGGAACACTAGAGGATGCCAACTTTGAATCCCAGTCGATGTTTTCCTGCTGACGTTCCTAGGTTGACGACAGAACTAATCCAGTTAGGCAAGTTAACTCATGAATAGGAAAGTAATGAACGCGCGGAATAGCGCCGATTCTCCAAGGAGAAACAGAGCTTCATGTTGCCCTCAACCGCCGGCACCGCGAGGGGAAAGCCAGCAACTCCCAGAAAATCTACTCTATGTCCGATAAGGAAACTGAAGATTCTCGAAGCGAAAGCTGATCTTCGCCTCCGGAGGCAGGTGAGGTCAAATTGCTGTGTTTTAATGAGTTTAAGTAGAGCTTGTTTTGCTCAAGAGTCTCCTGTGGAGAGGTGAAGTAGTGTTGTTTGTTCGGCCACCAGAGAGCGTTAAATACGATTCAATAATCAAAATTCCTCGAAAATTTGTTCATCCTGAAGTAGATTTTGAAGTGCGCACTGAATGTAGAGTTGACTATAGACGCATTTTCTGCAATAGAAATGAGAGTTACGTTAGTATATGATATTTATTGGAATTCCACGCCTAGGTGAGCGTAGATATTTTCTAGCAGAAGCAAATTCACCGAGAACAGCTGTTATTTGTGTGTTAGAAAAACAAACTGGGAAAAGCTCCAAAATTCTTGTTTCTTATGACAAAAAAAAATCCATTTCGATTTACTTCATTCCGGTATAAGTTACCACAATATTTTCTAGAGTACACTTCATGGAAAATGTCACAAAACAAGCATGTAAAAATTTCGTATGAGGAATATATTACCAACCTAATATTTATATTAGGAAGCTCGGCTTTTATTTTCAAACTAAAGGACTACGATTATTTGGCGTTTCAAATAATTCATTTCAGTCGATTTCAGCAGCTTCGTTTCGCCGAGATTTTCCTCCTGAAGTTGAAGCGACAGCGTCGCCTTGAACTGCCCAACGTAAGCGAGCGCACGCGAGAAAAATTCGCCCAAAAATCTGGCTTGAAGTTATTCGTCTGTTCAATAAATCAGTCTGTGGACCATCTTTGAAAGTCCGTAACTTCCTGCCGAGAGCGACAAGTGCCGTAATCCAATGATGGAGCGGCTCCAATCGAGGACTTCAGCGGTGCAAACTTCCTTAATATCCAAAGTTAACTTTCAATCACACTCATGACAGACGGGGTACCGCGCCACCGGACATCATTTAAGGAACGACAAAATTTCCATCCCAGAAATACATTCGTACGATGTTGAAAAACACCGCCGACCAGCCCTCGTAAAGAACTTCCGCCTCGTGAGCCAAACACGTAATTGTTGGCAGAACAGGACAAATGAAATAAATAAAATAATGTTTGAGTAAAAATAAATGAACTTAACAGACCCGCTTCCAGTAAAATTAGTGTTCACTTGGGTTTCGTCATCGATAAGGGAGGCAAGTGCGAAAGAAATTTGTTGGTCTATAAATAAGCGCCAAAAACATCAGTATTTTGGGCAAGAAACCCGCAAAAATTGAATTGAAATGTACTGGAAATTCTGTCATATATGTCCCAAAATGAATTAACAGTTCTGGGTTACGAAGAATGCTTCTCTGTCTGGGGTGAAATGGACAAGCCACGAAAAACTCTGATTTCCAAGCTCAATTACACAGGATACAGGCAACCAGGAAAAACTGCGTCAGCACACTTTTGTCTGGCGTGGAATGCCCAAACTAAAGAGGTGAATACGGGTGGAAAAATTGGCACTCTAAAACTACAATAACAAGTAACATTTTCCAAACATGCTGAAAAAAATAATTTAAAACCTTCACATTCGCTGCGAAAAAATCTGGCAAAAAGTTTTGTTAGTTCCATCCGAATCTATTTGAACTTTCCAACTACAAAACGAGAACTAAATTGCATTATTTGCAACTACGAAAAAATAGCAAACGTTCTTGCACATTTTAAACGTTCAGAAACGATAAACCGACGCAGAAGGATTTTCATATTCTTTGATGTCAGAGAACTTGATCAGAAGTATCGAAGAATAAACAACTTTTGCTCACTCCGAATCAACTTCTATATAACGTCAGCCTCATAACTAATACATCTGTTAAACAATATTAAATTGAACTGAATATTAAGTAGACTAATTAATATTTAGACATTAATTTAAACAATACACATTTTCTGTGAAAAACTGCATTTTGAACTTGCATCATTATAATAGTTTTTGGCAAATTTAACAGATTTTAACATACTTTCCGACCTAGTTAATAAATTTCTGTCCGACGATCATTCAACTTGTACGAGTACTTTTTATTCAAGATTGATCCCGCGTCTTGTTAAAATCGCACTTTTTTCTGATCCTGCTCTAGAAAAAAATTTCTATCTGAAACTTCACAACGTTCTCGTAAAACTTTTCCATTTAATACTTTTCTATTCTAATGAAAAAGTATAAGAAATGTTCTAGATTCTTTAAGAGATGTGCACCGAAGGGAAACCCCTTCTAAGATTTTTTATTGTTTGCAATGCGTCATGGATTGTGAATTCATGTAGTCGATGTCGTCTAACAGATCTTGCTTAATTTTTTTCCCAATATGAAAAATAGCAAATATTTTGTGATCAAATTATTCAAAATTTCATATTTTCAGTTTGAAGATCTTACACAATAATTGATGGCGACTATTCCTACTTGTCTTTTAGCGACCATAAATCGCACGACCGGCAAATTATGCATCTTATGAACATTCTATTTTCTCATCTCTCTCCTATTATTCTGTTTTAGTTGGTCCCTTCTTTTGTAACGCCTACCAGCATGTAACACTTCTCCCTTTTTAAGAATTCAAGTCTGTTGCATTAAAATTTTTCACCAACATGACCGCTTCCCTATATTAGACTTCGTTATCTGGACTTGACTTTAAAGTTTGTTGATCAATTCCCATTTAATTTCAATTCTCATTTGGAATTTCATTTTGAGTATTGGCATTTCGCTAAATATAGGTTGAAAATACATGAGCTAAGCTATTCTGCAAAATATCTACCATAAATTTCTTCTTTCGAATTCTTCTCGCAAAATATTAAACTTCTGTCATACGACGCATAAACTTACACAATGTTTATGCGTTGTTTATTGCAACGCGCTGTTTCTGTTGAAGTCGATCTCAGAAAAAAAATGTTGCCAAAAAATCATAATCGTAGCGTAGTGAATTTGGTATCTGGCATTAGTGTTGAGAAAAGCCATTTCCAGAGTTTGGTTCATTTGATCTCTCTGATATCAGTTTTTAAGTGCATTTCATTGAAAATTTCCGACTGCATTTAAAGAAAAAATATCCCTTCATCTGTTTTGGGGTTATTTTACCTATGGCAATATAAATATTTTGGCATCGGTCCGAAAAATAATTTCGGAAATATACAAGGTGATCCTATCTGTTCA
Source organism: Platorchestia sp. MABIK (assembly GCA_014220935.1). Taxonomy (NCBI): domain Eukaryota; kingdom Metazoa; phylum Arthropoda; class Malacostraca; order Amphipoda; family Talitridae; genus Platorchestia; species Platorchestia sp. MABIK. The sequence goes on from JACJUY010000295.1 coordinate 210,912, forward strand.
CTAAATTCGCCTAGCGACGCATCGATCACTTATGAAATGTGGTTTTCAGTTTACTAATATTTCGATTATGTTCTGTTGCTCACTAAAAATTACAAATTTTAGCATTTTACACTTTTTGAGAGAACTGCCTCACATTAACTTGATTTTCGGAGGCGTTTATTTTCGACACAACACCATCTCAACTAATTAAAAGAATCCTGAGTAGTGTTCTCGAGCATCTCTTAAGTAGAGCATACTAATCCATTTGACGCTCCTATTCCGCCTCAACTCGATATTTCCCGAAGATATCCAGACATCGTGATAGAGACGCAGAGATTCCGTTATACTGGAGTAGTGTAAGTCTGTTGTGGGTTTCTGTGCGTTGTCAGGAAGGCGTCGTTTGACAGAAGTGAGAGACGGAGCATTTTGGTAAATTTTCGTTCATGATCAGTAAATTTTTCTCCTTGCTTTTTGTTTTGTTTAGAGAAGCAATTTTACCAAAGCTTTGCTTAGGGGGAGGAATGCGGCGGCCCCTCACGGATAATAACTACACTTCAACACTTGACTGCTCAGAGTTTATACGCAAATTATCGTTCTTACAACCACCATCATTAGACTCGCTCTGGCATTATGTTGTCACCGACTACAGAAAAGGGGCGGTATTTCTGTTCGGCAGCGAGTTTCAAAGAATACATTGAGCACAAGTTTGACTAATTAATTATAGTTGCATTTTTTTGAGTGCAGCGCTCGGGGCCATTAAAGGTTAATTAATAGGAATGCACACAAAGGCAAACCGTTTATAATGTCAAAGAACCACTTTCCCATTGTTCATATTTGTAAATAAAAACATCCAACAGTGATATTCAATGAACTGCAGCTTGTCTGGTATGGAGAATCGTTCTCGTATTAACCCGATATCGTTTACGTCGTTCTTAAAAGCAGGCTTAGTTCAGGGAAATTAGAAACAAAATTTTGAGCACGAAAGACTTTCATATGTATTAAAATATTAGAAAAGTATGTTTATGTACAAGTATCACAGAACAAAAATAAAATATGTTACCTTAAAGTCCAAGGGGACCATGATCCATGAATGTAACAACGGATCGGATCTCATGGTTGGAATTGGATCACAATGGACGAACTTTTGGACGCACAGAATGAAATCATACAAAAGACACGCACCAGATCAGGTTAAATTCTCTTGTAAGACTGAAGTTATCCAGGAAGAAAAGCCAAAATGCGAGTACAAAACTACCCCTATAAATTATCGTTAAAATGACTTCATGCATAAATTCAGCACCCTCTTGAGGTATCATAATTTTGACTAATAATTTTTCATCATTTGCCACTTACAAGAGATCAAAAGCTTATCGAATTTCCAGCAAAACTAGAATTAGATTTCGCACATGAAATGCTCAAATTGAACAAGAAAGAGAACCGAAATTCGTCACTTGCCTAACCCGCTGGCAGGTTGATTTGTCTTCAGTTAAACACACAGTACTTATTTCCAAACTAAAAAACATGGACGGCCAGCAAAATTTGTGGAGAACTTTTGGCGAACTCTTCACAAAAGAGCGTCGCTAATGCTGGTTGTTAAAATGCGAACAAATGCAAGGTTTAAAATAATCTGTTGACATCGTCGATAAAATAGAAACAATGCAGGAACTTGAGAGTAATATTCCTTCCTGAACTAAGAAAACACCCGAGCATAACAATTCTAACAGAATTTCTTCAGAAAATTGGTCATTTAACCAGCTTTCGGGGTCGAGCTACGCTATTTTCTTGAAAGATAGAGTCGAGACCGTCGAGTTTATTACATTAAAGAATGCCAAAAAGGGGACACAGAGAGCACGCAGTGAAGCAAACAAGATGAGATCAAAATTACGTTTATCTTCCAAGAACAACTAAGAATAAACTTTAATACGCGAAAAATAATGCCAATTTAACAAAACGTCGACGAGAATTCGACGAAATATTAAATACGGTTAAAAACTCGTTGTCGTCACAGAGAGAACAGCCAGCGATGGTCAACCCCACCTTTTGAAAGCTATCAGATCCGGAGTAATCAACGAAATCCATGACTTGATCGTGACGTATCGAAGAGCGGCATCAAAACCCCATGGGTTGATCATGTTGAAAATTCATATGACTCACCGAACGGAAGCATCAGAACCCATGAGTTAATCATCTGACATACAGAACGAAAGATCAGAACCCTTCAGTTGACCATATGAGATACAGAAGGAAGGCAACGGAACCCGTGAGTCGGGATTGAGTCATCTAAATATTGCAGTTATTCAAAATTGAGCATTACAAACCACCAAATTTTATACGCGTTCTTCTTCAACCTGTATTTAACAAAAAAACGGGAAATTCCGTAAAGAACCAATGCCCACAAAGAATTTAAAATCAATATAAAGCTAATGCATATTCCTACTATTTGCCCAGGAATCTGAGTCGCAGTAAATGGAATTCAAAGGAAAAAAATAAGTTCAGTGACCACCGACAACTTCCAGTTGACCATAACATTCAACAATGAAACTAATGACTAGAAACAACGAGAGTAGCACACAACCTCGGATAGCATTCAACGAAATGTACAAATATCGAATAAGATGCCCAAACAATATTATCTCATTCTCCTACATCAAAGAAACACATTAGAGCCATTCAAGAATTCCATTGAAGATTAGTCCGAAAGTTACGAAACCGTAGCAAAAATTTAAGGTATACTTTAAAAATTATTTAGAAAATCGACAATTTAATAGCAAAAGGATGAAAAAAATTCACGCACTTCCTTAAGTCAATGCTTTTGCAAAGAAAAGTTGCATTTTAATTTGCACTAAAGTGAAAACGCAATGAAAATTAGCGTTATTTATGAATGAGCGCAATGAGTTCACGTTTCAAATACCAAACAATTTTTAATTATTTCCGTAACGACTCAACACAATGATGTCAGACAACGGATCTGTACTCATATATATATATGTATATACACACGAAACGATTACCTACCTAAGGTACTTTATATGTAGGACAGTCAACTACATTCTAGTGATATGTTGACTATACATACGTATTTTTAGAGCACTCCTTACATACGAACTTACAAATCACAAAGTAAGTTCCAGGCTCGAGAAGAGATTGAGGGACATACTCGCCACTTCACATTTCCGTTTGATTAGCACTGAGTGAGCAGAAAGGTAAGCTAACATGGTAAAACTTTATTTTTACATAACAAACTATAATCAAGTATCGCTACACTGATCATAGAGTACATCGTCTTCATGCTCCTCGGCTACATCTTTCACATGAGCCTTCCGACCTTTCTTCGGAGATTTTCTACTTGAAGATTTTAAAAATCCTTGACGAGAGGAACGAACTAATTCAGGTTCTGGCTGCTCAGAAGGATCGTTTTGAAGGACTCCATCGTAGGCTAGATTATTGTTAGCAACATTTTGATCATCAATTCGACCAAAAGCGTTCGGTCGGACCTGCAAACGTGAATTATCTACACTAGGAACGTTTTGCAGGTCATCACAACTTTTAAAGTTCCGCGAGCCATCGTTTACACTGGAATCAGTAAAGTTGTTATTGCCAGACCTTCTGCACGTATTGGATCTATTGGCAAAACTCTGATCATTATTTTGGGCATAAATTCTGTACCTGTCCGCTCTGGAGGGCAGGGGAGGTAAGTCTCTCCTCTGGTTACTGAGGGGAGTCGATAAAGGAAGCGTCGATGAAGAGGTGCCGGAAGAATCGAGGCTACTGGACTCCGTTACAACAACTCCGTCATTGGAGCTGGATGGGTGTGACGAGCCGGAAGAATCACTCACACCCATTCCATGGAGTGAATCATCAGGGATACGGTGCCTTTGGCTCGGCAAAACATTTAGATTATAAGCGTCTAATGCAGTCTGATATTCATTCTGGTTAGGGATTGAAGAAACCGTCGACAAACATGTCGTGGCAATAAGATCCAAATCTGAATGTGGGTTCACATTGTAAATCGAGTCGACTGGCATTGAATTAGTAGGGGTTAGATCCTCGGGAGATCTCGCCACATCATACATCGACTTGGTCAATTTGGAGTTAGGCATTAAAGTGGAAGAATGAAGAGGTAAAGGTAAATGATTAGGGTGTTGGTAATACTCTGGAGGTAATTGGTGTATATGAGGTTGGTGAGAATGCACCATCAAGGGATGATATTGCCTCAAATCAGAACCATTCTGAGGGGAATGTTGGAACATAGGACATCCGTGATGAGCAGCAACATTCTGTGCTCCATACTCTAAAGGGTGCGCCATTGTATTATGTACAAATGGAATATTTCTGTTATCATGCTTGTTATTTGACTGCTTGACGGTCTTGCCCTGATATGGAACATCAACATAAGGCGCCGGTACGTTGCCCCAGTGCACCATGGAACAGTTGGGAGTTTTGGGATCGCCGTTGGGCCTTAGAAGCGTCGCAGCTTCGTACAAGTGACTGCCAGGAGAATAAATTTGTGCTAGAGGGACCATATTGTCGGAATGTTTGTTGCTTGCTGGCTTGTGCCGTTGATTGTCTAGGCCAGGATTAATAGAATAAACAGAAGAAGGCAGCAACGAAGGGACGTGATGACCGCTTCCATTGACATGTTTGTGCCGCGTTCCGGTACACTGACCCGAGGAAAAGCCAGGTAACATGGACACGATTGGAGGCCCGTTCGTGTTAACGGCCCGCAAGAACAGCCCGCTGGGATGGCATGCGTTTGTCTGAGGATGTGCAGGAGTTGGAGACGAGGTTGGAGTGGCTGTGGAGCTGCTGTTGTAACTGTGGGATGACCGAGAAGACGACGATGCTTCGTCTTCCTCGCTATGGATGAGCTGTAGAGTCGGGGGAAGGAGAGCATTGCAGGGCGCTTCGCTGGTGCTGCAACTGCACGTCTCGCTTCCTGAAATTGAATGGAAAAAGCGTCGTTTAGTTCGGATACTCGCATGTTTGTTTCATTTACCCAGAGCAAAATATTGAAATAGAAAGTTTAGTGCACAAAAATGAAGACGCACAAAAAATAAGAAACTCTTTTTAGACTAAAAAGTGTCGTTTAGCTAGGATACTAGCATGTTTGTTTCATTTACTCAGAGCACAATATTGCGGTAGAAAGTATAGTATACAAAAATGAAAATGCACAAAAAAATAGCAACTTTTTTAGACCAGTAGATAAAACACTGAACTACTGAACACTTCAGTAACTTCGATAGAAATAATGTAGCGGTCGTTCAAGATTCCCTAAGCTCGTGTTGTTTCATTTAATCCTTCAAAAGCTTTAACAGTCCGTTTGTTTCTGCACTTAAACAATAAGGACAAATTTTTTTTTCAACAGATTAGATTAAACAAGTTTACATTTCATACACTTAGCAGCAAACGTATCTCTGTACAACTCCTAGAATTTTCCAATGTATTATCAGGCCAATTTCACGGAAAATCAGCGGCACATTGGAACTAACTAAATTTTGCCCCTTTAATCCATCACAAATAGCGGGAAATGTGCGACCACTCCTGTGACTTCACGATTTCAATGAGAACGCCTGAAGATGTAGGAGGCGTTGGTTGTACATTATTTCATATGGACTTCAGTTTATACGAATGAAGATTCCCGCTTATTTACTTAATGTGAAGCTTGATTCACATTATGAATAATTAGGAATATTTGGGACTAGTAATTCTCGCATAAATTGGGGCTAACAAAAAGTGATGTACAGTACTTTCGAAAATCATGCTTGTCACGAAACGAGCAATTACCTAACAAATTAAACTTCAATATTCAAATGCGGAGAATAAATGACGTATACACAGAGAAATTGAAATTAAATCATCCCTGAACAGTAGTGTTTTAACTCAAACATACCTCTGCACATCAAATCTATAAAAAACAGTCAAGACACACCATCAACACTTGCGTCATCACAGTATCACCGCTACCCATACAGAATCTCCAAAGCCTTCAGTCCTCGAAAATAAAGGAAAAATTACGCACCAGAGGAAATGTGGTGATAGAGATGATCAGAAGGAGTGTCCGGCCTCGGCTCAGGCGAGTACAGATGTAGAGCAGGCGGCGGAGGCGGCAGTGCCCCCCTGGGTAATGGAAGTATCTCTTCTTTATATCTGAGTGGAGGGGGGCAATTGTGCCCCTGGTGAAGGGGTCCCGGAAGCAGCGGAGGCGCCGCAGGTAAGTCTTCGTACAGGTCCGTGGCGTCTAAATCACAGCTAGCCTTTTTAGATGCCGCTTTGTGGGACCTCCACATTCTGCTGGAGAAACCAAGCAAAGCAATCGTTAAGATAAGCTTATCGTCATAACACGGAGATGCGGACGCTCAACAGCGCCGCAATAATGCATGCGCAGCTCACAACGGCATCGAGCAAACATAATCAGACGATGATTTTACATCGTCGTTCCATTTAAAGGCCTACGCAGGAGAGGCTAATAAACATCCAGGAATTCTTCAACGCACAATAAAGCGACATTAAACACAAAATCATGATGCTAGGAAAATTCGTAAACAGACTGAGGATTGTCGCTCACATGCATTCGCAGGTCCTCAGTAGAAGACGGCGACAATAAAGGAAATAAAAGTGAACAAAGAATGTGTCGCTGCGTGCGTGACACGTTACTCCTGGAATCATCAAATATTTGCAATGAAGCACTAGTTTTTTGTGAATTTTTTCATATATTAACTTAGCCATGAGAGTAGATTATAAGTTAGGAGCCTCCCTATCTATGTTAAAGGTGCCCTCTTAAAAGGAAAGCACCATTCAGAATTGAATTAAAGGGTCTGTTACGAGGTATAACCTCATACCCTGTGCATAGGAGCAGCAAGATTGAACGAAGCTTGCGGAGCAGTAAAATAGTTGAAGAAAATAGCAGGTGCCAAAAAACAACGGTGAGAAAAAGAAGATACATGATAAAAAACATTTATATTCCAACATAAATAAGACATACCCAACCACCAACGAATTCCAATAGATACTATTGTTGTATCCTCGTGAACGCTACAGAAACCAAAATTTGTTTACGAAATTGTAAAAAATCTAAATTTTAATCGATTCAACGAAGTTAATTGTCCGCATATTGGACTTGAATTTTCCTCCGTAATGAAAAAGTCAAATTTGAACCTTAGTCTATCAAATCGATGGGTCACACTTCTTCGGTAAATCTATAACATCTTTTTAATATGTATGAGTCAAGAGAGGAAAGAAAATAGTTCCTGATGATAATGGTCCATTGCTTACTGAATAAATATGACCATTCTTCAAATGCGGGACAAAATCAGAAAACATAGGTTAGTGTCTTCGAACTCATCAGTAGGAGGCCTTTTCCATCAGGAGGAATAAAACCTTCTAAGCATTACAAATTATATTAGTCTAACACTCTCTTATCCAGAACACAGACGATCGATCTCACGAGAGCAAAGAGAAGGGATAATTCAGTATCGACTTTCAGAGTCGGGAAATCTATGCACAAGATGCGTTTTCAGACAAGATATCAAGTGCATAGAAACAGCAAGTTAGGAAGGAAAAGGGAGGGAAGACCAATGCGAGATGCCGAAGAACTCAGAAAAACTGAAAGGTCCAAAGTAGCCATAGAGCATTGAAGTCCCGAAGGCCTATCTGTTGCTGAGGTGACCTACGAGTGTTCCCCCTGGTAGCGCCAGTCCTAGCGACAGGAGAGAGAAACCTAGCTTACCTAACCCAGTGCCTATCCAGCGCCTCAGGGAGTCAAAATATTAAAGCATATACTTGATAAAGTCGTCATTGAATTGAAAAATTTAATGCTGAAAAATTTAATGCTGAAAAATTTAACGAATAGTGAATTCATTAAATAAGGAAAGATCACCCTTTGGAAAAACGAAACCAAGCCAAATCGAAAGCAAACGATTTCAAAGATATCTCACACGTATTATACAAAGATTTTGCTCATCAACCATTCGGGAGAAAGGAGAAATAATACATAATTTCTATACGCAGAAAATTTTATGAAGTATTTCAAAATGATCTCGTATCAGTCAACCGCTTCTCTCATAACATAGAAAATATAAAGCACTTCTGATATCCGCACTTGAATAAAACATGACTCGTTAAGCAACGAGCGTCCCATGTTTCACGTCTACTGCAATTACATTTCTGATCGCTACCTCATGTGTACTAATTTATACACCTCGTAATTCTGCACCTTTTCCAAAAAGAAGGCAAAATTCAGCGATATTAATTCCAGACAGGAAGGATTGAGTCTCGAATATGTATTAGCTGACTTCGCATAGTAGAGTCATGTAACAAAATTCGATTTCATGAAGAAATCGCGCAAAGGGAGGAAGGAAATGAATAACATGGAAAACCAAGAACATGCAAGTCGAGTGTAAAGCACACGCGAGTGATATTAAGCCGAAGTCAGATAGGACTATTTGCGAAACATTGCGCTGAGGTCGTAAAGCAGAAGATGGGTCCCGTGGGAGTGAGGTGCATAGCATACAAAGCAGCCAGGCGGTCATCGCCTGAGTGACAACCCCTCGAGTCTAGAAGAATGAAGCCCATGGCATCGGCATGCGGCCAAATGTGCGTCTGTCATTCCCTTTTGTTTCTCACATTCGACCGAGAGCCAAATTCATGGACACACTGACCGCCCTGAACAAAAACAGGAAAACGTTTGCCGAAGAAGAACAATGAAAATCGTCGGACGCAAGGCAATCCGGCACGAGTGTTAGAGCTCAGTAAGTTGAAAGGAAAGACGGATTACGAAGTGACGGCGTAAAGAACCACAAATTCTCGGAAATGTAAGACGAATCAGCACCTGATCGATGCTTTAAAGTGCGCGATGGAGCTTTGTTCTAAAGCAAGACCACAGGCAGGAGCGTTGAGGTCAACACCTCGCCCAAATTAATGGTTCTACAGGTAAGGAGTTCACGCGCTGAAAAGAAACTGCCGAGAGGCACGAGCGGCAAACCAAAACAAAACACAGGCATTCATCTCAGACACCTCATAAGCTCAAAGCGCGTACGTGTGAAGGAATTTGGTGCGAGTTCTGCACTGAACACCCGAGCTAAGAAACATAAGCGGTCAGTGAACACAATAGCACCGAAAGAAAAGATGATCCAAGTTGTTAAGCATGTAGACTACTTGTTGAGACCTTGAGAAGTTTCACACAATAGGTGTGCATGAAGATTTACTTATGAAGACACACTTTAATCAGTGGCAGCTAATAGAAGAAAAGAGGCTTTAAAGCTTTAGAAACTATGCAGTTCAATTGTACGCTACGTTGAAGTGAAATGAATTTTTAATGAACGGAAGTTGGAAACAGTCGAACTTACCCTAAGCACAATAGTGTTATAGCTGATTAATTAGAAATGCTTAGACAGACGTTGTTAAGAACCGTCTAGAATGAAACAAGAAAAATACATCTAAAGTTAATTTTTTTTCAGAATCGAATTGATCAGGAATGGGGTAGGGTTTCTAATGAAGAGGTAATGGATTTTTCATATGGCTAATTTTCTTAACAATGCTTTCCGAAAACACATGCCATCCCAAATTAATCAAAAATCCCATCGTAAACACGAATTTAAAATAATGTCTCCATGTGGCAATCATTGGGACGGAAACACTTCCCAATTAATAGACAAACATATTGTGCTAAAGCTGAACGAATAGAATTACAATTAAATCATCAACAGTAGAACCGAAAGAAAATAATTATCATGGTGACGAACTTCCTGTGGCTCGTTGTTTTACACGAAGTATATTTTTGCCGAGGCGTTGAAAATAAAAATAAAATCTGACGCGACCAAACTCATACATAGAAACAGCATCACAGCAAAAAAAACTTAGAGATACAGAGAAAATCCTGAAGGACTTGTGTATGCGAAATGACAGCTCTGAAGAAAATATTCGACTCACTTCATGCACAAACACTCCTTATAGTGACACTTGTACACGGATATTTTCAGGCAGAGACACTCGCTTCACACGCAAGCGCATAAAATTCCTCCTCGAAACCCTACACCCCTTAGATCATCAGGAAGCGGAAGACATCGCTATTAATAAGCCTGCGCACCAGCACCAAATGGAGTCGCAAAAGCGCCTCGAAAACAAGTCCCTAAATATTAAATACGGGCGCCTTACCTGACGAAAATGACGGCGGCGACGAAAGAAAAAATGCCGAGCACGGTAGCACTGATGATGATGGCGGGCACTGAAACTTCCGGAGTCGCTGGCGGTGGACTTCCATCTTCGTAGGAGCCGAAACTGGTGCCCGCCTCCAGTGCCAGCGCCGGACACGTCCACGGCCCGTTACAGTCGTCAGAAAGGCTGTGCTCAAGCGGACCGTTAATGCCGGGAGGCTTCGGAGGCGGCGGAAGGTGGAAGAAAGGCGGCGGTTCCGGCGGTCCGCCGCCGCAGTCGCAGTCCCAAGACGGCGGGCCCGGTAGGAAGTCATCGGTGGCCATGGTCTTAGCCTCCTGATCGAGAAAATGGGCGGCTTGAGAAAAGATGAACAATAGAACACTGTGGCATATTATTTGAACATCAATAGGAATAATTTGAGCATTACTGGTTGATCTTCAGTCAAGCGAATCGCTTTTTTTTCTTGAATGAAGCCAATGACACGATGTGCTTGTTGAAAACAATTATTCGCCAAAGGTGTTTTTAGGGTCAGAAAAGTAATACACAATCTTGGCTTTTATTTGAGGAAATAATATTTTCAGGGCAACGATAAAAATGCCATTTTCAAAGTAAATTGAGGATGAATCTAAGTTGTCTCCTAGTAACATAGGTAACATCGTCACAAAACTGTACCCGTGAGAGTCGCGTAACTTGACACAGCAACTAAATAAATTTCAAGTCATAAAAAATACTCTTCCCAAGAATTAGATCATAAACATTATCAGCTGTCGCAATTGAAATGTTTCTTTTGATGTATTTTCCGACAGAATTTGTCTTGAAGAAAATATTCCCTGAAGTTAGTTCTCGAACTATTGCCTGCGGTATCTAGGTTACGGGACGATTTCTCATCACAAGCTCACAGGAAGAGATTTTAACACGTCGAAAAATTTTATCTGTCGCAATTGCATGTTTGGTCGCAATGACGAAGTTCAGAGTGATTCTGTTCACGTTTCTGCACTTGAAACCCAATATTGTAAAGCAAACATTGCTTTACAATGCTTTGTAAAACAAAATATAGCATTAGTTGAAACCACTGAGTTTTAAACAAGCGACCAAATCATTACCGGAACACCCTTCATCGTACGAGCTACTGTGTTTTGGGTACTGTGTTTTGGGTACTGTGTTTTGGGTACTGTGTTTTGGGTGCTGTGTTTTGGGTACTGTTTAAGCTCCAGATGTTACAGGTATTCTCAGCAAATCTCCGAAAGAAATCTATTGCACTATGAACATTGACCTTCTAGTCCTCACACGGTCCTAAACTGTGGTGTGCTTACCGTTTGCCACGGCAGTATGTGTAAGCACCATGTTGCAGGTTGATTTATTCATTTGACTGACGTAAAATACATTGATACCTGATCAACATATTTTTTTACGACCATAGAAGTACTTGGCTTTAATATTGAACCTTCAAGTGGCACATCAGGCAGGAAAGTCTATCCGTACTTTCTTTTTCTGCTTCAATTCACATCGCCACATTTCACCCTAGGTTCCATGCCGAGCTAACGCTGGATTCATTCGGACGAGCGTTCCGTGTGGTGAACTGTAGATAGCATTTTTTACTGGAAGTGGTTGCTGGAGATAAAAATCATACAAAGATGAAATTGTGCCTCATTTTTTGATAAAATTTAAAAGCATTTAAAATCGTAACAGTCTGTGACAAGTACTTCTCCAGTCACTGTACGGTTAGGGTGTGTGATTATTGCTAGGACATATTTGATTGATTCAATTCCATAAAGGCATAAGATGCTCCAAGTTACAGCGTCCCTTGGCTGTGCACAACAATATCAAGCACTAAATTTCGCGCACCTTAAAATCAACTAGCCACGCGCAGGTAAATTGATTTCCTCGGCTTATTTTAATCAATTTACATTAAGCATTGAATTCGACAAATAGCTCACAATTATATGCATCTCAGTCAACTGAACGTAACATAGAAAATATAGAGAAATAATATACTTTACATCAAAATAATCAGCCCTATTCATAAAAATTACCGTCAAAGTATTCTCACTTTCCCTATAGCAAGAAAAACGTCCTTTAAGGTGAAATTTTTTGGTACGGGCCACGAAGCTCGGATATTTCACTGCTCTAAGTTTCTGTTGCAAAATTACGAAAATGGGACATAAATTCGTATCGTCATGAGTTTGATGAACGTAAAAAAATATTTAAGACACAATCAAGGGTTTCAAAGTGCAGAAGATTGGCCTTCAAATTGAGATAATGCAAACGATTGCTTAAGTCAACAGCACCATCGATCAAGCACGAGAACGTCATGCAAGACTTCCAGCAGACGACACCGGCTCTCACTAAAAACATGTCCACCCAACAATTAAGCCCTAAGAGCTCCATCACTCGGTTTTTAGTTGCGCCATTACTTTGGGCGTGAACCAATAAACGAAGTTTTAGAGCCCAAAGTCCAAGCCATTGCATTAATTCAGCGTATAACATTTCCCACATAGGTATAAACACAGGAATCGGTAGAATATTTTAGCTAGAGCACCAGTAATTAAGGATGAAATTTGAACCAATGGCTCGGAGTAGTGCAAATATTGCGCGTGGGTGCCATGAAAGCACCAGCGATAACTGTCCCATAAAGATGCGCCGCAACCCGCGCTCCAAATGACGCCCTATGATGTCGACCGGCGCAACTGCGCGTCTCGGAGACTCCGGAAAGCGGAGACACTCGACGATCCATTCACATGACTGTAAGCTCGCGAGAAACTCGGCTTCGCGGTAATGACACTCGGCATGTGTGACTAACTTTTACTTAGATTCCTGGCATTCGTTTGAGATTCCTTGGGTGAATAAAAGCAGAAGGATAAAAAATACATTCGAAAAAGAAGTACGTACATGATTGAAAAAAGTTAAGAAAGAATATATCATATGACAAGTTAGTAATGAGCTTTAAACTTGAAATCAATTTCACGTCAATAGACGCGCTTTAAGCCTCCCTAATCGCTACAAAAGCGTTCCAGAAAGAGGAAGGAGGAAGACACCATTTCGGATGGACTTGGAGGAAACGCGTATTCTATGCACAAGGTTTCATAAAAACAGTAAGTTGAGCAAGAAGTTCATGAAACAAGATAAAAATTCAAGAATAAAGTAGTAGTAGGCGCTGAAAATCACTGAACCGAAAAAAGATGGTCCGTAACAAAAAAAATATTTTTTATTTTAGTAAAAGAGAGGCCTACCTAACCTCTAGTTCGGGACCTCACATAGTCCCCCTAGGATTAGTAATTCCTATACATACACTAATTGAATTCCCTGATGGGAGCCCTTTAGAAAAACACGCGCATGCCGACAATCGGAGACGAAAACCGAGTACAGCATCACTGAATTCAAGTAACCAAGTCTAGAATTTCAGATAAAATCCAAGCTGGCACGGCATGGCAGGGGAGACCTTAAGGCTAGCATTACGGCAGGCACAACACGGTTTCAAATTACACCTCACAGCTAGAAGATTACGACAGCATCAGCAGGGAAGCACTACCGAGATAAGCGCCAAAATCGAGCCTGAATATAAATTGAGTTATCCTAGGCCTAACCTGGAACGCGAATACCCCAAACCCGAACGTGGTGGCTTACTAGTTGTCTCGTTGCGCTTTTCTGCAAGGATTTAGATGTATTCAAAGAGATCGTAATGACTACGTACAAAGACTGGCAAACAAAAGGCCATACCGCCGACTGGTGCTCGGCGCGAAAGGTCGCCCAGAGAAGTAACTCCTAGGAACGTGTACACGCACATTAAATATGAAAGTTGGTGCGTAACGCAAATGTCATGCGGCAATGTTTTCTCCACCAGAAATTTCATATCGTATTCCCCAATGGAGCGTAGTGCGTTTCAAGCGCTAGAAGTTGAGTATTAACGTGTTCGATTGCCTTTGTATGTTGTCAACCACTCAAATTCAAGAAATAGAAAAGCGTGTTCATAAAAAGAGCACTTTTCTTCAGAAATAAGTTATTGAAGAAATTTTAAAATAGCGCCTTGAAGTAATTATAAGAACAATTCGAGCGCCAAACTTGAACTTGGCAAGATGTCTGGGAATGGAAAAAGAGAACGCAGTATTTCATTTGAATAAGATTACTGAAAAATTTCTACAAATGAGCAAAAACAAAACGAAATAAATGCTTATTTCAACAATTTGCTATTTTTTCTATGAAATTTCTTTCTTGATTGCATCATGAGCACACTTAAACTTGCAAATGTATCTGAGCTCTGAAATTTGGATGTCAAAATTAATCGCCAATGAGCCTTAATTAAATATATCTACAGGAGTGACTTGTTTACATGTATCATTTGCGCATAGCTGCTGGAAACCAGAATGCGACGCAGAAAATAGGAAAGCGTCAATATTCGACGACTTCGACAAGATACACTCACGGGAAGTTCCCAGGAGTTGAGAGGAAATTTGTGATGCATGACGCGCACAACTGAAGATGCAGATTAGCTTATATGTTAGTTTAAGCCTCCCTAACCGCTACAAAAAAAAAGTGTATCGAAGAGAGGAAGGAGGAAGGCACCATTTAGTATGGATATTAGGGAATGCGGAATCTATGCAGAAGGGGCATAGAAACAGTGAGTTGGGAGAGAAGTTCATGAAATAAGATAAAAGTGGAAGAAGAAAGTAGTAGGTGCTGAAAAACAGGACATCAGTGAACCGAAAAAGGTGGTTCTTAACATAGTAAAAAATATTTTATTTCAACAAAAAGAAGGCCTACCGAACTCTCAGTTCGGGCCCTCACACATTTTCCCCATGGGGGCGCTAATTCCCAAAGATACAATAGTTGTATCCTCCTGAGGGGTTATTCCCTCTGAATATGCAATGCCAAGTACACGCAATTTCCCTCATCTACAGATTCAGTTGTGCACGTTGCGCATCGTAATATGTGGGCTCTACCCACAGAACGCTTTTTGCGAGGAGTGTTGAGCATGCTGGCCGTAGTTATCGAGCTAGCAGTTTCCTTTGTTTTCCATCGCATTGTAGCACTAGGCTACATTGCACAAATAGTTCATGGGAACAGATCAACCCTATTTATAAATTCTAAATTTCAAATTAGCCCAGCTTATTTTCATCTCCATATTTTAAAGTCTGTAGATTAATAATATTAAAGCGTGCTCTAAATGAAGGGCAAAATATATAACTACTAAAAATTGTTGATTTCGCGTCCTGTTCATGAAGATTTTAATTTTGAATTCTGTAGGTCTGTATTTTTTTCTATTTGAAGCCCAGAAATTTGGTGTAATTGATTTCAATAAACGACAGGTATTATCTTTGGTTATTTCCAGATCTCTCATTGAAAATAAAAAACTGAAATTGATTCAAAACGCGGTTTTCTACAACCTTGCATATCGAAACATATCTATACAGAACAAATAAAAAAACTCATGACTGAGATAGGAAAAATAGAATTCGTAAAAGATTGAAAAACAATTTCATCTTCATAAGCTCATCATTGCTAAGAAACGAACAAAAAATGTCAAGCCGATCGAGCAGAATGCTTATAATGAATGCGCAAAACCAAAAACGCCACTGAATGAAGATACAAAAATGTCATCAACACAAAAATGCTAAGCACAAAAATGCTAAAAACACAAAAATGCCACAGGCGCAAAAATGCTAAAGACACAAATGCACCGAAGCCTCCGAACATGCGACGAATACCGACGCTCCAGAATCAGTAACCAAGCAAGTATCTCGTCACCGCCTTCGGCGCGCCGTCAGCCCCGCGCCAGCATACTTAAAACTTTCGAAAGGTTGACGCAATTTGCCGGAAAAAGGAGTGGCCGCGTTACCTCCCATGAAGGCAGAGATGACGGAGCAGTCTGCCGCATGGACGCGACCGCACAGCCAAGTGCACGCGGCAAACCAAGCTGGATGTTAGAACAGGGGTGGATGTGAATAACAGTGGTGGATGTGAGAACAGTGAAGTGGAGGCGATAAAAGATGGTGGATGCAAAGAACAGTTGCGGATGAATACTTTTGACTTATTTTATCTTAAACGAATATTGATTGTTGAATCTTAAACTTTTCAGAGTGATGCTTTTTTTTTTTGCTTCTTCCGAGTTTTTTAAATTTACACGTTTAATTTTGAACATTGTATTTCATTCCTATTATTAGTTTTTTTTTTTTGAGTTCTGCTCGAATTTGTATGCTACATTTGAAAGTTTTTATACGTAAACTTTTCAATTGTTTAAACAATTTGTATTTAAATTTACATGAGTGTTATCACACCATTCATTTCCACATATCTCAGTGCGCTGTTTAATTCACTCTTAACTAAATTTCCTGTTGCGACGTTAATTATTTTTGATAAAAAGATTAGATGAGATTTATAGGTTAGTTTAGGCATCCTTAACCGCTACAAAGAAGAGCGTATCGAAGAGAGGAAGGAGGAAGGCACCATTTAGTATGGATATTGGAGAATGCGGAATCTATGCAGAAGGGGCATAGAAACACCAAGTTGGGAAAGAAGTTCATGAAACAAGATAAAAGTTGAAGACGAAAGTAGTAGGTGCTGAAAAACAGGACAACAGTGAACCGAAAAAGTGGTCCTTAATATAGCAAAAAATATTTTCTTTCAACAAAAAAAAAAGGCCCACCGAACTCTCAGCTCGGGCCCTCACACATTTTCCCCCTGGAAGCGCTAATTCCCATAGATACAGTAATTGTACCCCCTGAGGGGTATGTGGTTAAAATTTGAAGCAAAATATGCACACCATTCGTTGAGTGCAGCTGTAGTGACTCAAATCGAGTGCAACAACTATAATTCTACGAAGGATTTGTACCAATCAACGAATTCATCGTCAAAATGAAGATAATTAATTAAACACGAAAAATTGCTTGTATTATGACATTCAAAGTTTCAACTATTTTAATGAACAAATAGGATTTCCTAAGCAAACCAGATGAAATTTTTGTGGTAACTGAATAAAATGTTCATTGTAGCGTCTCGGTGAATCAGCTCTGGGTAGTAAGAGAAGCACCCAAAAGAGATCAAAATTTCGGAGAACGGAGAAGAAAAAACGAACAAAAATTTTGAAGCAAGAAGTCGATACAATTGGCTGCCATCGCGACAGAGATAAAGAAGTGAAGAGAATGAAACTCAAGACCTTCTTTCATAACTCGGAGAAAGAGCAACAGACTCGTGTCTTGCCGCAAGGGTTGCTGATTCTGCGATAAGTGCCTCGGAGGTATCACCTTCAAGAGCCCATTCCCCACACTGCACTCATGGTGACTGACAAAAGGCAGTCAACCTGCATGCAATGCGAATCTTTGCTTCAAAAAATCTGTTAAACAGACTGCGGTGGAGTAAGAATTTCCTAAATTGCCTATATCTCTGAGAAACAATTCAGTTGAAATCCGTATAAGAGAGTTTAGTTTAGTCGTTAGTTTTAGCCTCCCTACCCGCAGCAACAAATGCGATCCAAAGAGAGGAAGGAGGAAGGCACCATTTAGTATGGAGTTAAGGAAACGCGGAATCTACGCAGAAAGGGCATAGAAACAGTAAGTTGGGAAAGAAGATTATGAAACAAGATCAAAGTTGAAGAAGGAAGTAGTAGGTGTTGAAAAACAGGACAGCAGTGAACCGAAAAAAGGGTGGTCCGTAACACAACAAAATCCTATTCTACTGCAACAAAAGGAAAGCCAACCTAACCTTTAGCTCGGGCCCTCACATAGTCCCCCTGGGAGCGCCAATTCCCATAGATACAATAGTTGTATCCCCCTGAGGGGTCCGTATAAGAGAAGAATTTAATATGAAAAACGGTCACAAGAGGAGAAAGGAATGTAGACTGAAATGCTAATTCATATAAAGTAAAATAGGGACCGTTGACAAGTTGAAGATCTGAAAATTGCCTTTGAAGTATTTAATTAGATGCAAATTCTGCTTGCATGTAGGACCACAAGAACCTCAATCGAAACAACAACCAATAAATGACTCACAATGAGTTACTGTGACATGCTTCTTCATTGACGGAGAAATTTTTAGAGCGCAAATGCGTTAAAACAAAAAGCACAGGACACGCAATCCGGCAAACTGAGAAAATTATTCAGATGAGCCCGAAGAAAGGAGGCAATCAATTGCGTTTCGTTAGAATACAATCGGGACTTGAAAACAGCGCATCATAACTTGGGTCGACTGCTTATGAGGACCCAAACATCCCCAGTCAAGTCTCTGGGTGGCCTAGGGACGAGTGCTCGCCCTTGAACTCAAGTCCCGCCACCACTGCAGTGCACTCCTCACTGCGTCGCCAATACGACTCAAAAGATGATCATATGACAGCCATTGAGGGAATTTCACTGCAGTGCACTCCTCACTGCGTCGCCGAAACGACTCAAAAGATGATTACATGACTGTCAGTACGTGAATATCACAGGGCACTCATTACAACGCCGTCAATACGACTCAAAAAAAGGATGAAATGAGAGTCAGTGCTGGAATATCGTAATATTTCCCTAGATGTATGCGCACGGTTACTTCTAACCTATCCATTTCCTGTCCCGTAAAGGAACAGAAGAAAAAGAATGTAGAGGTGTCTTCAATGGGAGGTGCCAAATATGTGGTGAAGTTATAAAACAGAGCTTCAAGGAATCTTGAACATTGCAACAACTTCAGGCATCATAATATGAAAATTTAAATTAGTAGCGAAAAAACAATGGTATGCGCAGAGCCACTTCCCAAACCATCGAAAAACTAGTTACGGTCTGTTTTTACGACACTCTATCTCAACGTAATAAGCGTATTAACCTAACCTCTAGAATTCTGTGACGCAAAGTCTATCCTTCAATTGCCGCACTTCCACAGGTAAACACGTCAGAATTCCACAGAAGAATAGTAGTAAGAAGCCAATCATGAAAACAAAATAAAAAATTCAGAGACAATCTATATCATGTAAACTTAGATTTCCTTTATATCAGAAGTTCATGAAACGTGAAGTTTCTTCCATCAATGTGTTCTGAAGCAATCTGTGCGAACTACAGTAGTCGCCACAGCAACCAGCTCTCCTACAACTAATTAATTAAGTGGTGGTGGATTAGACAATGAGTTGATATTGAGTCAGTAGAGGTGCAATGAGGAAGCTTTGAATAAGGTCCTCTGGTGCTTCAAAAGTATCATCATACTCCACAAAACGCACGGAGAAATCACATGTAATGAACTACAATTATTTTGAGATGAACCACACTGAACCGATTTCAACATGCAACCAAGCACGAAAAACTCCCAAATAAGTCTTCACGAGCAAGGAATCGTGTGGTCGAAATATTAAGAATGAATTAGATGTTAGTTTAAACCTACCTAACCGGTAAAAAAAAAAGCAAAATATTAAGAAGCAACATGACGAGCCAAGTTAATTAGAAGAGAATGTGAAGTGCACCAAGAAATCACGCTGGTTCAGTATTTCGCTGCATTGCATTCAGCACCCTCAGAGATCCCACAGATAACAACACTAGAGTGACCGCGGCGCTTTAGGCTGAGCTCAAAGCAGCAAAGATTTCGTTCAGGTTGCCGACGATGGATCGTCTCGTGATGATTATCACCTTCGATCGTGGTAGCACAAGCCAAAACAAATGTAAAAGAACAACACTTACTATTAGTGCCGAGACGATTGATCGCGCGATTACGTTCTTCACAACTTAAGTAACGTAAAGGAGACGCAAGTATTCTTGGTTGAATGTTTATTTTACACATTAAAACGCTTTTGTCCATGGTAAATATGTGGCAAAAACAACGAAGTACTTCAGATGAAAATGATGGCGTGAAGGTTGGCATCGATTGCAGCAGCTAGGGGTGAGGAAAATGTACACAACATAAAGGTTAAATTCACACACCACGTTTAATTAAAAACAAGTGAAAAAACATGAGTGGCGTTTCGGATCATAAGCGAACACATGTTGGCCAGTTAAGAAGGGGTCACGTTACTAGGAGACGTGCTACGAAGGGGATACGCTAAAAAGGTAAATTGCAAAACATGCTGCAAAAAGTAAAGAATTGTACCATGAGTTTTCACTCGAGGTAAAAGCTAGGAGTTCAAAGATAAGGACGTAATCATGCCGATTCTGAAAGAAAAAGCTCCTTGTGAAACAGAAGTACAAGGCTGACCGACGCAGTCTTCAAAACTATGAGTTCTGGACTTAGAAAATTTAAATATAAGACGAGGTTACTGTCGGGATGATGAGAGACCGAAAAACCAAATATTATGCATAGAGTACGCCGAAGACAAAACGGAAGGGGAAATTGAATGTACGCCAGAAAACATTAAAAGCACGAGCCGTGTTGTATAACTAAGCAAAATGAAACGCGTAACGTAGCATAAAGGCAAGTATTTGCAGGAGTTCAAATCCCGTGAGCAGAGTGCTCAGAAGTGATGAGCGCTGCTCTTCACCTACTTCGCAACAAAATGTAAAAAATTCTCTCGTTTTCTGAGAGCGTCACATGCGCTTCGGAGTCTACTCACGAACGATGCTTCCTCAACGGCCAAGTAACTCCCACTCGATATGCAACACGGAACAGAGGGAACACGAGCAAACCAAAAGTCTGTGATTTGCTCCCTCGCCGGAATGAAATTTAATGCAAAAAATACCGGAAATAAAAAGCAGGCAATTATGAGCGCCCTCAGATGCACGATTCAGAAAATTCAGAGTAATTTGTTCCTGGACGTTACCCAAAAGTAAACGTAAAATGATAACAGCGATGGGACCATATGCACACGAACTTCAAATTTCCAAGTATTATATTTTAAAACTGTGACACTATATTATACGAACTTGTACAATCGCACACAGCAGAAACATGTAGGTAGCATTCGTAAGTCTAGTTTGTGATTTCAGGGCTTTGCTTCGCCCGGGCCAAAAGCATTCAGGGGACCCGCAACAAGCACGACTTGGGGAAGAACTTTTGGAACTCGGGTGCGCCCAGCCATCGCTCAGCTGTGCAGAGTGGATGACCTTTTCGCTGGATTTAATGATCGGTCATCCGATGCATTCGTGCAGAAACAATGAGAGAGATCGACCACGAGATCGAACAGACTGATCATTTCTCAATTTCATCCAAGAACAATGGCTTGAACGCGTGATATTATCGGCAATGGTAACGTGTACGAGCAGGTTCTGCAACAGCCTCACGCGCCAGAACGCTTGCTTTCACCAAATCATCGAGCGGAAACGGCAACGTAAGCGAATAATGAAAACAAATTTACTTTCATCGCAACAGGGATCTCAATGAACAGCTAACAAAGGAAGTGAATTATGTCTGTACTTCAATAAAATCGACGTAGTTGTTCGAAATTAAAACCTCTTGATGACGTTTGTGAAGTCAAATATAGAACTAAGTTCGCTTACGAGAAGTAATCAAAAGATGGAGATTTAAAAATTTCAAAAGTCTGAATAAAGAGAGAACTCGGAAAACGTTTACTTAAAACTTATATTACAGAGTTCGCAAAATGAATTCATGATAACATTATGAAAAAGTAAAGAAAAGTCTAAAACTCTGAAGCTAACCCACAACGTCAACACTGGATACCGTTGACAACTCTACACTACATTGAGCTTCCAGTACCAAACAAAACTCACTTCCTTTGCTAACTCCAGCGCACGCAAGCGTCGGAAAAAGATAACTGGCTGCTCTTTTTACAATAAAGACGTAATAAAAGAAAAGACCCGAAGCGAGCGGTAGCGGCTTATGACAGAAAATTGGACCTTTTTGAAGATCAAAAGAGGCCTTAAAATTGGTGCTGAGATCGACATCATCCGTTCAAACATCACAAAAAGTAGTTCCAGTCCTTGCCTGGCTTTTGGTACATCCTCCATTGCTAAAATCCCATAATTATTGAGCAACGCGCTACTGCAGGAAATGCACCAACTCTTGTATTATATTTTTCTTCTCTTGTATCACATCCTAGACGTCAATCACGTATCTCAGGAATGTAGATTTGTTTTGGTCATATTCTTATTTCGAATACCAGTCAAGGGCATCGAACACAGGAACCAAAACACGCAGAAGACTGAAATGCAACATGAACGCATTTGCCTGTGGCCGTTTGAACAGTAAGCCAGCCTCCTCTACGAACGCGGAAAATAAATAAAAACGGTAAAGATAAGGCTAATTGACCGCACAACTACCAACAACAGCCGCTAGAAAGTTCTGGGTGCATCAGAATTCTTCTCGTTGGTTTCGCGGAGGAATTCCTGCACACCAGCTGCAATCGACAAGCCTTCAGTGCCCGAGATATCGCCAACACATTTGAAGCCTCAAACTCCCACTAAAGCCTCTGAATATAGGAATTATTTAGAACCAGATACACATTAACAAGAAATGATCACTGCCTAACAAAACACAAGCTAAAGAAAACCTAACACAAAGCCAGGATGAATTTTAAACAAAACATGACATTATTATTACTATTACTATATTATTGAGGACTAAGCGTAAGACTCAAAATCCCTAGCCACAACAGAGACGATCTTATAAAGAGAAGAGACCACTTTGTATGAACTGTAAAAAATAGGGAATCTATGCCCAAGGAGTGTTCTTACACAGGATACACTGTGCAGAGAAACAACACATTAAGGAGGAAGAAGAAGAGGTAAAGACGAGAGAGCGAAGAAGGCATGAGAACTGAAAGAAGCCAAGTGGGCAGGAAAAATGAAAGTCCCTAAGGCCTTTCTATCAATGAGGTAGCCTAACAGTATCCCCGTGGGGGTGCCAGTTCCCATAGCTTAAGACCCACAAACCTAATTAACCCATTGCATGTCATAAAAATGCAGAATACATAATAAAACCGCTAAAGCGCAAATGTACAGCAGTGCAAATACATTGCAGCAGCTAAAAGCTAAAGGCAAATTATGCATTGACCCCACAGCGGCTTAGATGCACAAAAATTAGGATAGCAAAGAGTCTTTAACTTTACCAGCATGCTTAGAAAATTACAGAAATTCCAATCGAAATCAAATGCAGAAGAAAGGCTCTATTCAAGAAGAACAAGTGAAACATGCAGTAAATCAACAAATTAATTGAAGATAAAATACGACAGGAATTGGGTTCAATTTGGTTCACTACCGAGGGACGTACGCTTTTAAGATAATTAGTGAAGTCCCTAAAATATTAAAAAAGCCTATTTTCCAAACAGGCTAACCCGCTTATCTCTAAGTTAAAACTTGGTTGAACCTTCCGTTAAATTTCCAAATCATTTTAGAACCAGAAATATTGGCCACGATCACATGCAGCGAAGTTTCTCAAAAAATCCCTTGTCAAAGCACGAACGCTATAAGAGAACGTAATAGTTACACTGTTCAAAATGAAAGAGAGAAACTAACATACGTGAAATAATCATGTCAACAAACATTCGTCGAATATGCAACTCCCATTACACGGGCTTCAAAGAGTGGCCATCATTTTCGATATGACGAAACAAATGGCTTCCGTCATAGACAGTGAAATTGTCTGGAGTTGAGCGACAGGCCTACTTAGCAGTTTGTCACGAAGACAAAAAGCCTCTGCAACAAGAATCTGTTTCCCTGGAGTCGACAGCACTTTTAAAGAAACGACCGTAGTCCCATAGAGACACATCCGCATATTTTAGTTGAGGAGCTGTCACGATCTGCGAGGTCCTGACTTGTTTATGCTCTACCTTATGTTGCTCAAAGCAACGATAATGGGCTGTCAGTAATAAAATGAGTGTTTTAAATTTTACCTGCGAATGAAGAACGAACCATTGTGCAAGATAATGAAACTACGCGTGAAATAAATAACGAGCGAAAAGCGTCTGAAACTTCCATCTACTTATGCAGTAGCCAATTATCAACAGTGATAACGTTAAAAAACAACGCATTACTTCAACAGCAACAGCTCCATAATTCGAAAGCGAATTTTTCCAGAGGCATTTTAAGATTCAGTCGGCCAAAAGCTCGACGAATCTATTAGAAGTCAAAATGTCGGCGTGATAGCTTGCAGGATCGAATCGCACAATTTTGGTCCTCTTACGAAGTAGCCAATTTGTCAAGTAGTTGCAGTACCGAAAACCTTCCGTCCCCTAAATAGCTTTCACGCTAACCCTATTCCGTCCAATTTTCTACGGAGCTTCGAAAATTCGGCGAAGAAAAGTGGGAGGAAAAACTCTGGGAAGAAACTAGACAATTGCCGGTTGTAACGCACGGAAAGATGGACAGAAAAAAGGGCATTTAGAAGACGCATGGAACTTAAGCGTGAGAGACGAGACAGTCTTCTGACCAACGCGGGGGACCAAGTCCGAAGAATTGAATTTCGACACGTGAACCTGGAGATGAAAAACGGAAAAGATCTTTTGAATGGGCACTCAGAATCCCTCTGAATTATAGACCTCGATCCTGCCCCGCCGAGGACGGCATCTTAAGAGTTGCGATAGAGCAATACAAGGTGGTCCGGAGGCGGTCCTATTGGAAGGATAACTTATCACATGCGGAGGCGTAAACATGACCTTTCAATCAAAGAATTCTGATTAGCAGATTCAAAGTCTTCGCTTTGCCAGGAGTTGGATGATCTTAAGTCAAGTGCGAGAGTCTTATCGTATTAATTAACTTGGAACTGAGAAGCAAAAGGCAAGGCAGAAAATTCAAATTGGACGCCTCTCGCACGGTATTATGAAGTTAATTAAGGGTATTCGAAAAAGCGGGCGTCAACTTTTCACCAAAAGTTAGAGATGAAATTAATCGCGAGAGACGTCTGGCAGGGATGCCAAAGAAACTTGGCTTTCAGAGGACGAAAATTATAAACGTCAGAAAGCTCAGTGTTGTCGCTGCCGCTAAAGTTCCAGTAAAATATCGATTAGCAATTAAAACGATGGCAGATGTACAATGAACCGAATTCAGTGCACAATTGAGCATTGGGGTTCAAAATTTTCCAGGAAAATTCAAGAAGAAACAATTTATCATTTAAAATTCTAAGAGTATGACAATGATCGTAATTTTGCGTCGGTAGTCGGACGCATATGAAATTTCGGGCAGGAGTAGTTGCCGTGTTTGAGTTACGGCACTTTCTTGACGCCAACGTCTCTGACTATGTCAAATAAATCAAGCCTTTTATTAACGTGTAAGTAAAGTTTTCCCGTCTTATTTAAATGCACTAAGCGTTAATAGGTAGGTTCTTATATGTGAAAAATTTTAGAATACTTTTGTACGATCATAGATTCGATATATATCATAAACAGGAAATATCTTCAATACTATAAATAATGATCTGTGAAACTTAAAAGCGGTAAAAATTCAATGGAAAATGTTGAGAATTACGGTCAAGGAAAGTTATTACTAGAAAGAAACATACAATTTAATGCTTCACAACTTTCAGTTTCTCAGGAACAAATTTAAAAAGGCAAAAATCTTCGTACTAGTTGTTTTCCTTCGTACCCAAACCATTCTTTGGTGCAACTATTCATGCAATCTATAAAACTTTATACGTGACCCGAGAGATCATTTATGCGCAATACTAGAAGGAAAAAGGCCAGTGAATGCACCCTGTTTTAGATACCCTAAGAGATTGCAGCGGATCTTTGCTTTGCTCTTACGTCATTATATACTAAAAAGTAAATCATGAAGCGTTAGAAAGTAACGAATGTAAATTTCTATAATCAAAGATTCCAAAAAATACTGCTGGAAAAACTTAAGAGTAAGTTTAGTAGCTTATCCAAAAGCCTTGCCGACAAACCCTGCGACTGGCTGTAGAAATTCACCAAAATCACCGCAGTGCACCAAAACCGTTCTGCGAGAACAAGCGGAGAAATTCTTCCATATTTGCTCACGTCAATGGAAATCACAATTTGAGGGACGATGTAGCGTCGAACGGGCCGAATGAAGTCAGAACGGACCCACCAAGCGGTTCGAAGGGACTTTCAATACGGACAAGGGAGCAAGGGAATCACGGTGAAATGAATGTTTTTAGAGTTCAGACAACAACGGTTGGCATAAAATACTGTTTAGGACTTTTATCACCGTGAGTTGATTTGTAGTGTATTGTTATGCAACTGAAGCTGTACGAAAATGTCTAATAGAAACAAAAATGAATTGGTATGATAAAATACCTAAAACGAACATAGCGCGACAGAGCGCTGAGCAGGGAACCTTCAAGTTTTTTACACAGCAAACGATAAGCATGAGCAAAAATACTGAACAAACACAGCAAAAAAATCGTTCAAGTGTCGTTGATTCTGCGGTGGGTGGATAAATATTCCCAGGATGCTCACAAAGCCCCCAAGGTATTTGATAATAGACGCTTTCGAACTCGTCTTCCACTCTCCCAAAAAAGTCTATGACACCAGACGAAGAAAGCCAAGTTTCCTCGATAAGCTGATCGCAAGCCCACTTTAGCGCATCTCTCTGGGTGGCCAAGCAGCTCCTGATTTTAAACCAAGCGCACCTAATGATGGACGCAAAAGTCGTTGGAGAGAAATCCTTACCGGTACGTTATCCAGGTACAAAAGTTCCATAGGCTCCCGTCAGCGCGTTACGAGCATTTTGAAGGATATTATCGGATTAGCTAGCTCTTAATCAAGTAAGGCTCTCGATACCTAAATTTAACACAAAAAAACATCAGCATAAATGAGACCGGATATCTTTGTGACGAAATTGATGTGAAAACGAAAGGTAAAAATATTTTCGAAGAATTATAGACGAGTATTTTGTAGTCATTCCTAAGAATAGCTCGGAATCTTTCTGAGATATTCTCTGCATCGCTCAGTGACTCAGAGAGGAAATGCATGCATGTTAAGAGAATGTCACCTCCAGAACGTCAACTAAGTGACTCACTGTGACCAAGTGACTACGCCACACACGCGCTTAAAAAATCTATTCCCAAAGAATGCTAACCCAGAAATGAATATACTCCCATAAAGAATAAATAGATATGATCAAAGTCTCATTAACTTACGAACAACTCAATGGGCGCAATTGAAACATTGCACCGCACACAAAGTTTCATTCTGCGAAACAGAAACACAACTATAAGTATGAACATTTGAGAACGGCACGAGGAGAAGAAACTAGAAACAATAATCATTAGGGACGCGAGAAAAAGCAACCGACCTAAATTCAGAAAACCATAACGAAAACGCACAGAAAAAATGGACGTCAGCCACAGAAGTCTGAAGGCAAGAGCGAACGCTGGTATTCGTAAGGAGATCGCATACTTCAAAAGAGGAAGGACTACCTACCTGACTGGAAAACATTCGCGTAGGCTCCAAGGAGATTTTTCGTCTCCAAGGCCGAGAAAAAGCTGTTGCTAAAAATTTTCCCCAAGGTCAAACAAGGAGTAATTGCAAAGGTTTAAACGCGAGCGTGGCTGTTCTTCATAATACTGAGATATTTCGCTTGAATTCATTCAAACGCAGAAAGAAAACATTGCCAGATTTTACCACTCGAAATTGAACGATACCCCGCTGACCACGTTTGCAAATTAACCTATATTGATGAATTAATCAAATTACACCGTATGTTGTTTGCCTGCTTCGGAAAAAAATTGAACAGGAAGAGCTAGGAACCGAATTCAATATTACCTTCAGAAATAACTCAGCATCTGCTCGTCAGCACTAGGATGGCACTCGGCGTGCATAACACGATTTGCGGCTGGGAGGTTCAGGAAGGACTTGGTAGTGGCTGTGGGTATGCGGTGATCATTTCAAACTATCATTTCAGAGTTGAAGCAAGTTATGATGAATGAGCCAAACGTATGAAATTTGTTTAGTGATTAACTTTAAATGTTGAGTTTTGATTAAAATACGTGGACTTTCAAATGATATCTAAAGCCATCTCAGTGGAATGGAATCCGACTTACCGGACTCGAGAGGTAAGTGATAGCAATACACCCAAACGTTACTAAACGTTAGAGCCATAATAGCAGCATACTCTTATCCTTGTTAAAATTAAGCAGCAAGTCAGTTTACACAGAACATCACATGATTTTATTAATTCATTCATATGAATTGAAATGAAAAGATCTTCATTGCATTTACTTGCAAATTTTACGGTTATGCTTTCTGAGACACCAAAAGAAGGAATCTCTACGTGGTAATGACTGTCTTTAGCGTCAATTAAAAATTTCTCAGGCGTTGAGTTCACACTAAATTTCTAGAGAGGTAATTTCATAATATCCATTACTAAAGTCAATGAACGACGTTCACGTCACATTTGAACTACATTTATTCGGCAAGAGATGTAGATGTACAATATCTAACTCTGGAAAATAAATTTCGGACGTTTTTCGGCATAACTTCCGTGGATGACCAAAACGAGAGGAAGAGCAGCTTCAACACAAACAGAAGGTGTTCTTTTTCGAGGTCTCGAAAGAGCGAAGGCTTTTAGGCCTACTCCATTCGCGTGTCCAAACGCAATAACACCAGAAACAATTCCTCCGCGCCCTCAAAATGAACGTCTATGCTAAAGAGTGCTCTTCTGTCGAGGTAAACAAGGTAGTTACGATTTCACAGTTCGGGAACTAAATGATTCAGTACGCACATTTCAGCAACAGAAGTGTATCTGATTTGTAATAGATAGAAATTTCGGAATATATATATATATATATATATATGAAAGATATTGATATCAAAGTTAAATATCGCGGAGAACTTGGAAAACTGAGCCATTCAAGGGTATGGTCAACACGCAGACTCACTTTTTTACTCAACAAAAATTAAACAAAATAAATAATAGGTAAAATATTTATCAGGTACATAATACACTAAAAACTTGTTGACAAAAATTATACGAGAAAAATTATAGGTAATAGTATCCGTATTCGGTATCAAATAGGTAACTTCTGTTCGTGATAAATATTTCACGAAACATTAATGGGTAATATATCGACCCGTTTTATTGTTAGTAGTTGGACCGTCTGGAGAGCTTATGTTCAATTTCAAGACTGAACTGAAGGAAATAGGAATTACGTTCTACAACAAAGGCGGCTTCACCACCTCCCTATTAAAAATTACAATTGAATATTACAGCTAATCGCAGTTTCAATTTAAATATACGAACTAAGCGATTACTCTGAAGTGATATGCATCATTAAATTTACCCATCGTTTGATCTTTGGAGATAAACCTGCAACACGTCAACCAAAACGAATCTTTCTACTTAAACTACACAAGTGGTATTAATAGAAAAATTGGTTGCATTATAATTATACTAAAAAACACAGTGAACACAAATTCACTAAAATTCCCATAGAAATTAATAAAGAGAAAACAAATGAATATGTAGAAGTAAAAGATTCACTCACCAGTGCATAGTATGCTTTTCCCACATGCACGAACATTAAAGCGTTAAACAACTTTTCACGCACTGTTTCTTCATCGCATTTCTTGAGGCGTGAATATTATCTCCGTAATTTAAATTATGGTCTAAAATAAACAAGCTTTTAACTCCGAGAAGGCGACAAGAAAACAACACTTTTCACTCGAAGAAAAATCCAATCTTCACAATTTGCTAAGCATTTCATCTGCAAGAAACAAGCTCATTTAACATTGTCACACCTGAGATATACTAACATCAGAATTAAATATGAAATCAGACACAGGGAACTTCTTGTCCTGTTTTCTATCGAGTCAGATCAAATATTTCTTGAACCTGCATTTCAAATAAATCTGTTTCATCGCCAAGCATGACTTGTTGAAAACACTTCGCACATAGTATCCAAGTGTCCCAACAAGAAAGGTTTAAAATAATTTTCTGTAGGCTATACCTAGCACGAAGCAAAATAATTTTCCGTATACCTAGTACAAAACCAAAATTGCCGTATTACAGGACCAAATCGTTAAAAAATTATTGAAAGCTAACCGTACATCAGGCGATGGGAGAGGAAGTGTAACTTGAATTTACTTCTAGTATTAGGGGCAATTTTTGGCCTAGTAATTTGGGCAACCACTCGGGACGGCTAACAACTCAAT
The DNA here is from genome assembly GCA_014220935.1 of Platorchestia sp. MABIK. Lineage (NCBI taxonomy): Eukaryota > Metazoa > Arthropoda > Malacostraca > Amphipoda > Talitridae > Platorchestia > Platorchestia sp. MABIK. Next base: position 240,988 of record JACJUY010000295.1, read on the forward strand.
TACTCGAAGCGACCGAAGAACGGGTTCGCACCATTGCAATTCTTTCTTCCTTATGAATTTGAAAGTCATTCCGCACGAACGAATGTTATCCAATCACTGTAGAAGAGTAGGAAACACTTAGTTTTTAATGAAACGCAATAATAATCCGTTTCAAAATTTGCTCCCGTAGAGTCATTCACAACCAAGCTGCAAAAGCCGCCGGGAGAACAAGGGTGACAGAGCGACCGCCACGCAACCACCCCGAATGACTGCTACGTAGCGACTGAGTTGGTAGGCTGAAAATCAGTCTTCGCTCAGTCAGTTGCCAGAAAGCAATTACAAGGAGAGGTTGGACTCTTCGCTGCCAAGTACCATTTTTTCAACAATTTACGGTAAGGAGCAGGTAATTGCCATTGTCATGGTGTTGTGGTAAATCAGGTGAAGCCTAGTTTGCTAATTACACTATGGTCTTCGAGAGAAGAAGACACGTGCTTCACATTTAGTTGATCATTTGCACTGGTATTATTAGGAAAATTATACACGCACGTGCTACTCATATTGAGCGTGGGATCTGTTTGAATTTGTTAATACTTGAGATCATTTGATTTCTGTTCCCATCGAGCAATGTCTTGGATACTGAAAAAACACTGCACTCCATTTTCATGACCGACGCGTGAATAACAATTTTGATTAACTAGTAGTTATTTTTGCTCAAAAATTTGAGGAAATTTTACTTGGATAATTTGTATGAACAAAAATATTTTCACGGATGCATCTTTCGCATTTTTTGGACTAGCCTTGCTAGTTTTGCGAAATTAGTATTATGAATTACCTGTAAATTCTAAAATTTGAATTCATCCTCATACATATCTCAGTGATAAATTGAGTTGTATGCATATTCATTTTTATTGTTCCGTTGACAAATTTCTCGTAAAAAATTTTGAGTTTGACATTTATAAGCAGTGCTCAAGAGAAACTCGACAATCTTAAAGTAGATATTATTTACAAGTAATCCATTGATATTACCGCATATTTTGATATAAACTTATTAAGTATATTCATGTTGCTAGCGTCATTCCAGTTTAACCGAATTGTTTTCAATCATAAATCTCGTCAAACGCACTCGATTTGTTTTACAAAATGATAGAAAGCTTTTCTTTGTCTTTTTCAGGTTTTCTGTCGATGCAAGATAAAATTTGGGATTCACGGGCAATAAAATTTGGAAGTTTCTCTCAAAATTTTCCCAGAAATTTCTAATGTAAATATCAGAAGAGATGAGATTGCAGCACCCACATGATGCAGCGGCCTATACAAAGAGAGCATGGGAACGGGGAACCATGATGCTGCCAGCCTAGCGTTATGAGCGCTATTTTTTTCTGAACCGTAATTTATAAGGGTACGAATCTGTCACAACCAATCAACTAGTACGACTCAGCTCATACGATTCAACATAGACGATGTAACTAATACGATCCAACTAATGGAATTAAGCAAATACGATTCAAGTAATACAATTCAACTTACACGATTCAACTCATACGATTCAACTAACACAGTTCAAGTAAAACGATTAAAATAATACGATTCAACTAATGTAATTCAAGTAACTCGATTCAAATAATACACTCCAACTAACACGATTCCAGTAATACGATTCAACTTATAAGATTCAACCATACAATTCCACTCAAACGATTCAACTCATACGATTCAACTCATACGATTCAACTCATACGATTCAACTCATACGATTCAACTCATACGATTCAACTCATACGATTCAACTCATACTATTCAACGAATGCTATAAATGACTGAGACTAATTCTCGTCTGCAGAGAAGTTCACGTTAGATGATGCATTAATAGAGGATAAACTGCATTCACTTTCAGAAGCAATGCTCTGATCTCTTTTACATCAAATATTTTTATAAACACCAGATATTTTGAAACTATGAAATGCTTAACTGAAACTTCCTGTCTCTGAGGGAGACTGCTGCATTGAGGAGTATGAATGGACCCATTCCATAATATCTCAATGATCATTTCTCTAATTGAGGCATTTGGGACGTCTACAAAATTGGGTAAAGTTAAATTCATTCATGATTGGATCAGAAAGCAGATGGTGAGCGCCAATTCTAGTTTTTACGCGCCTGTAACCCTCAATTATTCCGTGAAAATTGAATCCATTACCTTATAGCTCACAGGAAAATGCTGGGTTCAAATATCGTTTGCTGATAAGAAGAAGTTGTACCACAAGGAGACGGTTGTGGGAACACAGCGCAAAGTAGGGCAGAATTTGCCATAAAGTATACATCTATAAAATTTCAGATTATAAATCATCAAAAGAAGTAATGAACACCCACTTAATGCAGCGTATAGACCATATGAGGCCTGCAATACTTCGTCTTGGGAGGGAGAGTACGAATCATGATTTACTTTTTCCGTGAATCCACCGAGCCTGAAAAAAACTTTGATATGTAAAAATTATAAATAAATCGTGTAAATTATATAAGTAAATTCAACAGAATAGCTTATAAAAAGAGCAATTTTTATAAGCACACGGTTTTTTAATTGAAGTTTTCAATTTCGAAGTTATGTTGCATGGAAATGGAAATGAACGAGTAGAAAATGAGCAGCTTTTTTTCTTACGGGTTGAGAAATTTTGGTCATTAAATTCAGTACAATTAGTACAAATCTATTCTCGACAAATAAATAATTCATACCACAGACGAATTTCAGAACAAAATGACTTAAATCCCTTTTTTTAGCTCATTTCTTGAATTTATGAAGATTTCTGCCTTGCTCTCGTTGTTTGTAAGTTTCAAAAACAACAAGCTTTATGAATTTGTATGATGCTAGCCCAGTTTCAGTGAGTTTGGTCAATATTCCCGTGTCACTGTGCCTCAAAAACTCCATCTTTTAGAAGTGAGCGAAGCTTGAACAATAAAATAACTACCCAGAACTGGAGGCATTAAGAAGTGAGGCAAAAACTAGTTCCTGTATGTTACCTATATCGCCTAAAATTATATTAGGCACGTAGTACTTTTTGCGTACACAGTAACTAATACCCTGCGTGGCGTGTGAGAGAAATAACGAGTAATATACGTACCACGCGGTTGTGCTCTAATGCTTTGTGGCGAGCGCAGAACAGAAAAATTGAAGTGCTGACTAGAAGTGGTAGGCTTGACGTACATGCGCTGAAGAAGGTGAACTCATCTGGTAAATTATCCTCACTCTGCAAGTTGATCTGAAACTGAATAAAGCAATCCAGTACCTCAAAAGACGTGTGATGAAATAATATTACGTAATAATTCTATTAACCACTTAGCTAGTAATATCACGCTTACGAGCCTTAAATCTTCGGGTTTTTGTCAGAATTTCAGCTCAGAAAGTCTTCAAGAACGTCGTATGCTTTTACTCAATTTACTCACGCAAGTAATAAGTTTCCCTTTATGTGTGTGAGGGCCCTGTGAATACATCAATTCACGCGGCAAATTACAGTTGCCGAATATATACATCTCCACTAACGAAGGAAAATTCACAAAACATTATTCTATCACTATGGTGTGAAGAATCCTGCATTGGCTTACGTATGACGGCACTGAATGACAGTGTCTCTAATTTAAAGCTGTTAATCTACCTTTGAAGTTATGAAATATTTCTTCCCTGTTCGTTGTATAAAGACGCGGTGTCTTCATTAGAAAAGTGAATTGCAATTAGGGGCGGATTCCGTTTTTAAATAACTTGAAAGCGTTGCATCAAGTAGAACAAAGGTCTGCTGCTCTCGATACCCTTAAGCCGGACGCACTCAATGCAGTGCAGTTTTTCATATGGTTACTGTCTCTATTGCAGAACGCTTTGAGGTACGTATGTTAATTGTGCAATGCATCAATTTTGTACAATAGACGCGGTGTATTAATGGCAGTTTTAAAACCTATGGTGAGTAGAGATGATTTTCCGTTGTTAATGAGCATCCATATTTAATTATTAATGTGTCTTAAAAGTAAGCGTACAAATTTAAAGCAGCTGGTGCGCCAATTACATTACATTTTTTTATTATGTTTTAATTGTAAAGGGTGCTACAACTTTTCATGTAATGGTTTTGGGTGCACTCATATGAACTGCTATGAATTTCTTCTGATTCACTTTGACAAGTCAAGATGAACTTCGGTGTGAAACATTTCAGAGCCCTAAAAAAGACGACATCAACGCATGTTGGCGGGAATGAACATAAATCATAAAATGTAGCGCTTAACTATTACTTTTTTCAAACGTATTTTTGTGAGTATTGCCTGAATTCGCTCTCTTGCTGAAGTACTCATAGAATTTCATTGCGGACCTTGAATTCAAAATAAATTTTTAGCTTTTAATTTAAGTTTTCATTTTTGTCGCCCCTCATCATAAATGCATTTACATATATTCCACATTTTGTTGGTCATAAGTTTTTGGCATAAGTCTTCAAAACATTTTACGACCGTGAAGATTCTCAAAAATAAAAGGAACTGAATCAAGATACTGAATTCTATCATGTGAAAGTTGAAAAGCGGCATGAAAATTGGCGCATTCCAACAACAGCATTCAACCTTTCTAAAGTATTGTATTCAGCAACCCAGATTACAGAACACCAAACTTTCATTTTTCTATTTATTGGAAGCGGTAGAACGTGCGGAGTGTTGAATGTAGTAACAGTTTGCTGAGTCGCACCAATCTTGTAGAAGTTCTTCACTCGGACTCCCCTCACTCGCGCGGCATTGTCATGCGCGCACTGTTCTGTGCCTTAAATCTCCCCTCGTACGCCTAGCCACGATTTATCTACGTAGGCAAGATCGTGTTTGCCTCATGAACTACTTTTGTTAGCGTACTCAAACAAAAAGTTCCTTTTCTTCAGATGCTGAGTCTCCGCGAGGATTGTGGGAATGAGAGAAGACTGGAGTAACTGCTAGACAAACTCGACGAGGCATCACTCATGGGCGAACTTGGTTCTGTGGCTATGACCACGCACCAGAGATGTTTGACGGCGTCGTTCTAGACTAACTCAGTTCTATAGTCTCATGAAATCACTCTTTATCAGTCATAAAGTCTACTTACTCGATCGTAGAGAGTTCGAAACATTTCTCTTAAAAATGCGACGGGTCTCTGATGTTTGAAAAACTTGAAAATTTTTATGGGAGGACCCGGTAAGCAATAAATTATAATTCAGACCTCGCTTGGTATTGTACCTGATTTGGAATCCTGAAATGTAGTTGTTAGTATCAAATTTAACGCGGATGGATGAAACAACGTTCTCTATGCTCTTCTTGGTACTATCTTTGAGAGTGCGATCCTTGCATCGATATAACACCTTCTTTAACTAAGCATAATTCATCATGCTGGTTCCTCGGGAATATTTTTATAAACACTTGAGTTTCTGAAACTAGAAAATACTTAACTGGAACTTCTTGTATATGGTCATCCTAAAACCCAACTTCCACTCAAAATGAAACATTTTCATGGCCTGAATTTCCCTTTCATTCTTGGAAGATGCGCTGCATTGAAAACTGTAACATACCGTTATCTTCATGTGCTCTATCTATTGCGTTATTTCTTTCACCTCAAAGAATGTGTTTAAAGTTTACTATGCATAATATTTTCCACAAACCCACATAAAAGGCATCTAATTTAAAACGAAAAAAAATCAATTCGACATTACTTGATAAAAGTAAAATTCTAAGATAGGGGAGACATTTTTCTTCAACATCAGAAAGCAGAAGGAGATATGCCATTGAAAGTTACGCTAAATAAAATAAAAAGATACATTTATAATGAATTATAAACACTGCGATAGTCTGTGCCATTAATACGTACACTCTATTGAGAAATGTTATTGCTCAAGGTGAAAATATCTATTTTCAAGTGTAAGAATGTATTCCTTAAACTTGAACGATACACTAATATCGCGCAAGTTCCTGGTACAAGAGACATTGCTTCTTAAAATGCTGGAATCTCATTTTGAGTATTCTCTTTTTAAGTAGAATTGTTAAATTTCTTGCAGAAATCTTGCAGTCATTTTTATAATCTTGTCGCACTAGCCCAAACTCTTTGAAATTTTATACTCCGGATGAGAAACCAAATTATTCAAAATTTCTCTTACATAAAACGTACACTCAAGCATTTTATATACGTGATGTTTCATAGTTTGTTATTCCATACCAAGAATCTATTTCTGATTTGTCTATTGGGCCCTGAAGATAGTCCACTTCAACTTCAATCAACTAGGGTGCTATTATGCAGATCAAATTAAGTATTAAGCTATTTATCAAATGAAACTAATTGTGGGGCCATTATTTCAGATCAAATTACGCGTGGGACTATAACTAAACCCAAATTGAAAGCGTTGCTATTTATTCAGAATTAAATTAAGTAGCGAGCTATCATTCCAGTCCAATAAAATGTGGTGCTATTATATCAATCAAATTTAACGCAAATGCCTGCAGTTCATTGACGAGTGTAGCTACATGTTTCAAAGAGAGAGGGTCTCGTCAAAAATTATACAGTGGCCGATGAGTTTTATTTTTATTTTATTCTTTATTAATCTGAAGGATATCAGCGAACTATGTGCTGATAGACATGTATATGACAAAACCATACCGTAATTTCACGTATTTCAATATTGATAAATCTTGATTTTCCAGAGACAGTATAAAATGTACGCAGAAGTTGTTCATTCCTTAAAAAGCAACGAATTACCAACTTCTAAATGTGAAGGAATTGAAATCATGACCAATTTGTATATTCTAGAGACCATTTAAAATGCGGTATTTAGGTCGTTATGCCTGAAGAGCAACAAATTATTTTACAAATTTAAGGCCGGTCTGATGGAGTGAAGGAGGTAGCACGCTATCAGTGTTTGGTTACCGTCACCATCTGCTCCTTAATTTGTGTCTCCAGTGTTCACACGATGACGCGGAAGATAGCCGGAGTTGAACCCTCGTACCTCGTGCCCGCCATCTGTCGTCTACTGCTCTTCACAGTCACATTCTTTTGTACTGCGGGGTATTACGTCTAAAACTAACTTCAGTATGTAGATAACCTGAGCTCCCGATCCTTAGGAAACCTCACAAAACCCTCCCGTATCAGTTCACCAGATGCTCTCGAACTGGCGGATTGGCATCACGAGCATGGGCAAGATGGCGGTACCCTGCGTTTATGTCAATAGTGGGTTCGCTGGGGCTCTCAATTACTTCCCAATTGTTGATACGCATCTGCTAGGAGTGTTGTATTTTCCGTGAGCGCGTTTATCGACAATCACTCGAGGAACCCGTAATTGACAGAATCGAACTGTGCATCTCACCTTGGTTGAGACATTCCATTATGTGCGGCGCCGATTTCCGCGGTGATATGCAATGTACAATTTCGTCCCGTGATAGGGGCCGGCTTCCTTCTAGGGTAGACGTCGTGTGCAGGAAGCTGGTGAGCAGCAATCCCCTATTCTTCCCACAAACTAAGTTCTATCAAACGGAAGCATAGCTTGCAGAGTTCATAGGTCGTTTCAAAAGCATCATATTGTTTCCAGCCGAGCGAATATCAAACGAGGAACTGCATGTCAAAAGTCTGTTTGATCCATTATCGGTTCTTCAATCCATGATCTCCCGTTTCTTCATACGTAGGCTCAGAAACAAAATAAAAAAAACTAAAAAATGTTATTATTTTCACATTTTCTGAGCAACTTAATTATTCTGAGCAAATTTGATTTGATTGGTAAATGCTATTGAGAAGAAAATTATCCGGTAGCATGTGGTGGTCATTCAAACTGCCTTCAAATTGGTTTCTTAGCAAAATAATAAATTGGTTTCATAACAAACTTGAGTTCTTTAGCTAGTCAAAGTTGTGTAGTACGAAATTAACTGTATAAAAGGGAACGTGTGAGACAGGTAAGACATTTGGCTTTATCTTCATTACCTAAACCTCTTCCAAAAACTATATTTGAGTAGCGTAGACACTCGTTTAACACAAACAAAGTAGTGATCTTAATTAAATGATGTCACCTTTGCTTAGAGATGGAATTTTTTTACTTTATTTGTCCGTCGCTTACGGTTCTTACTCCATTTATCTCAGATAAAATAAAACTCACCGGCCATTACGTACACATTCAATATGGCACACGCAAGAACAGAAGAAAGTATACTTATTCCAGTCGTCCGATGAAAGTTAGGAATTTTTTATACTGAAATGAACGGTAATGAAACATTTTCATACGTCAAGTCATTGAAGCAAGAAAGTTTGAAAATGATGTGTCAGCATTTACGAGAAAATTTCATTCGGCTTCAAAATACAAAATTTTTGCCGAGGACTGATGCCCAAATATTCTGGACAAGTGACCTAAAAGGGTTGGTTGCTCACATTTCTATGTAAAAACGTGTAAAATATTTATGGCCGAAGGAGACATGAGTCTTCTAATTTAAACTGTGCTGATTGATGATCGGCTCAGAAAAAGGGCAATATACTGTCATTATTCTAACGTTCGGAAAAGTTGAATTCTCTATTGAATGAAAATAAAAATGAAATACTCACAGTTTACAACCATGTTCGTTGATCATAGTTGTGGATTTGAAAACCATTAATTGCAGTGATCAAAAATACAAGTTGAAGTTAGCATAAAACATTGCATCGCAACCATGAACTTCAACTTATGTATGATACAAACAGCGCGGATAGAACAGCATCAAATGAACTCGATTAAACCCATCTCCGCAAAAAAAAATCTCATGTCACTGGCGTCCTGAAGAGTCTTGATTAATTATACCGCTGGAAAAGTTAAAAATAACATTCTTCAAACTCATTTTGGGTGCAAAATTCATCGCGTCAGCCTTTCAAGCATCGTATTTTCTTCGATTGTTCAGATATTCAGCTGCGCAGCAGAATGGGTGATATTATGAGAGATATGCAACGTCACGACATCTGACCTCATGGGTACCTAAAATGCAATATCAAGATAAACACACAAGGCTATAAACTGCAAGTTAATATTTGTTCATTCAACAGAGAATATAACTTTTTGAAATATTAGAATGACTGTATTGAACATTCTTTTCTTTCCGAGTCCATCATCTATAGCGGAGTTGGAAATTTGGAAAATAATCTTCATGTTTCTCGCAGTCATGAATCTTTTACATAATTTTTCTTTGAAATATGAGCTAACTACTTTTTCGGGAATGTTGGTCCAGAATATTTGAACATCAGTCGTTGGCAAAAACTGCATTTTGAAGCTGAATTGAATTTTCTTGCAAATAGTGAAAAAGTCGACTTAGCTACGCTGCGCGCAAATTGGTCATTTTTTAAATAAAATTTATCTAAATACTCGCGATTAAATTTTAATGAGCTTACGCCTCCAGCTTTGCCGCTGTGATAGAAATTATTTAAGAATTCAGATCCTGAGCTCGAAGACTTCTGAAAAATACTGAGGAAAAAAACGCGACCTGAAAAGGTTCGCCCGAAATTGAATTAAATGCTTCATTTTTAGGCAGCTGCGAGTTTCTTTGTTTCTTTAATGCTGCCATTTTGCTCACTCTGTGCCATCAACGTCTCGCTGAATCCTTAAAAAAGAGTGGGAATAAACATTGCTAAATTATGCACAGACTGTACTTTTTTCGTAGCTAAGTCTAGTCGTTGTTGAGTGAGAGCAAGAAAAGAGTTATTTTACCTGCATCTTGAGCGGGTATTTCTAGCGTGAGCAAGGCGGTGTTTTGGGGCAGTTCGCATCGAGACTGTTCCCACAGGCAACGAGTCCACTTGTTTTGTTATACTTGGCAGGGCCGCGTCGTTAATTCCCATCAAGGAACAGGAGGAGGCAGAGAACGTAAAGCTCATCTACTCCTCCTTTTAACGAGACGTTGCAATGCAAGTAGTGGCTTCTTTCGCCTCTTCTTCTATGGCGCGGCGCGACTTAATGCACTCGTTAGGATCCTGTGTGCCTTTGCTCCTTGGGTCCCCCACCTTGCTTGATGTCTTCATCAAAACCTGATCAGCAAGTTCGCCCCCCGCGCCACCAACCACAACCTCCACAATTAAGCCCTCATCACTACCTCCGCGGCTCCCCCTGCACAACTCCCGCCTTCTGCACAGCTCCGTCCGATTGCCTCAATCTTGACTGAGATCTCTGTAGGTTGTCTTCCACCTAGGGCACCTTTGTAACCTTACTCAAGAGAAATAGTTACAACTAAACCCTTCCAACAACACGGCTTTTCTTGCCCACCTACAGTCAAGACAACTCAATTACGGCGGACTCGCCAACTGCTCGCAAGTGGCCCAGAACAGGGCCATGCTGAGCGCTGTAAACCCTCCAGTTGTTGATGCTGAAGTCCGATAAGCAGATGTGCAGGAGAATATCGCTAGACCCAAGTGATGATTACCGAAGATAGCCATCTTGCTTTATGGCACCTCAACAGCTCCACAAAAACAGAGTTCGGACGCCGACACTTGAGCTAACTTCAACAACTCACTTTTCTGCCAACCCGTTATTAGGCCAATTATTTTCCAAAAACCATTGGTTTGTTTCGCACCCTGTGGACGGAAAATAAATTTGCTCCAAAAAACTCACGTTAACTCAGTTGACCTGGATGGAATGAAGGGAAATTTTAACTGCTTTCGATGTGCACTCATGTACAACTATTTTTGAAATACATATTCTTGCTTCTCTCTCTGACTGGTGACGTATAATCGTACAGACTTGACTTGAATTCTTCAAAGAGAAGTTCGCGCTGAACCCTGCTCGGGAGTATTAACAGGTAATCTACTCTTGCACTCAGCCATGAATTTCAAGTCGCACGAGAAATGTTACAGCAAATGTGAGGAAACGAATAACGTCATGAGAACGTCATTGCTCTGAACTGCCGAGACGCACCACACATTTCAAGCAGGCGTATTCATCTCCGGGCGATCGTGACCCACTGCCCAAGCACGCCATGCAGTTGTTTTTGTAGATGAATTCCTGCAAGTTGGGAGGCACGCGGATGCTGACATACGCACAAAAAACACGATGACGGCCCGATTGCGACTCATGGAGGTCCACCAAACAAGCGCCTCCAAGGTAGTCCATCCGTCGAGTCTCCATATAAGGGAAGCGATGCTGTCGGGCTGGGCGCTTGAACGACGATCTGGGTGGCGAACATACGAGTTTCTCCTGTTAAAGAGTCCATTATTTATTCAACGTATGACTCTATTGGAACATCAAGGGGCCCGACCAAGCCTTCGCTGCCTTATAGCTGCTCGATGAATACCGATCAGTTTAGGCTGCCAAAATCTCCCTCTTGATAAAAATGCAACATGAACTATGTACGTAAAATGTGAAATGTGCAGCGCTGCTTTCATGCCGCAGATGCTGATCATGGGGGCTCGGAAAAGTGAATTATGGCGAAGCTGTCGAAATCCGAGGGTGGGTCAAGATCACTGGAATGAACGCACGCAATCGAACTTTGTCTTCTATTGACACCCACGTGCTAAGTGCACGTTGCTGTTCATGATGTATGCGCATGTTCTACGGGGAGCATGATTCATTACGCTTGGGTGGAAGAGTTAATAGAGGGCGATGAATCCTTCAGGGAAGAAAAGAATGACCTGCTTCTAATTTATGCAGAGAAAACTTGTAAATTAATCATCACCCTTTGTTTTTCTAACACCCGGAAAGGTAAGGGCGTGCTTCTCGCAGAGCTAGCGGTTCTTTTGCATTAATTATTTGTGACAAAATTGACGTCGCTGTGAATTAAAATTTCTGAATAGATTTACATTACCTCTAACCTTATACACATGTGACCATTTTAAGTTTAAGATACAGCGAAATCCCTTGATTTCCGAACCTAAATCTTAAGAAAGACTGTACAACTTTAGCCGGCGTTTCTCCGAAAATATTCGCAGTCGATGTTCAGAAAATTGCCGGGAGAGAATTCCAGCCGTCTTATCACTCATATGCATGCGAGTTCCTGGACGTAGCATTTCTTTTCTTGCGGTCGCAGCAACAGTCATGTGCGCGGTACAAAACATCCCGAGAAAGGATATAATTTTGGTGGGTCGGAGGTATGGGTGCATAGACCACCGAGGCGATAGGTGGTATTTTCGGGGCATGCATTTATGATGGCAAGCGCCAAGATTTACCGGCAACATGCGCCACTGTCGTAAAAAATGCTCGTCCCAAGAGCTCCCCTCGCGGTCGTTGTGGAGAGTATACGCGGCATCGACGATGAGGCCCTGCGTTACGCTAAGTGTTCCCTTGCTTTCTTCGCAAGAACTACAAGTGCTGCGGGGTCTAGAATAAATGCATGCGCGCCTTTTTTAGTCTTCTGCTCTGCTCGATAAACAGGCATGAATAAAATTACTAAGGTGCGTTAAACTCTGAGCGCGCGGTGAAGCTTGTGGCTCGTTTGATAAGGAAATAAAGGTTGTTCTTTGTGTGCACATGCTCTGTTTACTCGTGGGCCTTCCCTTGAAAAGGAAAGCTATTCATTAGCTGTGATGCATCAGATAGAAATCAAGCGTCTTGTTTCTTCCTTTTCTTGACCGATGTATGGCTGCACATTTGATTAACTAGTGAGATGCTTTGAGTTGAGTTTTATGACTTAATGTCAAAATTTAACTGTTTCATTTAGTAAGAATTGAGAATCAAACACAAATTGATTGCTAATGAATGGAACAGATGAAGTATTACACATGAAAAAATTAGTTCGGTAAAATGTTCTTAATGTTGCCATAAATTTTAAAATACTCGGCAAAAGATTAGCTCGGCTCCAATTCACAAAAGATTGAACCATCACACAATTGTAAATAAAATAAAACACAATGAGGGTGGCATGTTTCAAGCGTAAATACGTATCGAAAACGTTCATCAGATATTTAAGAAACTGCCATACTGCCAAAGAGCGCGGTTCTTTTAATTCCAGGAATTTTGTGAGCTCGTAAGGTGTAGTATTTTATTGCTGTCATGTAGAATAGGCAAGTTGCGGGCTGGTGAAACACTTCAGTCTCGCGTCAAGATTTGTCGGTTGGGTTGGCCTTTTTATGGCTAAATTTTTCAACTTTTGAGATCTTTTCAACGGAATTTGACCGTAAACACCACTTTGCGCCTTGAAAACCTGTAGGGTTGTCAGATACTACGTTGTCTTATGTTTCACTCGTCTTTGAAAAAAAACATACTTGGTGATTATAGCCAGAAAAATGCTAATGTGGCAACACCCATTGTCTCTTTAAGCATTGTGTGTAAATTTGTAAATGATGTTCATTTTGAGGGTCCTATTGTTTTCCCTCTAATTGTTATGGTCAACAATAACTCTTAATTCGATCGTCAATCCTAAATCCGTAATAGATATGTTCATATGTACAGTAAATTGACATCAGTAACTTGTCATAAATTTTTGAAATCAAATGAAACTCGGATTTCAGATCAAAATTGAATTATCACTGAGTTTCCAGACGCTAAAAATGCAGCGACTGTGTGATGTGAAGGATAGGATGAACATGAAACTTTTATCTCCATAGAGTAATTTTATATGAATGTGCATAAGCGTAGAAACGTTGCCTATTCTAATCTCTCTAAAAGTTGGCAATACTGAAGTGCATCAGTTATGCTTAGTTATCTATGATGCATGCAATTAATAGTTAAAGTTCCTTACATAAATATTGTGCAACGAAACAATCGAATCGGCAAACTTTGTTGCACGGCTCGAAGCCCATCCTCTGTTGTAAAATCCCTCCAGTATCCCAGGCAAACAGTCTACGATAAAGCTTTGTAAGCGATTTTATTAATTCTGGCTGAGATTGCAGAGCCCCCATGTGCCCAAAAACAAATTCCAAACCTCTCTTTCTAACCAGCCTCAAAATAAGCGTCAACGCCAATCATAACGTGTCGTAGTCGACATTGGCTCGTCTGCATCACGACAATTCACACAGCAATCAAAAGCCTTGGCCTAGGCTCTTAAGCACAAGGAAGGAAGCATCTCCTAATTAATGAGAGGAAAAAAAGATCGTTTGGGGAGGTGCACGAATGTTTTGAACTGGTTGAAGACCAACATATCCACCAATAAATTATATTCTGATGAGATTTTTGAAGAATCCATGTAACAGACGTAACGATCGCTGAGTTCCTTTTTCAAACACTGATGTTCAACCTACGATGGCCACGAAGAAATTAATTAGCGTTGCGACTCTTTACTTGATTTCGTGTTAGGGTGACATCACCTACAACGAAAATGTGACTGCCGAATCACATTGTAACATGTTGCAATCAGATATAATTTCATGGATGAATACCAAAGCTTCAACCAGGAAGCTTATGTTCCAACAGGAGTAGGCTTCAAATAAGAAGCAAGTCAACGAATTATGCTCGCCCGCACTGCGAGCAAAACTGTTGATTTACTGAGGGGATTCGGTGTGCGATTCGAGAAGAAAGACATTTAGCCTTCCAACTCGCCTGACATGAACCAGTTGGATTATTATTTTTGGCCGCAAATTGATGCTAAATCATTTGCAAGACCCTGCAACAGTGTCACAGTCCTTAAGAAGGAAATAAAAATGCTGTGGAGTTGTTGCTAAATAAACGGCCAAAATTCCAGCGCATTACGTTGCTTTTCCATATGTTATTAGAATTCAAGCATAGTACGGGAAGTTATATGGGTTTATCTGAAAGACGATGTGCTCATAATAGCGGGACCTGATGTAAATTTTCGTCTTAGTATTCATTGTTTATAATTTCCATACTCAAATTTGACTATTTGGTTGAAAATTGAAAAAATTAAATCACCGTGCGACGAAAAAAAAAAAATAATAAATAGAACGAAAGATTTGTATGAGTCCATCAAAATCACGCGTAAAAAACAACAAAATCTTTTTAACACGTGGCTTGCGATACCACTCATCGATGGGTCGTGCTTAAGTTTTTCCTGCAGCGAAACGACCCATCGATGGGTCGTCTAAAATTTTTTCACAATATTTTAAAAATTAATGCTATTTAATAGATCCAGTTAGCGTAGATAATGTTTGGCTTTTATAAAATTCTAACAACTTTGATCTAAAAATTTGAATTAGATACTGAACTTCAGTTTAACCCATCGCATCAACGTGTTAAACGATTCCAAACATGTCTCACGAAACACACGGCACAGAACACGCATAATAATGTCATTCTCCCTCAGACATCGGTGCGCACACCGCCACTCGCTCGGCGTTCCCAGACGCGTGCAGGCTGTTCCGATGCACTTTCTGGAAACGCACAACAAATTCTCGACTGATTTTGCTCTCCCCCATAATGACCAGCTGCGGCCACCAGCCCGTACGAAGCAGGACAGCAATCATAAGCGATACGATCATGACGCCTCGAGCGGCGTGCTATCAAAGAATTGAGACGTGCTTGGTTATGAGCTTCAGTAAACTTTCGTAACCACCCACCACCTCGCTTATAAACTGTCGAGAATAAAGTGGAACCTGTTATTACTTGAGTGGTATCGTCCGTTAGTAACGACCTACAACGGGAGAATGTACTGCGCGGACCAGCGAATAGCATAGAAGCTCAATATGGCGTGGTTTCGTCTTGTTTCCTCGTTTAAATCCAATTATTGTTGGCGAATATGCGGGTACGTGAAATGTATTAGATAATAATTGGGAAATGACAAACCTTGAGAAAAAGTAATTTTACTGCGATATAGCCAAGTCGACACATTCGAACTATCTGTACTTTTCCATTCATAGATTTTTGCAGCATGAAAACGTTGAACCATAGAAAAATGCACCATGCTCATTATTGAAACTGTTTTAGATTATGCTTCATTGGTGTTATTTTAAATAACATATGATTTTGTAGAATCCACCACTCTTAATAAACGTAAAATGTTATCAATGTAATCAAAATTTAAACGGCACGACTCCTGTCGAATGAAATCAAACTGAGCATTAATTACAAAACGAATTAAAACATACTTGGAAAGTGTACATGCCTTACTATGAAACTGTATGTCATCAGTTTCTTTGTTAGTCCAGGGAAAATGACTTTTTCAAGCATAACGATACGTAATGTGCTCATTTTGTGCTATAAAGGCATACAAGCTCACCTACGCTCAGGAGTCTTACGCTCTACTGGCACACACGCTCACCTACGCTTACCATTGTGTAGCTGACAGTGAAGTGGATATAATTGCATGTTAATTCAAAAGATAAAAAACGTCTTTTTTTCTTACGGTCCAGAAAATCCATTTCCATTTGGAAAGTTATTTCAAAGTTTTACCATTTGGAAAGTTATTATTATTTTTAATTCCAAGTTATTTTATGTTTTTAAGTCCAGTCACAGACGATGCAACTCGAACTTTTCAAGTACACCGCAACAGTGAGGAAGTGTTAGTTTAGCATACTGCAGTATCTTACCATTGCTGTGAACGAGTGAGAAAGAAATGAAAAGCGCACCTTGGTGAAGCTGCGAGAAATATGAGACCTTGGTTCTGGTACAAGAGATGGGGTACATATTGACACAGCTGCGAGAGACATGGTTCCTTGGTACTCGTGAACGAGGTGTGGTACCTTGATACTGCAGCCCTAGCTAGACAATAGACATGGTACCTGTTACTGCTGTAACAGTCATGGTACTGTTGCAAGAGACTCGGTACTTTGGTACTCATGGACGAGGTGTGGTACCTTGATACTGCAGCCCTAGACATGGTTGCAGTACTGCTGCAACCATGCACCTTGCATGGTAACGCTGCAAAAGACAAGGTATTTTGAGACTGCTGCCGGTACTGATACAAGAAATATGGTAGCTTGGCACTGAACAAAAGACATGGTACTTCAGTTCTGCTGCAACAGATAGAAAACCTGTTTAAAGCTGCAGTAGAGACGATATCATCGTTCTATAATAAGTAATTAATAAATTACTCATTAGTTAGTGAGCAATTTAGTAGGAAGAAGTGGCAGAAAGTTGTTCGGCAAGCGTACTGTAAAAGCGAGAGCAGCAGAAGTACACATGTGCTAGTAATGCTGCACGGATAAGTGTTTCTCGGCTGATAACTGATACGCTTGAGGGAGTGAATAAACATTGCTTCCCAGTTAGAGTGAGAACTCAATTGTAAGGAAAGCACCCACTGTAGTATTACAGGCTTGAGTCGCTCTATTTCGAATGCTGAACTAAGGCATGGCTCAAAACGAGGTCGAAACACTGCCCAAACGAAAAGCAACAGTGAAGGATCTCATGAATTCTTGCTGCAAAAAATGTGGGCACCCTCCGGCCAAATTCGTACCTCTATGATAGGCCCTTGCTCGAGCGCGAGCAGCGTAAGTCAGGAGTTCCACATCGGTGTTTTCCATTTAAAGAGAGCTTCTCTAATCCCGAATTCATGTATTACAGACGCTAAAAACTTGGCCTAAGCATCCAGTCCTTAAATAGTGGGTGTTAGATGCGACTTTGTCCGCTGAGCAGAGGCAATTGCAGCGCAGATTTGCCCATATTGGCTTAGAAGAGATTGATAGGAGGCCTTTAAAAGGCAGCTACGCCGCTCTATCCAATCGCTTTTATTCAGGTCTCAGGGCGGATCAACTTCTGACGGAGAGGCAGCAGGGTTGCTCAATTTATTGCCTCCAAGGTTATTCAAATAATTGGCAGGCATGGCTTGAAAATTTGTAGCAACTTCTAAGTAGGGAATTCAATGAGCTGGAAATTACAGGCTCACGTATCGCGATCGATGCTCCAATTTTACCTAAGAAATTGTCGTAATTCGTTCGAACAAAATTATGATTTCTCCCTACTCTTGAAGGGAATTTATAACTTATCATCAGAATAAATTCTTGTGCGGAGCAATCAGCACATTGGAATGAAGTTCTTTATAAAGTTTGTGCAAGTGTAATTATTTACAATTAAATCCCATTTATGAAGTGAACTTTGGAAGTGTATCCTTCAAGCCCTGTTGCCTCATGAAGAGTTTTACGTAAATATTTTTTCGTTAATGTTTGAAATGAAATTCAAGGTACAAAATGTGTCGGACATAAAATATAACTGGTATTTAGATTACGTTTAGGGGTTGTGTTACCAAGTCATTGTTAACGCCTGGAATAAAATAATTCCTAAATTATTCTCTCATGGTTACACACCCAAAGTACGCTTAAAAATTATATTATCATTTGTGTGCAATATTGAAAAACTTGAACCTAGCTCGACTGTCTGATAGGAACCGAGACGAACTTCTATTGGCATGTGTAATTGGATTTGATCGCCAGACGGAATGGGTTTTGATCAGCACGCGGAATGAGTTTCGATTGGCGGACGAAATGGGCTTTGACCAGTGTACGGAATGAGATGGGATCAGCGTGCGCAATGATGTGTGATTGGGTTGCTTAATGGGCTATGATGTGCGTACGTTATGGGCTGGGATCGGCATTAAAAAGTACGTGATGAGTTGTGTGAGTGCTACTCCTCTGATATTGCGATAATTGAAAACTCCGCTGAAATTGCAACAAATGAAGATATCCAGACGAAGCTTCGCCATGCTGTAGCTCACGTTAATGTTTTGCGGCAGCTGTTCGTTTTTTTTTTCAAAAAAGTAAGTTGCAAAAAAAATGAACCACCGCCATTTTCATTCCTACTGCTGAGAGCACACACGAGTGTATAAACATCAAGTCTAATCTTCAGAACCCTTCAACAATTCTGAAAACACTTTAGAGTGCAAATTTTCTTCGGCGCGTTCTCCATTTCAAAGTACTCGGAGAGGGCGAAGAAGCTTGGGACTTTTTATGAGTTTGTTTGTTATAGAGTCCCTCATCTTGGAATTTTAGGACAACGAACAAAACTTGCCAGGGCTGGGCGCTAATTGCGCCGCCTCTGTTGTTACAGGGCCTCAAAAAATTCAGTGTCCCTTCTAATTATAGTCGCTGGAGGACAATACCTTCAGGCCGTCGTCTCCCATTCTTCGGCGCTAAAATTGACTCTTCAGTCGGGGCTGGTGTCCTTTCTGCTGCGATCGGCGCCTCCAAACCAGCCTGGGCACGGATTTAGTTTAGTTAGACGTGCCCAGTCTAACATTTCGCCGGGCATCTGGGATCTTAGCCGTCCGAGTGTAGCTTCTGTATAAGGCGTCTAAAATAAGGCAAGGATTTAGTTTAGTTAGACGTGCCTAGTCTAAGTTTTTCGCAGGGTATCTATGATTTTAACCGTCCAAGTTTAGCTTCAACATAAGGCGTCAAAAATTTAAGCAGGGATTTAGTTGGCTGTTCTAGCATGCCCAGTCTAACTTCTTCGCAGGGGCATCTAAGAATTTAGTCGTCCGAGTATAGCTTTTGCATAAGGCGGAGCAAATTATAGATATAACGGCAAAAAAAATTGGACGGGAATAAAGCTCAGGTGAATTTCTACATCGCGACACCTGAGAAGCTTGGGAAAATTGGTACGAAAGGAATGCAGCTAGTAATTTAATGGCGGTAATATGGACTTAAAACTTGAGGCCACGCAAGATATGTTAGATTCTGAAAGACATAGGAAATGAGATCCAGAGAAGGGTCAGGTGTTATTCGGACGACTACCGAAACTACAAGATGCTCTTCGTATTTGTTAACAAATTATGAGTCCTACGGAGCTGGCCTTTGACAAATGGCTAAAATAGAAATTATTCACAATACTCAATTAAAAGCCTAGTTAAAACTTACCCCAAAGCTCCTACGTTCAGAACAAAACTCATCACTTACCGAAATGGTAAAATTATTCCCTGTGTGCCATTTCATTTAACTTTAAATTAAATTTAAACGTACGATTTCATTTAACTTTAAACTTTCGAGTCAACTTTGCCGTTTCCTTACAGTTGCACACGTGTGTGTTTACACTGTGCTGCGCTTCATGTCTTTTTACATTTTCCGAATGTAAAATGTCTTTCTACATTTTCCGAATGTAAAATGTCTTTCTACATTTTCCGAATGTAAAATGTATTTTTACATTTTACATTTTCTTTATGTTCACTAGAAATTTTCAATGTGAGGTAATCTCAGCATAATTACTTTTGGGCGTAAGCAGGAACGTTTTTAAAAGAAAGATACATTGTGGGTCTGCCTGAATAGTTAAATTTGCAGCATAATGTTGTTGAGTAAGTTTGAATTACTCCCAATAATAAATCTCAATTTAACCCTTTATCGTCTTGATCAACAAAACTCTTCACGCCTATGCATTAACGATAAAGCAAGTTATATTCACCATGTGGATGAGTACATATCGTTGGTAACCTAGATACTTTTTGGCATTAAAAAGGGAACACTGTCAAATTTTTGCATTATCCTATTACATTATCCTACCTTAAATACTACGTTAACTGTGTCGCAACACATGAATTGCGGAAAGAAAAATACGCTTGTAGATCACGTAAAGCCTTCAACAAATATCACGATCGAAAGGAATTTTGAAAGAGAGAACATGAAAATTCTGCACCATATGTTCTAAATGGATCGATCTCATGTTAGCGCTGCTGCACCAAGCCTTCCAATGTCCTGTAGTTCAAACAACCATCGCAAAACAGATATGTGTATGTCAGGTCTGGCCGATCTAGGCTCTGGTTGGTTCAAGTAATTCGATCACATAGCCCAAGGTTGCATTCAAACTTGCTAAGTCACCAACAATTGGTTGTAAACAAAATGCTGAAGCTTTGCCGAGTCATTAAAAAGTAGCGAAGAACGCGGAATTCTAAAAAGCAAAAGCCTTTATTCTGGCCCGCAGCTCGGCTTCTTTTCGGCGGATGGGCCATCAATTTTCTGTGAAAATATGCATCTCTTCGAGCAAAACATCTGATGGGATAAACCGAAATAATTGCACAACGTTCATTGTGCTCTCATTAGCAAGTATTGAAGCGAAAAATTAGCTATTTTGTTTATTACTAAAGAGAGAAATAAACTTCGAGCTTCTGAAAATAAGGGTCATACATCCAAACATTATTTCGTATTCTTCCTTCCCCCTAAATTTACAACTCTAAATTAACATGATAGTTATTTACATCCTTAGCTCGAATTGCAATTTTTGAGGTCCTTAGTTCAAATGCTAGGCTGTAACCACTTTCTTTGACCCCCTAGTCTCTGTCATGTAGCACACCTGAAAATATTCTAAAAGCGTATTGTAAAAACACATGGGAAATTCCGCAGAATTTCTCATAATTTGAACGTATAGACTCCAAACACAATTATGAAATGAATCCTCATTTTTGAGGAAACTTTTGCAACTCTTTCAGAAGATTCATGTTCATTATTTTTATGCTCATCTAATACAGTTTCTGTCAGAGACTAGAGCAAAGAAATTCTAGAAAATCCCGCATCCATGACCAAAAATGGTATCTAATTCCAGCCGAGACAATAACTTCTCTGTAAATAGCATCAAGATGCTCGCCAATAACGCTACCGTAAAGACTGGTTGGCAAGTGCCGTAATGGTTCCCTAACGCTCGAAAGTCTTCATTACGAGGCTGCTATTACAACATTTGTCAGGCCAGGCGTCAAGAATGAGTTCTGTAAGATTATATTGTTGGGCCACAATTTAATGACATCCTCGGCCCACATTGTCAGCTTCAGAAGGTTCCATCTCGACCGCAAAGTTTGCCCTCAGCGCTCAAAAATTTCTAGGCTTTTTACGGTAATTTGATTTCCTTGTAATAGGATAATACGCCGATTATCGTCTCAGAAGTGCGCACTGATAAGCCAACTATGCAAGGCCTTGAAGAAGTTTGCGGTGTCGGCGCCGTGTCGTGCGGACGCTAAAACAAAATCTTTGTGAAATTCTCAAACCCAACAATAAATATTCACCTTTATAAAATGATACTCCTATTATTTTGTATTGCAGCCAAGAATTTAGCACCTGCATTGACCAAATCAGTACTTTGCAGCTTTCCTCGCTTGGAATAATGCATTTTTATGGTACTAAAAATTATCTTTACTGTGAATGCAGATGAGCAAAAACGCACACGTACTTCAAGAGAGGAATGTCAGCTGAAGTGAGCATCAAGAAGGCGACCAGGAGTTTCAATTCATCTTTGTAATATACTTTAATAGTTCAATTAATTTTTTTTTATTTTTTAACCTATATTACCATCAATACCAATAAATCCTTGAGCAAAAGAAACTGTTGATGAACATTTGGTCATGTTAGTGTTTTCTGAGTTGTCTCTCTTTCTTGTCTCTAATCATTCGAAGAAAGCAGCTATATTTTGGGAATCATTAATCCTAATTCTTCTGCAAGTAGGAGCAAATGTTAGCAAACATTGAATCATGTGTTAATATTTTCTGCTGTGTCTCGCTCTCTTGTCTACAATCGTTCGAAGAAAGCAGCTTTATTTTCGGGATCATTAATCCTAATTATTTCGCTAGAAGGAGTAAATGCTGACGAACAATGGGTCATGTAAAAACATTCTGCTGTGTCTCGCTCTCTTGTCTAC
The DNA here is from genome assembly GCA_014220935.1 of Platorchestia sp. MABIK. NCBI lineage: Eukaryota > Metazoa > Arthropoda > Malacostraca > Amphipoda > Talitridae > Platorchestia > Platorchestia sp. MABIK. The sequence continues at coordinate 263,361 of JACJUY010000295.1, forward strand.
AGTCGTTCGAAGAAAGCAGCTATATTTTCGTGAGGATGGTATGAAGTCAAGTGAGTTTTTCTGGCGTTTGACAGATTTCTGGAATGCTGAGCTTGCCCTCCCCAGCGTGGTGCAGTTCCTGACACGATAGTCGACATCTTCTTTGGCTTGCCGGCAACCCGCGCGTCTCGCGTGCTTAGCTCAAAGCGCCTCACGCTACTTGTAAAGCCGCTTGAGAAACTCAATGGAAAACATCTTATTATCTCGTACAGAAATATTATTTGGCGTCAACAATCCTAATGAAGAGAAAATACTCTGAAGTTCTTTGAAGCGAACGTAGTTGACAGTAACAGGATCCTCGATAAAACTTTATATTTTTGCAGTCTCTTTCTTGCCATGAGAGCGTTTATTGCCGTGCTTGAGCTCGACTCCTTGTTAAAACAGAATAACTCATGGAGCAAAGATGCATAATGGTTCTTCGGATGATAATTTTCATTGCGTTTCTAACGTAAATAGTAGGAACAACTTCAACACATATTTACGGTGATGTTTGGTCCTTTAACGCAATCCACATTAACGCAACTGGAATAGTTTTCGCAGAACCTTAGTTTGAAATCTAAGACTCCGAAAACTTCAACGGCGTTTCAATCTTCAATAATGAATTGCTGAACTCTAAAAATAGTTCTCTCAGCCATTAAGACCTCTGCAAGATTTTCAGCCATATTGGCTGGTTGTTTAAGTCCAATCAATCTTTCACACACTTCAGCGAAGGACAGGTATGGATTCCGACCACGCATTCGTCTACTGTCATCGGCATCGCGGTTTAAAATCAACCAAGACTCATTACCACCTTCAAGCAAGAAAAAAGAGAACTTCTATAGCTTCTTAACTTTCGCTTGACGATGCAGCAGTAGTGCGGGAGGCTAGAGATCGTATCAGCTACATGCATGAGCGGTTGCAGGAGGAAAAGAATAGAGACGTGCTGACACGTTGGTTCTAACATCGGCTCATATGGGGTTACCTTTCATCCTAATCCCAATCTCAGGTCGTAAGACGGATGAGTTAGGTCTTTGAGACACACCCGTCAAATGGATCTGTTTAGGGTTCAATGTTCTGTAATTGAAGGCTAAAATACATGTCGTCGATTGGAAGCAATTTTTAAGAGATTGCACACCTTGCAAAGAACTGATAGAATGATGAATCCAAACTTGTGTATTTTTGTCGTCACCCTAAATTCAATTTCAAATGAAGCCATGTCTTGAGACTTGTACATTCTTTAGCAAAAAGTTTTATCATTTGAGCTGTAATATCGTGTACAGAAGTTCACCAGCCACACGCATGTAAAGCTGCAAAGCATTAAAAATTGGCGAGGTCGCTTCTGTGCAATAATGATGCATAAATTCGCCATTGTATTTGTTTATTTCAGGGTGTGACACATGTTTCATGAAGTGATGTCTTCCTTTTAAAAGTATAAAAAATATTTGCGCTCGAATGCATGCGTTAGAAATTCAAGAAAATTAAAACGCACGTTTTCATGTGTGAGAAGTAGCAAAATACTGCTGCTTATCGAGAGAGATGTGATCATTTTTCTAAGTTCAAGAGATAACAACCTATGATTTCTAAAAAATTTTTGAAAGAACCTCAAATTGACGGATTGAACATGAATCGGATGTTGCAAGACTTGTCCGAAAACACTAGGTGATTGAAAAAAATTGTCTCAAAAAGTTGCGAAACTTAGAAACACGAAAACACCGAAATTCAGAATTACGCAATGTAGGGAGTGCTAAGTCACACCTTGCGTTAAATGCTACGATTCCTTCATAGCGCTGCGATTAAGAGTAAAACTCAAAAAACAAAACTCAATTACTACCCGCGTTCGAAAACTTCTTCTGGATATTTTTTATTTGCAAAATAGATTGACAAATAGTAGCTAGAATATGCATGAACAACATTAAGTAACGCACGAAAAATTTTCCAACTGCATTCTACGAGAAGTCACACTTGTTTAATTAATGTTATGAAAGTGGCCGACACTGTTCTTGGCAATATAGAGATTTCAAATCCTAAAAGAACATTATCACCGATATCACTACTAGGATAGAACAAAATTTAACAAACTAGAATAGAATATAAAAGAAAATGGCAACAGCAACGAGCCAAATGGCCAATTCTCTGGTTGTCTCCACGTTCCATACCATTAGACACCATGTAATCACGCACAGGCAACTAAGAAACACATTTACAGTCATCAGTGTTCGCTCATAATCACAATTTCATTCATTTTAACACACCTCGTCGCACAGCTGTTGCTGTGTAACACTAGGCCGCATTAAGAATATCGCGTCAAGTTGAGCTTGCGTGCGTTTCACTAATCTCGTACTCCAAATAAAGAAAAACCACACAAGCAAGTATCAAGGCGTGGAACACAATCATGAGAACGAATTCATGGCTCGTTGGTCAGCTGCTCACACCATGCAGTCATGAAGGCGTATTCCCTCACTCGGTGGTGCGCCTGAACATCCTTCCTTCCAAAATCTCCATTAATATCTGGTGGCTGCAGTCAAGGATATTCCCAGTGTTCGGTGCAAAGAAGTCTCTATTACCGGTGCAAAGAAATCAATAAGCCATCGCGACGACTACACCCGTTTTCACGAACAGCGATCGAGCTAATTTCTTGTTACATGATAAACATTAACTGTGGAAATACTTAGCACTCATCTCAATCCATGCAGTGTTGTGATTAGTTAGAGAATTATTGGTTTCATACGCTAGCCTCATGAAATTTATGGCTACGTCTAAAGGTTTAGAGACTCTTCGCGCGACGTCAACATAAATATCCGATCATTCGAAGTGCTACTGGTTCCGTAAACGGAGAAAACACTTTTCTGTTATGATGCATTCAGTTTTCGGGCCTTTGAATGTAAAAAAAGGAACTTAGGAGACGTAAGCTAAATTTAACGAGTTGATTGCTGAACAGCTCATGAGACTGAAAACTTTGTTGTGTTAAAGTGAAATATTCAAAACTATAGAACTGATACTACATTAAAATTATTGTTTCGTGTGTATAGTTACTATGACGGGACAAATTTTTCATTGCAGTCTGAATGTGCAAATGTCAGTGTTAGTGCTGGTAATAACAGCATGAAATTATTCTCAAAAATTTTAAGCTATTAACTACAGCTTGTTAGTTTGTGCAAACGCAAGCATTCATTAGATTCGTATTTAACTTTCACCTTCTTTAATTATCTGGAACCAGGAGATTGAACATTCGAAATCGAGAGCAAAAATATGTAAAACTTGCTATCTATTCAGGAATCAAGACTATCCTGATTGAAGTCACAGTTTTTCCTTCGATAAGCAGTTTTCTCACCTTCATCCTTGGACTGTCTGATCAGTATTGGAGCTGGTATGCTCCACGCATACCAGCTTAGGAAGAAGAAAGACGTTCATTGATGCCGCTCTACGAATCCTTGAAATCTGGAGGCAGAACAAAACACTAAGCGGATTTCGATCGAACGCAACCAGAAAGTAGTCCTACTTTGCTCTGCTGTAGCAGTTGCCGTCAATGAAAGGAAGTGTCGCATTTGTGAAAGTGTCACATGATGAACATAACAATAAATTTGTCCTTTACATTTTTACATGGTCCAGAAGATACGTGAACGAAAGATTCGGGCACATGGAGGGACGGACTGGTTATCGAATAAAAGAACAAGAAGTACTCCAGTGAACTTGGTTTTGAACAATGTTCACACCATGACTGCATCAGTGAAAATTTTTCTTTATTCTTGGATATCTAGAAAATGAAAATCGAGTTTGAAAACTTTGTTGTTGCGTTGAGAGCATCCTTAAATGAGCGCCTGAATTTAACGAGAGGAAGTAAAATGCTCGATTTTCAAACGTGATCCAAAGAGCGACTGAAAGAAGAAATTACAGTCTTGATTTTTGATTTCATGTTACCAAATTTATGTTTGAACCTCTGGCTTCAACTTGATGCCTGAGTTTCAAGCGTTGTTTAAGCCATGGTTGAAAATGTACAAAGCAACGTTTGAAAGTTACGTATTCAGTCACGGTGTAGGAATTGCAACAAATTCACTCAAACCGATGATTGAGAGTTTTATATACTGAAAGCTAAATGACTGAATGCTTTAGTCTCAAACATCATTCTCACCGTAACTGAAAAACAGCATATCCCAGAAGTCGCGCACCATAAAGGTTTTTATACGAAAACATTTGTATATCAATTTTATCGATCACAATCATCACCGAGACTCAATTTTCCACCCTCTGCATTGACACATGCATCAATTCTTGTACTGTTAGTCTCCCATCCATTTCAAATCATATCTGAAATGTAAAAAAATACAAATTATTGTATGGTGCATGACTTTTGAACACCCTGTATTATATAGAATCTGGTAACCTTGATACCAAGTACACAAATCTACGTAGTTAGGAAAATTTCTAATATGAGGATTTTGACCAGAACAACAAGCGTAGCGTAGCCAAGTAGATAGCAAAACTTTCCATGACGGCTCTATATCATTACGACGTTATTTTCATTTTCCGGAGATGTTCACAAGGCTTAAGTTAAGTCTAAATAAAATCTCCAAGAAGTCAAAATGCAGAGATTCCTTCATGGTGTTGAAAAATTCATCATGAAGATCCTTGCCTCTGTGTACCCGAAGAGACATTGACCTATAAGCTATCAAACGGGAGTCGATTTTCCAGCCTTAGTTCTTCCATACTTTTTCCTTGAAATGGACAAAATTCGAAGCTGTATTGTCGTGCGATACAACACAGCGTGCATTTGGCTGCGATACAACACGGCGTGCATTTGGCTGCGATACAACGCAGCGTGCATTTGGCTGCGATACAACGCAGCGTGCATTTGGCCACGATGCAACACAAACCGTGCATTTGGCTGCGATGCAACACAGCGTGCATTTGGCTGCGAAGCCACACAGCGTGCATTTGGCTGCGATGCAACACAGCGTG
>JACJUY010000296.1:0-60861 GCA_014220935.1 Platorchestia sp. MABIK
ACCTAGTTGAAGTTTCGTCCAAACCTAGTTGAAGTTTCGTCCAAACCTAGTTGAAGTTTCGTTCAAACCTAGTTGAAGCTTCGTTCAAACCTCGTTCGATTGTTTTGGTCCACTTTTGGAACCAGTTGCTATTAGAGCTAGTCTACATTACGTTGCAATACGATTTGAAACACTTATCTATCGAAAGGATTTCATTTCGTTTTTTTTTTAACAATATAGTTAACAGAGCAAGAACCGTTTTATTATTCAAAATCAAAAACTTTATTGTCAATATTGTTTTATTATTAGATATATTAGTGAATAATTTTATTATAACACCCAATGTAGGGCTTATAATGGTTTTATTTTAATATAATTTTCAAAGTATCGGTATCGGTATCGGTCAAAGTATCGGTATTTCCAAGTATCGGAGTATCGGTATCGGTATCGGCCAAAAATGGGTATCGGTATCGGCCAAAAAAATGGTATCGGTACATCACTACTTAAAAGCATCAATTTTTCCGTGGTAAGGGGTTGCGGATAATGTTGCGACATTAGTTCTTTCCCTGCGGACGCTTGAAACTTGTCTCTAAAGGTCGGATACGCATATACATCTGTAGTAACCTAGACCTTGGTTTTGATAAGGTAAGATACTAAATGGTGCCTTCCTTCTTCCTCTCTTTGGATCGCATTTGTTGCGGATAGGGAGGCTGAAACTAACTAATAATCTAATCTAATGTTGATAAAGTAAGCCGTATTTGAATCCCGACCTGATGGTTTAGGAATGTAATAAACCACGAAAGAAAAAACTCAAAGTTGAGAAGTGCGCGATTTATTCATTGACAAAGATTACAATATAGTTGGTACATTTTAGTTCATAGATTAAGTAGTCTTTATGCGTTATGGAAGTTGTGCATGACCACAAACGTCTGCGAAGATAGTTTTATTAATATCATTACGACTACAACCGAACATTGACGAACATACTCGTACGTCTGTGATCATATTCACCATCACTAAAGTTGAGCACCGTTTTGCAACATCGTGAGGTTGTTTAGTGAAAAATTTTCTTCTGCTGCAAACAATTTTCTCAAGCAACCCTTCTTGAGTGTGAACGGCAGGCCAAAATTTACCACGCAGTGTACTTGAGCATTGCTTTTCTACCGCTGTAATTTGCAGGATAAACATTGCACGTGCCGCATTTATTGCGTGCAACTATCACTCGGACTTCAGTCTTTATTATCGGGTGGTGTTTTAAATGGAGGTATTGCAATAATACTTTAGTGTTTCCTATCGCAAGCCATTTTAAATGCAGGTATTGCAACTAAATTAAATACTATCGTTCAGTTCATTAGATATCATGGCGTAAAATATTTACTACACTTGCATGCAGTCGAGGCTCCCTTTCCTGCAGGCTGTAAGTAAGAATCCAAGCTCTAGTTGTCTGAATTTCAATTGAATATTATCACTTTGTAGCATCGTCCACTCATGGAAATCAACTGCAAATCATATCAAGTAGAATGGGCTGCTAGAATCCTTACAAATCCCATAGCTTCTGCTATGTTCACCTTGCTTGTAGGAGTAGACTAACTAACTCGTTGCCCTGTGACACGGCTTAGTCTTGGTTTATAACAGAACTTTCGTGTCTCTATTGACAGGCCGACGCGTCATACTCATGACGCTCATCAGTTAAGCGATATGAATGAAACTATAACTCATTCGATAGCAGGCTACAATATTGAGACCTTACGAAGTAGGACGATAAATATCGCTTTCCCTTGGATGAAACTACCACTTATTCGAAAGCAGGCTACGAAATTTAGATCTTACGAAGTAATCTAGTAACCGACGTAAATGTATTCGTATTATGTAACAAGCTACCTTACGTATTAGTGAGTACTTATGGCTATAGACAACTTGAATTCAATCTATAAATAGAGGAAGGTGACACAGCCTCTGTTCGTTCGCTTCTTTCACTTCACTTGTATTGTCGATAGGTTGTGGTGTTGGTCTTGTCTCCGTTGTTCCTCAGTTTTTGAGTGGCTGAAATCTTTCGAAATTGTGCTCAGCTCCTTCGCTGTTTATATCATTTTTAGTCCACTGTCAGACGGGAAGACCAGTGAGGGTAGTGTTTTCATTAATACGAGTGGTGCAAATGATCGCGTGCGTCTGGATTGTCCCTAGAAGATCTGAAACCGTTTCTCTCAGTGCTTATCGATGCTGAATTTGCACTTGAAGCATCAGCCTTCTGTTTTTTTCTTGATGAACAGACTGCTGTTTGCAAGATTATTCGTAGAAGTAGGAATCTCCCTCGGCAAATTGTGTGTATTGAGAGAAATAGGAGGACTCTGGTGTAAATTGTGGTTTGACTCTTGTACCTCATCATTAGATTACCTATAGTAGGGGTGAAAAGACTGACAAGAAGCATGTGAAACATTCTTGAATTTATGCATGATTTCCTATCTTCTACTGGTGATTTCAAGTCTCGGTAATGTACAAGATACATCATCTGCTACTACAGGTTAAATGCTGACTTACTAGCTATTTTACCTAACACGTGGAATACAGGTCATTTGATTACAATGTGACTCTGCTCCTTCTAGTCTCTGCAGGAGACGGCGAGAAGAAACTACTCGAGGACAACTTTCTGGGGATGAAGTGGGGTGTCTTGCTTGGGGTTGGGGAGAGGCGGGAATACATCCCGGGCTGTGGGGTGGGGGACAGGGATGAGGATTGAGGGGTGACTGGATGAGCAGGGGTGCTGGGACTGAGCATACTGAAGCTCTTGCTTCTCATGACATGTCTCGTGCTCGCTTGGTTGACCGACTCGTCAGTAACGCCTTCGTTGTCGGAATCCATCTGCTGCTCGTCTTGTCGATCGCCTTGTTCGAATGGCCGCACTTGGATCACAGTGGACAACCGGCTCTGCGACCTGCCTTTGGGCAGTCGCAAATTTAGTAAGTCGAGAAGGCCTGCGTTGCTGTTACGCCTACCGTCATCGGGCGTCTTGCGTCCTATGCTGCTGTTGTTGCCAGAACTGTTGTTGCTTTTGTTGCTCATGCCCACGCTGTCGAGGTCTTTGTCCTCGTCGTAGTCGTCCACGTCCATTTGATCGAAGAAATCAGAGCGTCTTTCTTTCTTCACGCCCTCTGTGAAATGGTCGAAATTGGAGCCGTTCGTCGGATATTCAGCCACTCCGCCGTATTTGTGTGGCATCAGCAGCGTCACGTCGAAATTCCCTGAGTCCTGTGGACAGAGAGTGTGAGAATAACAACCAGCGTGCTGCTGTTCAGTGCAATGACGGGATGTTCAACAAAATTCAAGTACTTGCGTGTTAATAAAATGATCCGTCGCGTTTTAAAAAGAGCTATTTGTGTTTACAGAAATTCGCGAGCTATTTCAGAACATTGATTATAGCCACTCTTTGGTAATATAATTGCGCATAGGGCTAATACTTCAAATTCATTGTTTTGTTATTACTGTTGTATAATGCCTAGTACGCATGATTATTTTTAACACCATCGTTAATCAGCAAAACAAACATTCCCCGTAGAGATTTTTTCTCGTTACAATACGCTCTTGTTAGGGCGGTAATTTTTTGACTACAATATCATGTTGGAATTCATTGTAGGCGTGCTGATCAACATGTCAACAATTCCATTTTTATCAGAACTGGTAAGATCTCGCTGAAGATAATCCAGCTCTACATTGTTTAACAAGCACAAGATAAAACGGGATTCATCTATATGATACCCACATTGTCCTCACTAAATTGTTGCTCTAATTGCTTTAACTCGATGGAGATCAAGTGCCTCGTTGTGTGCAGGCCGAGATATCGACAATATCTGATGCGATGAGGTTGCGTGAGGCGCTCTCAGTACGCCTAAATGACCTCTGCAGCACCCCGACCTGCCGACGCGTCGTGGCAACGGCGCGCGATGCTTGCACGCTGCCGCATGAGCGAAGACACGTGACAAATATCAAGAAGATTGACGTGCAACTAACACATGCTAGTGAGATTTACGAGTGGGACGTATGCTACAACAAGCATGGGAAAGGTGCGCAAGCCTCCTACGTCAGTGTCCGGGGCGACGGTAGCAATGTTGGGACAATCCGCAGTATGTGTCCCTCGAAACTGTTTTTGTCTCGGCTGTTGTACAGCTTCTGACCGCAGTCGTTCTGGAGCAGAGGTTTCCAACCTGGGGTGCGAGACAATATTCAGGGGGTACGAGAAAATTCCAGGTAAAAAATAGGATATTGGCTATATGTTGGCATTTTTATTTCAGGGGTTGCGAGCTTTGAATGAAATTTCTTTAGAGTACGAGGCGATAAAAGGTTGAGCCCCTGTTCAAGAGCAACGTAGAAGTACGTTTGTTACCTTGGTGCGCTGATATTGAGACGAGGGTTCTTTGAAGTAGAAACAAAATCTAGTATTTGCTACCCAGCTTTATAATCGGTGACATATGTTGAGCTAGATAAATCCATGTGGGCGCCGTGCAATGATATGTGCTTGTATAGCAATAAACTTCCACGAATAAAATGAATTAGTCTCAGCCTCCCAAGCTTGTCTCGGGGATGCTATTTTCTAGCGTTGTGGATGATCTTGCTTGTGATTTTGATAAAAATTTAATGGTTCATAAAACCCTGTAAGGTAATTCAATATTGTACACGTCTTTCTGAGCGGGTCTTGCGGCGCTCGCGGTGCAGTTGCGTGTTTGCCTGCAATCTGTCTGGCTGGAGCTGGTCATGTGGCTCGCGTGACGTCATCAATTCTTCCGGGGTGACGTCTTGGCCAGCCCTACGTCTCTGGTGTTCTAGTGTCGGTTTTTGAAGCAATTAGCGTCGTCATAGCGATACAGCTCGCAGCGTAAGTTCTTTGACGTGGACTTGCACTGACAGCTGCATTGCTGTGAGCACTTGAATTGTTCGGAAGCACGGCTCCTATTCGCGTAAAGATGTGCATTCTAAAATCATCAGTTTATATTTTATCTTGAAATCACAGAGAGCTATTAATGCTCGTTGCTCTCATTAAAGGTCTTCCTTGGTTGGTATTTTTTGTGGCGAAGAAATGCACCCTTGAAGAAAATGAAGTTTTCATTCTATTTTTACTACGGAGCACCTTACCTCCGTTCCAAATGAATTTAGCAATGTTAGATTCTGTACATACCGAAACATTCGTATTCTTGGACACCGAATTAGACCAAATAACCCCATTAAAAACTCGCAAACCGTAACCTTTTTCGTATAAACAGACACATCATTGCCTGCATGAAAGCTAGTACCAGCGTAACGCACAAACGCTGAAATTAAGCTACAATTAAAGTTAATGCAGTGCATTGTACCAGATGTGAGCGTTTTAACATCCTCAACCACAACCGCCATGTCTCGTGACGCTCGTCAATGCATCATAGATGTTCAGTAATTGGGCTTTATTAAAAATTCGCTCAAAGGAGTGCAGCAAGACCCGTTAAGTGTCACTGCCGTGCCATTAATTGCTGGCAACTTAGTTGCTTCAATTTGCTTATCGGTGTTCTGATACTGGAGGTTCTCTGAGTTGCATTTAGTGCCTTGGGCCACGTGATCTTTTTATTTTCTCTGGCCCGTTCACGGAAATAATCGAAAGAATCTGACAGAGCGTGCTGTGATTATCAGACCAATTTCCACGACATCGATCCTGCCGCTCGTAATCCCGGACAGCACGCGAGGTGTTCTGCCTGTCCTAGTGCGTGTGCTTCTTGAACGATGATCGTGCAGGATAGTGAAGTAATGCTAGATAGTTAAGTAAGGGTACCATGGGATAGTCCAGTGCCTCTACTGGTAGGATAGTCCAGTGCCTCTACTGCAGGGTAGGATAGTCCATTGCCTCTACTGCAGGGTAGGATAGTTCAGTACGTCTACGTCAGAACGTAGTTATATCTACTATTAGGAGAGCGAAGTACCTATACGTCAATGATCAGTGGACCAACATCCAAATGGCTGTGCTTTTGTTTTTGGGAGGCGAAATAGAGTTTTCAACACGAACATAACTCGATGGTTCCGCCACGCATTTCTTTACGTTCGGTTCCTAGCTGGAAAAGTTACTTCCTGTCTAAAGTTATAAGATAGGAAAATCGTACGTTCATGGGTATTAAGTAGAAATATATCATGCACATTTATCTTGAAGTACATTAATCAAAGTATGAGTTGGTGTTAAGTATTTTGAGGTTTAATTTAATTGTTTAGCCCTCATGTGATTGCTAGCTGCACAAATTAACTTTTTAGTGTATTAGCGTGAACACTTGAGCTTTGATCTTGACGTTGCAACGCCTTGCTGGAAAATTAAGGCGTCACGCAGAGATCAAAGAGGGTTCTAGCTGGGCGCTTATTCAGAGTGCTACATTTAAATTTTAAGAAGATCTTTTTGATCGGTCAAAAGATCAAGTGCATGACAAGGAAGTACTTGAAACCTTTTATTATCAATAGAATAACCCCAGTTTGATTATACATACGAGTTGGTGCGATCAAGTAAGACTAGTGCCAGTCGTGTGATCATGCGGTCAACACAAACGTGTTACAGGCCAGTATTGCTGTTGTAGGTGCAAGGTAGAGACTCATTTCAATACCTGCGAGGGTGCGGGGGGAGGCGAAGGCGACCGGGAAGCCTGCTCAGACCCCGGGTTAGAGACCTGCAGCAAGGACGAGGAAGACCGCCGCAGCTGCTGGCGAGAGCCCGACATGTCGGACGTGGTGGACGACCGTGTTGGAGACGTGGTTAGGGATCTCGAAAACATCTTCGCGCTGGCCAAAAGCTGTCCTGCTTGTGATCAAGTCATGGACCAGATGGTCTTTGTACTGACGCACGGTGTCCTTGTGTTGTGTTGTGTGGCCTTCGGTGCACGGAGCTGACCTTGTCGTTGTCTCTAGCGTGTTGGTGTGGAGTTGTGGACTTCTTGCATGGTTTTGAAGGAGCTGTTGTGGTGGACTGCAGGGCGGATTTTAAAGCGTATCTCTGATTTTGCCATTCTTGTTATACTGGTACGTAAATTACTGCTAACGACCAGAGATTGAATTGTTTGACAGAGATTTTGTACCCTCGAAAATTGCAACACTTAGGTACGATGAAGTGCGTACATGTTTCAGAAGTTGATCGTGACTGCTATAAAGTTAATCGATTTTAGAGAATTAATTTCACCTATGAATGATTTTTTTGCCGGAGCTTACGGCTGTGGTTTTGCTGATGATGACGAGGTCTTGTATAGGCGGTGACGTTACGAGTTTTCCTGAGAGCAGGATGGCTGCAGAGAAAGTGTCACGACAGGAAATAAAAGGTCATACTGATGAACTGTTCAAGAAGGCAAGCACTACTGAGTGTTACAAAATCAATAGCACTGATGCGTGAAATTCTCGTAGTAGGAGCCGCTCAATTTTTTGTAGGCTTTTAGTGAACTCGCTTCAAAAGCATGGAGAGTTGTTCATTTTACGATAAAACGCGCGCAGATGTCTACCGCTGATTCGATTCATTTAGCCGTGACTGAGGTGGTTGAGTGCAAGCATCGGTCTCACAAACTCATCACTCGGTCATGCTGTCTTCAATGGTGTTCTTCTCGTATCCAGGTCGATGCTTGCTTCCATTCGATATGAGGGAGAGGCGCGTGCAGCTTATTTATTTCTGGCTTTTAGAAGTTGACGGTTTGTGATGAACCATTGCCATTGTCGATAATTTAACCACCATCTTTAATAACTAATTTCTTTGCGGTCTATTATGCTGCGAGATGTAACTGAAGTTCGAAAAATTTTCTTGATTTCAATTTCTTAAATGTGTAGTTCATCTTGTATTTTTGGCGTGACGAAGTTTTGTGCCCTTTTTCGAAGTCAGTCACTAAATGCACACTCATTTGCTTTTTCTAGTGTTAATTAATTCACTGGTATTTTTTCTTAGAGTTTTCGTAATTTGATGCACTCAAAATTTCCACCTAATTTTATCTACGGCAGCCACTGAAAAAAATGTAGATAAATATAATTAATAAGCAAGGAATTCCTTATCGATCACATTGTCAACTAAAAAGCATGTTTATGTCATCCCGATCTGCCGCTCCAAACAGTGCACACGAGTAAAATAATTTCCTTGACACATAAAAGACACGTATGTTTTTAAATGGATGGCAAAGACAAGAAAATATATATTTATACATAAGATTTCTTGACGTGTCAACCTTAGTAAATGAAGTTCGCTCGGCAGCATCGTGTGCAGGCGAGCGTGAACTTACACGAACCGTAACTTACACGGATAGAAATGGTGCCATTTATTCGTAATTCGAATCCAGCTTCGCATTAGTGGTGTACCGGACAAATTTTCATCTGTTTAAGCCGTTTGCTTAAGCTGATGTTCTACTGCTCGAGCACTGGCGTCTTCATGGTTTACCATTGCGGCTACTTATGTTGGTGCAGATCCGTATTTCTGAGATAATCAGTTATTCGCTAAAACAAAGTGTGTACTTTACATAAAATATCCCATGTGCAATTGTAGCACATGAGAGTGAAGTCCTTCCCTAATATTCGGGCTAGCTGAATGTGAACCGAAAATCTGGGCATTGTGGACACTTCTTCACAGCTGTTGTTTACTGCTTGTGAATGATCGATAATTAAGTTCTCTGCATATAGCTCAAAATTAGAAATCTGCCATGGCGTCGTTATGAAAGTGTTATTTCCGTTGCAAGTTCTGTGTGATCGAGTGCTGATACGAGTTGACTATGGACTGTGGCTCACAGCTTGAGGTAAGCTGCGATGGTTTGAGGGACATCTAGCGGTAACTACCGAGTGTCACTTGGTTGTTTCACCGAGCAGCGAATTCCTCTCCAACTATGTATCGAAATAACGTATTCTGAAGTAGCGCAGGGGTAAAATTGTGTCTGTATTGCATATCGCGTGATTCGCGCAACTGAAGGTTGTGATCGCTATTTTTCGTCTGTCTCGAATTAATGGATTGGCTGTTCCTGTCGATTATGGGCTACGAATTTTTTTTCATTCCCAGTGCATGCAAGGTTTGAATTGTCTTAATCACTTACAGCGAGGAACAAGGTTTGGATCTATTATTTCCAACTAAATCGAACTATTTTTATAACGAGAAATGAATTGAAATATGTTCTTAAAGTGAGACGCGCGCATGTTTTCAGTGTTATTTACATTACAAATCATTCTAGAAGTTGAGCCTAGTGAAGCAATCCGAAGAAAGGTTCATAAATATTCTAATGCTGGTGTCAATGGCAGCATGGAGGCCGCAATTCATGCTCGGCCGTATTGACATGCTCGCTTTGAGACAGCGATATGTGTGTGTTCTGCTCAATTTCTGAATGCTCTGTCCAAGTTACGATCTGAAAGCTGCCTGCGCAGGCTTGGGAAAATTCTTCTCAAGTAATGCTTCACACGTCAGGCCAAGTTTTGATGTTAACACGTTAACTGCGATGGGTTAAACTGTAGTTCAACATTCAATTCAAATTTAAAATCAATTGTGGCAATCAACTTTGAAAATAGCAAACATCAACTGGATCGGGCGTTTATTTAGCTTTCGTTAAATATTAATAAAAAATGAGTTAGTGACTGCAGGTGGGTCAGCAGCACTGTGAAAATTACCTAAGTGACCTCCGGTGGGCCACTTCGCAGGAAATGTGTTAATCTTTGAATTGGCACGGTTGTTCTTTATCGGAGCTGTATTAGCGCATGCCTGTGTTTCATCCAGATGACGAGGCGACTCGCGCACAGTATTTACGAGCAGATATGGAGATTTACGCGATCATGCTTTAGCATTTCTCAACGACGTATGACGTTCTTCTTATTGTGTTAGGACAATTGAAGTGTCGTAGAAAAATTTGGAAATGATGAACCATGCAAATAATTATTCATGTGTGTTATCCACTTGCTGTTAGGCTGGTATAGCTGTGTGAGAGAGGTTATGTAGCTTGCAAAAGGGCCTTCGTTTGTTTTTCGTTTTCGACCCTTAATATTTTGAAGTGACAAGTTTCAGCGTGTTGTGATTCTTTAAATTTCGGGTGTGCAAATGAAGTGTGGCTGGCTGCGTTGCTTGGCTTTTTATTATCTGTTAGTCGAAACCGTCAATTGGCCGCATAAACTCTGAAACAGATATATTATTAGAGGTATTCCTCTTTGAGGGTTTCCTCAAAATTATGCCCAAAGTCTACACTGTGTGCTTTAAAAAATAATTAGTTTCTTACAGGGCAGAAACAAAGAATGAAACCATTTCAAAATTGATACGCCTTACTTGAGTCTCGGGAATGTTATGTTTACGATAACATCACACACCGCCTGTCGGCTGTAAACAAAGAGTAACGTATTGATGCCACTTTGTCTGTATCACTGATGCCGTTGAGTTATCCAGTTAGCCTGGGAGGCGCTCTGACTGAGAGTGACATGTGCTTTGCAGTTCTTCAGGCTCCTAATGGGGACATTCATCTGGCTGTAATGACGCTGCCCTTCCCTGCCATCACAGAAATCAATTCAGAGAGTCAACATACGAGTATTGATCGACATGGATCAACGATTCATTGCATGGAAATTAATTAGAAACACTTCAGAGCGATGTTAGTATTCGTCAGAAGCTCAAAATCGCTGTTGATGTGAGCGCAATGAAGCCGAACCGTTGTAAGTTAGTCAGATTCTGGCACAATCTTTTGATGGATGTAGCATGCGAAGTCTCATCACAAGTCTGAGGCCAGATTTTCAAATGATGTGCGTCTCCATGGCGGTACTACCGGCAGTCAAAAGTCTGTAAAATTGGCTACCGTACGTCTAGCTAAAATCCATGAATGCTTTTTGAAAAAAAATTCAAATGCAACATGAAGAGTAGCCAAGTGTAAAGAAGACATTTCGCTGCTGGTTGTACTGATACGACAATGTCAATTATTTAAAACTGGCTCGTGGTGTGTTGTTGAGACTTGCTTTCATGGCTCGTACAGCAATTAACTATTGGTGGTTGCAATACTCAATTATTGTATACAGTGGCGCAAGTTTTCCGGCTTTTGGGGGCAGCAAGGAGGGCGCTGAAAACGGCCTGTGGTTTGAAGTGACCCTTGGCATAATTGTATTACCGTTGCCCTCATCAAGTAGAAAATTGAATGCTTGGCTTCGTACGTTGTTCTCATCGAGATCACATGTACGTCACTTAGAAAGGCTCATGCTCCAGCTATATTTATTAGAAAAATGAGACCTTTGTTTTTGCTCTACGGATGCACAAAAATTAATTTATTTTTTCACCAAGTTTATAAAAGCAAATCAGTGTCGGTAAACTCAATAGTAACTGAACTCCATCTTCAGAATTTTCAAGGCGCGGTGGTAAAGAAACCACGTACAAATCTGATTAAAGGAGACTTATTCTTTGTGACATCTACATTACGTTTGTATCACGTTGTTCAAGAAACAAACGAATATTTCCTTCTCAAATATTTGTTCTATCAGTAACTTTAGGAACAGTCGTAGACTCTATCCAAAGAAGGCGAGGATGGACGGATCCTGCGCTAGTTAGTGACGGCCGGCGCGCATCGACCCCTCAGTGTGACCTTTGTTACAGCACCCCTTACGCGAGGGAGAGGGGGGGGTCTGCAACCCCCCTACGGTCAGGTGCTGTGCTACGGTCAGGTGCTGTGTGTGTTACGGACACGCAACCGCCGCTCCTCCTAACTCGACGTTTGTTACGAGGGTCAATTTTGGCTTCTACGCCGCACAGTGCAGCACAATACGGTAAGTTATCACGGCTCGTGAGCGGGGGTGATGATGAGCAGCAGATGGGATGAACGGCAGGCGCTGTCGTGAGATCACTGGGCATATATATGCATTGAGATATTCAATTTAACACTTTGATTACGTTTGCGTGGTTATTAGGGTTAGGTTGCTTGTAGCGGGATTAAATACTGACTTCAGTGCTCGAGTACATTTTTATCCTTTCCAATAAGGGTGAAAAATATAATTACGCGGTAATATTCTTCCTCGTGCGCTAAAATCTATTTTAAAAATAGGTGGCAAAAACGTTGACGTGGTATTCATTTACACCGCTACGTAAATGAGCAATTTGCCTTGTGGTAGACATACGCAGTGGTCACTACGTAGGCAACACCTTGAAATACCGTACAATAAGAAATCGCTCTGCTTTGACTCGATGAACTGAGAGTGCACGAAGTTGCGTTGCTACGTTGTTCTGGTCTGCTCGGTCAAGTCCCTTACACATTTTGACAGCTACTTGATACTTCAGTTTTAGTGGGAGGCTTAAACTAACATCTAATCTAACTTCAGTTCTAGTAGAGAAATCCGTGTCACATAATAATTCCCGTCTCGCGGTTTTTGGCCTATAAAATCCAACAGGATCGATTTTGTGAAACATCAGCCCAGCTAAAGAAATCTCAAGGTCCGTATCACAAGTCAATACGCTTCGTTAGTAAAAGTGAGATGCGTGTGTGAGAAACTTCTGCATGGGTAGTTCTTTGTTAGCTGTTGCTCCTGTCACCTCAATATCTTCACCTTTGTTTACGCTGTTTGCATGAGACCGGGACTCCTGATCATTTGCTTTGAAGAATTTAACCAGGCGGTTGTCTATATTTCACATAAGGCAGCTCACTTTGTGCCATGACAGGGACGGGTTGGACAAAGGAAGCAACCACTTGTATTACGGCAGGCATCGAGGGAATCGCAGGCAGTCGCATTTTGCTCTGAGGCTCCGTTCTCGCTGGCCATGAGAAACAAAGGAAGTGAAGATGCCCTCTTTAATTTGGATGTGCAAACACAACGCGTGGTGTGTGTGTGTCAAGCGTTCGAATTGGCCAACCCTGTTGTGGACATGCGCTGCGCAACGGAGCAGTAGGGGTAAACTATTTGGTTAAGTAAACTTATTATCAAGGTCTTTGTTATCGGTAGCGGATGTAATTACGCTCGCAGGGGTTCTCATCGTATTTTTTTTCATTAACGACTTTGTGCTACGCAGCAAGTGATGGCAGTAGTATTGCGTTGATCAGGTGATATGCGCTTGAACTCTCGTCAGCGACATTTGCTGTCCGTGTTTTAACTCGTGCGTGAAGGTGTATGTGATGCGAAAACGATACATTTTTTAATGCTGTCTTAAAGTTCAAATGTTTGTTACTGGGATTAATTACGATTTTTAGCATTATTTCATTTTTCGGATTTTAGTTTTAACTATTCATTAAACATGATTTTTTAATTCAAATTATTCACGAATTCCTCGAAGTAAATCGCTAGTTGCTAGAGCGCTTTCTTTCCAGGCACCCTGATAACTGGCACCCCTTGACATCTAATCTAATATTATTGATGATTCTTGAGTGGAAAGATCTTATTATAGCAGTGCTCAATGTCGCCACACCTGCAGTCCCCTCTGAGGCATACAACTATTGTGTCTATGGGAATGAGTGCTCCTAGAGAGAAGATGCGAAATTCCGAGCTGAGGATTAGGAAGACCTTCTTTCTGTTGAAATAGAAGTTTTTTTTACTATGGGTCATCTATTTTTCGATTCACTGCTATCCTGTTTTCCAGCGCCTATTATTTTTTTCTCCAACTTTTATCACGTTTCATAAAGTTCTTTCTTGCCTGACTTTTTCTATGTGCAGGTATTTTGTGTGGAACGCACTTTATTTATATTAAAAATAATTTATAGATTTAGTTTAGAGTTCCCTGAACTCCATCCTAAATGATACCTCCATCCTTCCTCTCTTTGGAACACCTTTCTTGTGATTAGGGAGCCCTAAACAAACTTAAAATCTAACTTGATTAGACATGTGTGCAATTCTAAAAATATGTCAAGTCAAAATGCACACATCGTCTTAAATAGGGACGATGTTTCTGCTGTGGTAACACAGGTATTTCAAGTTTTCCTATCGTAAAATATGGAGAGAAAAACGTAAACATAAGTTCCTCATTAACATGTTTATTGGAGTCTACGGGACAAATATTTCAGTAGACCTGGAACAAGTGAATTATTGTGACACAAACAATGATTAATTCTAGAGTCCTATCATTCTTAGTCTCATTAATCTTATTCTTAGTCAACACTGCAACAATTTTCACTGTTTATACGTCTACTGCAATGGAAATCTTTTTAGGTGTTTAAATCAATTATGCGAATGGCGGCTGGAAAGAGTGAGCGCAGTAGTGTTCTATTTTGGAGGGTGCGTCTAAAGTCGCTGCAGACCGGATTGCATGGTGGACTTTTTTATCTTACCTTCAAAAATTAAGGGATGAGTTTTTTTCAACTAAAAAGAACATAAAAGATACATCGTGAAGATTTTGCGCAGAAAAAGGTCAACCTGACCCCAATAAGATGGGGCCTACAATTTGGAGTAGTGAAGTTTGTGATATGATCTATGTATGAACCTTCGTTTCACTGCTTCATATGCGCATGATTTATTGTTTGTATGAACAAGGCTTTGTGTTTCATGAATGCTTCGCGTGCATTAAGACCATATTGTGTAAAGGTTTCTTATTCCATACCTAGTGGGCGCTTTTGGTCTGAGCTACGCGTTCTAATTTCAAGTGAAAGTACGCTAGTAGAGTTGTACCACAACAGTTTTGCACCATAATGCAGTATCAATGCTAATGATCTACTTGAATTTACATCATGTTAGCTATCCGCTTAATTAGAATGGTAATAATGATTAGAATTCATCACAACTCTCATTCTGTTACGTTTGTCACAAAATGGAGTGAGAGCACACCAATAGTTTGCAAGGCATGAGAGGGAAACTGTCGATGCTGTCCCCGGTGACGCGCTGTGTCAGAAGGACAGGCACACCCTCACTCTCTCAAATTTCGCGACGCACTGCCAGCGAAGTGGCACCTGAACCTGTGCTCGAGAGCGTCCCCTGACCCGTGATTGGCTAGCACCCTGACACAGGTAACCTTCACGCACACCGTAGGGTACACATCGCAAAGCAGCGGCTGATTGCTTAAAGTTAGGTCGAGTGTTTTATGATGATGATGGGTAAGTTGAGTGTGGTAACATGCGCCACAGACAGACTATAACTATGTTCACTAATGACTTAGAGTATTGTTGTTCGTTATAGAAACTCATGAATTTTTGTTTGTATTGGGATTATATTCCGCATCTGAGTAGCTTTTCTTTAATCATATCGATCTCGTGTATTCCTTATCAGTAGTACAGAGTCCTACTTTAACTTTTGAGGTGATGTCCTAATAATTGCACGAATTTATTGCAAAATTTAAATAACTTGTCTGTGAATGTTATTATGAAATGAGGTAATATTGATATTTTTGTTTTACTTTTATAAAGGCATCATTAGTTGCTCGAAGCTTTTTTAGGTTACACTCGAAATTTTCGCTATGCCCGCTAAAACTTCGCAGCGTCAATAGCTGCAACGAATCCGCCCTTGGTTTCAGATTGTTGATGTTCTCGTTTTGTTGACGCTTGTGGCCGTATTGTTGATACAAGTTGCTGTATTGATGGTTCAATTTGCCGTAGTGTTGACTCACGTTGAATTGTTATTCGTCGCTGTATTGTTGAAATATGTTGCCGTATTGTTGATACATGTTGCCGCATTGTTGATACATGTTATCGTATTGTTTATACACTTTTTAACTCAGTCAGACGTCGCCGCACTGTTCAGACATGTTACTGAGGCCAGTATTTGGTCCTTGGCTACGAACTGACGTCGTAACACAACTTTCAAATATCTATGATTTCTTCAGAAATTTTAGATGTCAACTCGTCCATTTATACAACAACTCCATAATTTACAACAACTACTTCATAAAACCGTTGCATAATTTTTATAACTCTTGCACTGACGAGTCACGGTGATGTCTTCCATGTGTTATGCTGCACTTTACATTTGCTTCGGTCGGCGTCTCTCATTTCAGTTTGACCACAGTATGCGAATTGATTTTTTCACGAGTGCTCAAGTTTTTAGTGTTTATTTAACAGAACTTTTTTCTACGACAGCTTGAAATGCACTAATTGAGTACTGAAGAAGTGAGAATTTTTATTATCACCTTGCGCGGTTAAGAATTTTCAATTAATGTCGTCAATTCATTGCTTGCGCAATAATGTTCCTTAATATTTTATAAACCCCATAAAGGTACTTAGGTATTTTGTGCTGTGTCACTCACGTAGGTTGGTTGCTTCTTTCTTGAATTTTTAAACGTGGCAATACAGAGAACGCCATGTTGTAAACTCATGTAATTGCACTGAACACTAAAATGCTAAATAAAATTACATTTTAGTGCACACCATTGAGAAAGGCTTGAAGAGGCCAGGCCATTTAGTGTTGAGACATCGCTGTAATTTGAAGTAATCCTTTGCATTGCTCCTAGCGACTCTCTCTGGGCATTACGGATGGGCAGTGTGTCCTAGCGCACTTTAACGTTGGTCATTTCAGGGAATGGAGATAATAATACGCGCATTTATCTTGAAATTATGGCCTGCAAGCAACTGTTGCTAGATTTTATTACCTATCATGTCCTGCGTGTGGTGTGTCAATCCGTTTTAACGCACTTGGCTGAATGGAATGCGCAGCGGCGATCTTCACTTTTCAACCTAATTTTTCAGGTCTAATAAGAAGCTACTTTACTTCTGAAGCGTTAGCGTTGTGACATTCACATTGCTCGTTTTCATTTATTTGCATTAACATGTTCACTGCCAATTGGGGCATACGAGTATCACTAGGTAAATTGCTTATTTACGGATCGGTCTGAAGAAACAGCATTTCAATTATTTCAATAACTTTTTTAGAAGAGATTTAAGCATATGAGGTGAAATATCATAATGCTATTACATTTTCACATGTTTTGAGAACGACAAAATTTTTTTCGAGCAGTACAATCGATTTTTAAAGTCTGCTACTTACAACCTTACCTTTCAAGAAATGCCGGAGGCCGCCATCTGTCGGCCTCGGCAGGGAACCTGTCAAATTTAAAACCTCGGCGTGAAGGGTTCCGATTTTAAAATCAGCTTCGGTGGAATGCAAGGGCGCAGCTGTACATAGCCTAAAGTATTCTCCGTTGCATCTAAAATTTGGCTGCTCATAGCCGCGCTGTGCTTGGGCAGCTAAAATCATAGATACTCTGGAGAAAAAGTTTTTGACTGGCGGCTCGCTATTGCTGAGGATTGTGCTGCACAAGCTGCCGCCTATCCGGCTCGGGCGGTCGTTACCCTGACATTAGAGGTCCGTAATTCTTCGACTTTTGCCCTGTAATGCGCTCCTGTTGCTGCGCGCTCATTCGCTCTCCTCGCTCGTTCATCCTGCAGTTGCTTCGCTAGGGAAGACTACTTCATTTAAACTCCCCCTTTATGGCTGGTGTGTCATTATTGGAGCCGCGCACTCACGCGATCTACGTGAATCTCTACAGGACTTTTACTCACTATGTGCGTGGCCTAAATATCTTGCACTTGACGAAATTACGAGCTTTTGTCTTTATATTCAAGTGACGTTTTCTACTAATGGCACCCTTCAGGAGGATTCCAGCATTGTTTTTGTGGGAATTAGCTTCTCTTAGAGGAACATGTGAGGTCCCGAGCTGAAAGTTCGGCAAGCCCTTTGTTTTAATAGAATAGTTTTTTGTTTTGTTGCGAACCTTCTTTTTTTTCAGGTACTATTACTTTTCTCTTAGACCTTTCATGTACTGGATGTGGGGACACGCCTTGTGAATAGATTCCCGCTTCCTTAATTCCATCCCCTCAAGGGAGACAACTATTGTATCTATTGGAATTAGCGCTCCCAGGGGGAAAGTATGTGAGGGGCCGAGCAGAGAGTTAGATAGGCCTTCTTTTTGTTGAAATAAAATGTGTTTTGTGTTGAGGATAATTTTTTCTCGGTTCACTGCTGTCCTGTTTTTCAGAACCTACTACTTTCTTCTCCAACTTTTATCTTGTTTCATAAAATTCTCTCTGAACTTCCTGTTTTTATGCCTCTTCTGCATAAACTCGGCGTTCCCTTACTCCATACTGAATGGTGCTTTCCTTCTTCCTCTCTTTGGAACGTTTTTTTTAGCGGTTAGGAGGCTTAAACCAACAACTAATCTAATCTTCCTCAATTCCATACTAACTGGTACTTTCCTCTGCCTTCTCTTGGGGACACCTTCGTTGCAATTGGGAAGCTTAAGTTACCTTATATTACTAATCTTAATCTTAATCGTATTGATGATATTATCCCCTCAAGGGGAGGCATCTATTGTCTCTATGGGAATTGTCACTCCCTGGGGAAAATGTGAGGTCTCGAGCTGAGAGTCAGGTGGGCCTTCTTTGCGTTGAAATAAAATGTTTTTATTTTGTTTTGTTACATGCCATCTTTTTTGCTTCCGCTAATTTTGCTTCCCCGTTTTTCTTTCTTACCTTGATATTTCTATGCGCATGGTATTTTATGTGAGAACACACCATGTGCATAGATTTCCTGTTTTCTACTGTCTATCCTGAATAATCTCTCCTCTTTTCTTTGTGGGAACATTTCTTTGTGCAGACAAAACACATGAAGTAGTCAAGATGTAGTAGTCAAAAGTACGCAAGTAGCGTTCTTTTTCAGCTCCTGTACCAATATTATAGTATGAATTTCTGAATGTGAAATCCCTGTTTCCTGTTTTTTCAAGGTTTACTTCTTTGACATTCTCGAGTGTGCTTTACCGTCCACTCATGAGCAATTTACTAACCTCTACTGAGCACCATTTGTGAAACAAACACCAGGATGCTTTGATACCGCTTAGAAACGGCTTTGAGTCCTCGTAAATTTCATCACTCTCTGGAGCTGTTTTTTGGTTCATGATTAAGTTCTTGATCAATATTATCTTTCTGGGTGATAAACTTAAATTACGATGGTAGTGAAGTTCCATTGTTATATCTTTATACGAGAACAGCATAATTACGAAGCGAGGTTGTTGAGTTACGAGTAATTAACGCATACACTGGTGAAAGTTTCAAAGCCTGTATGACTGGCTCAGATGTGTGTTGCCGTAATGCATGGCATTTGCAAGCTGCCTGTAGTGAAGCGCGCTTTGTAGGGCTGTTTCATTTAATAATGAATCGCCCGGTTGTTCAGGAGTAAAATATTGCCTACATCCTTTGTGATGAGCGCATCTATTGAATATTCTGCCGCTTCTTTGCCGGAAAGTAATCGATGATGCGTGTTTTGTGAACAAATAAATGCATCATTCACTAAGCTTGTGTAGTTGGCCTTGGGTTTTCCGAGTGAATTTTTACCGTTTCCATTTAAACATTGCCGCTGGAATCTACGCAGTAAGATCAAAGTAGTGCAAAGCAACGATCGCATCAGGGCAAACTGCGGCAACTTTTTTGACGTTGGCAGAGGCTGCCTTGAAACTGCTCAAAACTGCGCCGTTGCGAGCAGGGTAATGGCGCTAAAGGCATCTACTGCGGTGAAATGGACATTTTTGCGCTGTCGCTATGCTGCGTCGGCAATGCCAGCAGTAGAAGAGTCTGAACCCGCCTTTATTCCGGTGGGGATTTTCAATAGGGTTGAGGTAAATAAATCAGCTTTCCATTACGCATAATGAACTAAATGTAGCCTCCCTATTCAATTGTTGGAACACCAAACTTCAGGCGTGAATTGCTGTGCGTGCTTCGCCTATGTTGTAAATCTAAATATATCTGTTATCAGAGTATCAAGGATGTGCACCCTCGG
Source organism: Platorchestia sp. MABIK (assembly GCA_014220935.1). NCBI lineage: Eukaryota > Metazoa > Arthropoda > Malacostraca > Amphipoda > Talitridae > Platorchestia > Platorchestia sp. MABIK. The sequence goes on from JACJUY010000296.1 coordinate 19,618, forward strand.
TCGCATCTTTATGTCACTTGAAATAGTTACCTTCCAAAATAGCTCACACTTGCTCCAATTAAGCCAGCTATTTCCGTAGGACGGTATCAAGTGACATCGAGGGTGTCGTGCGAGCGAGTCCTGTTGCTTTTGTGGGTTGCGCAGTTCTCGTGATAACGTGACATGGACTCTAGCAAAGCAGAAGACACTTGTCTTCAACGGTGTCATACTCGTCCATAATTATTTCTTTGGTCTTCTTTGTGATACTTTTTGTTGGGATTTATTCATCTGTTTGTTCCGTGACAGCTCAAGTCATTTATTAATCGTGATGTTTATGTTATTTTTTGTAATTCATGGAAGAAATTGAATTGCAATCGTTTGCTTTATAGAATTGCCCAAGTTTTATTTGTTTCATCGTAAATTGACTTCATCTGGTAATAATGACACCCGTCTTTTATGTATTAATTATTCAGTGTATAGAGGGACTGGCATTGATTTTTGTGTTCTACGCAATAAGGAAAGCCTTATTCAGGAGCATTAAGTTAAGACGCCAAGATATGAGTTCTGTTCTGTAAACTCCCCATCTTTAAGGAAGAACATTTCCTGATACAAGACCCGCGTCGCAATTCACTACAATATCTTTGATCGTTCATAGCCATCTTTGGAGCGTGACTGCGTTCCATTCAAGTGAACAAGTGCGCCTAAAGTAATTTTGAAGTATGCGATAATAACTGGAGCCCCTGCCGAGCGTTTAACTCTTCCTTGGACGAGGGTCTTAAGCAATAATTCTCTGCTCGCGCCCCTCCTGCAGTGCACTCGCTGCACCACGATGTGGTACGTGTGTCTGTGTATTTCGGGCATGGTTTAGGTGGGGCTCTGATGCGATTTTTCCTGTATTTCTTTCACATGTTACACGGGTGTAACAGCGTTGAAGGGAATTAATACTTTAATTAATTAAAGAATGATAAATTAGAAAAAATCGCACGAGTACGAGGAACATCATTGCACCTCCGTGTACCATACTCCAAGCGGGCGATGCCTCGATGTCATATGTAATTGCTTGGTAATTAACCCGCCTTGAACTTGCGCTATTCACGCGCCCTCGAGTCGTCAACTACTCTCCTGTGGTGTTGTGTTGACGTGTCGGGGTTGGTGGTGAAGTCTGCCGTTTACTGCGAGTACTGTTGTTATCATGAACAAGGTGCGTTAGTTAGAAGCAAGCGAGGGTTTCCTTTTATTGTACGTTTGAATGAGACTCAACGCAAGTTTTATGAAGCAATTCGTAATGGTACAGTCAGTCAAAAGCTCGTGTATGTGTGCGCTCTACTGTAGAGTATGGTTGTATTACTTGAAATTACAACGTCTCATCAGACCTTGCACTACGTGCTTCTTGAACTGATGCTTGTGTTCGTTATGATCATAAATAACTTGCAGTACTTCGATGTTATTCGGTCTCTGCTGTTGGCCAGAGAGATTTGGAACACGTTTATTGCTTAATAATGAAGAAAATAGATCGTTGGTGTGGGTTTTTTTTAAAACAAGTATGTACTGTGGTTGCTTTTTTGTTGTATATTCTATATATTATACTCATACTAAATTAAGAAATAACGTTATGACCCTAGCGTAAGCAACAATTAGTTCGTATAAGTAATTTTGCTGTTTTTTTTAAACATCCCTCGGCACTCTTGTGGTACAAATGCGTGATGAAATGAAATGCTGTCGGTTGTTTCAGCCTGGTAATATTGTAGTGTCCTATTTGTTTCTAACAAATATTCCTTTTTACTGATGAACGAGAGTTTGTCGGCATTGGAACTGGATTGCTACAGTAATTCGTTGTATGTTTGCGTCAATGAACACTCAAAAATTGAATGGTTGTTGGGCCTCTTAGTAAAAAAATCTACGGTAATTAATCTCAATATTTCATTTACTTTTATTTTCTGCATCTCTTCGCACTTCAGTTTCAGTGAACTATTTTGTCCTTGTTATTTCTTTGCAAGTTTAAAATATGACGTCGGTTCATCTTTTTGAAGTTAACGAGTATTTACTGCTGAGTAGAGCTTGTTCCTCAGCTCACAACTTGTATTTTATTGAATGGCAACGAGTTTTATTGACTTACGGGCTGCTGTGCAATCGATTTTTGCGATATATTAATAACGTGGGGAGAAAATTAGAGGTGCCGGAAAAAATAGGTAAGGGAAATACTTTTTGGAGTCGTTCATGAATGATTACCTAATAAATTTTTTACGTGAACTTTTAATCTCTGAGTTAACAAAGGTCGAAAATATTTTTTTACGGAAATCAATTTCCACTAGAATATAATAGGTGTTAATTTTTCGTTCTTCTTCTTTTTCCATTTAGTGCATGTGGTTCCTGCTGGGTGCTGATTAGAAAAACATAATTTCTTAGCACATTTTGATGTGACTGTAGCGTGCGATTTGTGGGCAGAACTGCGCCGGACTGCCGGCACGGCGACGTGGAGCTAAACTTGATTATTTAACACGTTTCCTGCTTAGGGACCCACCGGTGGTCACTGAGGGGATTTTTAAAATACTGCTCTCCGACCAGTAGTCACAAACTACTTTTATTTGATTTTTTATTAGTAGTCAACAAACCCAAATGAAAGCATGATGCGGTTAATCATTGCCATTATAAAAATTACTCACTACAATTAATTTTAAATTTGAGATGAATATTGAACTTCAGTTTAACCCGCCGCAGTTAGCGTGTTAAGGTATATTTTTCCCCTGACCATAACGTGCAATTTGTGCGCAGGACTGCGTCGGACGACAACGTGGAGCTAAACTTAGTTATTTAAGATATAATTTTTGCTTGACCATAACGTGGAATATGTGCGCAGGACCGCTTCGGACTGCCAGTACGACAACGTGGAGCTTAACGACCTGCTGCTGCAGTTCAGGGAGGCCGAGAGTCTCGAGGAGCAGGGCGACATTCTTCACTACTTGGTCAGTCTTCTTCGCCTCTTTTGTGTTTTGTTGCAATGCTTATTTCATATTAACTTATGTAGAAGTGTGTTCATTAGTTATCACGTGGGTTAAATTTTTTATGAAGGTGCGGGGGAATTTTCATTTTCGGGAAGAGCTGAGTTAGTGTGTGTAAGCGAATTTACTCAACTGAAACAAGAATCTTAGCTTATGTAATACGTTTTTGATATCATGCGCATCACCATCAATCGTTAAAAATATAGAAATTTACAAAGCAACGGAAAAATTATGAAGAGAGCATTACGAAGATGGTAAAATTCATGCATGATCAAAATCCTAAGGAGTTGCTTTGTGGATGTCCAAAAGCTTATGTCTTCGTTTGCGACACGCGACGTGTAGAATGGCCTAATATATCGTTCAGAATACCACCACTCGAGTACTGCTTTACCTCGTTTGTTTTTTTGTCTTGTTAATACGTTCTTTTATATCGGCCAAATACTTCATTGGAAATAATTTGTACAAGCATCAATCTTTTTTTGCGTGTCATCTTTTAAAAAAAAAATATTTTTATTTTCCTACTTCCTGCACTCGTGATCTCCAGGGCATGGAAACCCATTTTGGTTTTGGCCTTTTATTCTTCTGACTATGGCGATCTTGCGGTTACCTGTAATTTAGATACCCTGTTGTCGAGTACAATAAATTTTCATTGTACCACAAACTCATAGCTTAAGAGGAGTTGATGCCAAGTTAGTTTTTAAATGCTTATTTGACGGGTGTTTTATATGGCATTGATGTCTCAATTCAAACATGGCGCTGAAAAAGTAGAAGATATGTGTGTACTACGGTTCATTAATATTCTACTTCATGCATTGAATACCCGCATATAGAAGGTCTCCAAATGAACGAAAAGTATTTTTATTGCACTGATGTAAACAGAGAAATGAAATAAGTAAATGTTGGAGAACTTCAAGGATGGCTTAAAAACACACGCACCTTACTGTTTGCTTTTTTTCCGTTTTTAACTTTCACTCACAACCTAGCTTGGACAAGTGACTTAATTATATATGTTATTGTAGCATGGATCGTTTGATGTAGCTTTGCTGTGACATCGAATTGCACTGATTCGCTCTAAATCCAACGCCGGGTTCTCTATAAGTTCCCGTGTGCTGGAATTAAAGCTACTGAACAATGAGAGTGTTCCTTCACTATGAAGTGTTTGAACGAACTCGTTACGTCATGCTACGGTGGTTGATATCTGGAGGCCATGTTGATTCTCGCTTCCAGGTTTTCAGTTCGACTGCTGCTGCGAGACTCTTTAGGCGACAAAATTTCTCATTGACAAACTAAAGTCATGTTTTTAAGTATACTGTAAGGACTTCTGTTCACTTGTTATCTAGAAATGAATAGACTATTTCTTCGCATTAGACATCTCGGTTTTTGACGCAGGTGGTGGCGTACGGCCTGAACCACCCGACCGGCTCTTTCATCGAGGGGGAGGCTGTGACGGTGAAGGACCTGCTCAAAGATCTGTACGAACGCTCCTGCAACCAGAAGAATTGGGCTCTTGTGCGCCACACAGCCGGTAGGTTCTGTTTTTCGTACGATTCTCTTCATAGGCTGGTCGTAGTTTACTCGTTATTGGTGTCGTCGTGAGGCTCATGCCGTAGTGCATCGCATTCGGGGTGCGGGGTTTTTGATGGCACTCTTTATCAGCCGACACGAATGATTCATCAAGCGAGTAAAATCATAAAGTTTTGAACTTGTTGTACCTGCTAGTGTTACTGCTGCTCTAGTAAACCTCTACAATCTTTTATTTTCTTCCCGATCTTTTTAAAAATTGTAGTTCATCTCGCAACGCAAAAATATGGCGAATGGTAGGAAAATATTGAAACATGCTGGGTGTTCATTAAACGCAGCATAGCATGAACATCATACGACATTTTTAACAGTGAATCGGAGGAATATTTTGAAATCGGTGTACATTTAAGTTCCTACATTTAATACAGGAATATCGCAAAAGACATTTGTTTCAGGTAAATTTTTCATGTTAAAATTCAAAAAGTATAGCGTTGATTTTGCTGAGCATTAGTATTATTAGAATCTTTATTAGCACCCCAAATTTAATTTCGCTGATATTTAAGATATTTTAACTTTCACAAAGCGTTGTGGCACTCAAGATGAATGGGAAGAACGCGCTCTACGTTATGTGTAGCGCATGGTGGTGTTGAAAGTTTATAACACATTTTATAACTTCTTATGCTCACCAACTACTTGTGCAGTTATCAGTTCAATAATCTCCGAATAAAACACTTAGATTGCTCTAATGTAGTCTTAATTTTTCAGGTACACCTTCTCAAATGTTCTCCTTTGATGAAAAGTTTGTGATTTCGTTCTACAGTTCTCCATTACATTGCTTTCGAATGAAACCTACCTCGAACAGATGATTTTACTGAAATAAAAGCATTTGTATAAATTATCTATGGATGAATTTACACGGTGTCATTCCGTTTCATTAACAGCTCAGTTTTATCAACAGCTGAATTTGTTGACACAGTAGCCGTTCAGTTGTCAACGCAGTGGCCATTCAATTGTGCAATACAGTCCTTAAGTCGTGTGAACAGTGTCACGGTGGAGGAAACAAGGTAGAGTCATTTCTATGGGAGAAAATACACCTCCTCTTGTTTGGCTAGCCAATAGAAAGGCTTTATTTCAAAAAACTTTATGACGTCACCAAAACGTCATGTCGTTAGGCCCATAGCGGAGCCAGATTTGGGGGCAGCAGTGCTACCAGATGCAATCTGAGCGCTGCCCATGGTTCGTTGCCGTGACGTCAGTAAACCACACCGTCAACGAGAAAAGACTGGTTTGAACCTACTTAGTTTCCTCTACCGTGAACAGTGTCCATATAACCAGGTCAACATCGATTTACGTCTATCGCGTTTATCCGCGCTACCAGATCCCGCAACTTTTGCTTCATGTCAGGCATGCTGGGCAAGCGCGTCGAGGACTTGGCGAAGGCGGTGACGGACCTGCTGGTACGCCAGAAGCAGGTGACTGTGGGGGTGCCGCCCCACGCAGAGGTCACCATCACAAGGCCCCTGCCCACCACTGAGCTCAGGTCCCTCATCAACAAGGCTTATGGCTCTGACGAGAGCACCGCTATGCTCACTCAGGTGACTGTTTTCGACCCACTCCTCTCTTCTCATTGTAAAGACGAGCACAGTAGTGAGTGTGAACCCTGTTGTTGAACTCTGTTTACCAGCACCTTTCGTGGCATCCGTTGCTGCTGTACCACCTCTCAAACGCCTGTGTATAGTAGGTAGTGGAATGGCTTAGATTTCATTGTGTTGTTCCATTCCATTTTTTGGTCTGCGTCTGAAAAAAGGCGCTCATCTTGAACAATTACTTCCTAGATTTTACTCAACCGTCATCCTATCCAACCGCTGTAAAATGAAAATTTTCCTATAGTACAAAAAAAAACCCTTGCCTTGTCTTTACACATGCGTTCGTCCTTGGGATACAAGTATGATTACACAATCTACGTCCGTGTACGTTGGAATGACGTCACTCAATATGTACGCCAGGATTACAGAGCACCAAAGTAAGAATTTTCGTGCAGAAGCCGGCCTTCCAAATCTACTTTACTCTTTCATTCGTTTTCATGCTTCATAGCGCAAAATTCGAGTATCTGAGGTTGACTTCAGAGTTATTGGCTTATCTGCTAGTGACAGTCATTTTAGAACTTAACAACCTTTGGACATTTTTGAGAAGAAGCTTACCTCGCATCAAACAGTCAGCGACTACGAACACCAAATTGTATTGATAGTCATGTTTGATGCGTCTTATTTTAACGAAATTGTTTCTAACACAGGAGAAGACCTGTTTTCTTAATGAAGCATTTCTTCATTATGCGTTTCACTCGTTTGAACTTAAATTTCCAACCTTTCTATCTTTCATAGCAGTAACGATTTTCGTTATTCGTTCGTGTTTTCAAGTTTAAATTCCTTACTTTAATAGTAGCTTCTACTATTGCTCTGAAAATAGAATTTAAAAAGTGAAACGTGACTAAATGATGTGTTCTAATAATTGTGTGAGTAATGACTGGATGGTTTTCAGGAGCTGCTAGTGTATCTGGCCATGTTCATCAGGACGGAGCCTGAGCTCTTCCAAGAGATGCTGCGTCTTAGAGTCGGCCTCATTATTCAGGTGAAAATTTTACCTCGGTTCTTTGACACAACAATACTTCACAAGGGGCGATTATGGATGGATAGTATGGATTGTTAATCACTTATGACATATTGGGATGTTCGAGTTTTCTATGAAGGAACGTGTGGTTGATCAAGTTCTCTGGAGTGCGTGGTTGGGTTTTCACGTTCATTATCTCCGCTCATTTGTCTCACTTCAATTGAACTACCAGTGATCAGTTGTGTCAGCGTGCAAGCCTATCGCATTGCCTCATAAGCGTGAAAGCAAAGTATATCTGCTTGGGAAGAACTAAACTGCCCATAATTTTGCATGCTAAACACGTTAGTGTCAGGTGATCCCTGCTCATTTTTTCTTTGTCTACAAAATGACAGATATCTCAGCTATCTTCTCTGGTGCACACTTTTCGGCTGCTACAAAGTTCATTTTTACTGCCCATTTAGCGGCGGTCGCCACTCGTAACTCGATCAGCCTAAATGCTTTTCTCTGATCTTTGTTCTATAATGCTTTTGCTCTCGCTCCTTTTGGAAGAATCGTCGGACATGATCAAAAACATTACAAGAGGTTCGATGAACAACAGAGATCAGTGCACTGAAACTACCATGATTTTTTCCTCACTCTCGCTATCCGCACATTATGATTCTCTTTTACGTTAAACAATGTTGTGCTAGTTATTTGGTAGGATGTTTCTTCTCAATGATTTTCCTTCGTGTTTAGTCAGCTCGTTTTCATTTCAAATCTTTGCTTCCTACGAAAACATTGGAAGCGCATTTAGTGTTCTCTTGGTTAGTGGTGTTTAAACTCGGTTATTTCGATCCCTTTCTATTATTTTGTCAAGATTTTCTAAACCTCACTGATCACGAAAACTGCCGCTGCTGACTTGATTCATGTATCGCAGGTGATGGCCTTGGAGTTGGCTCGCACAATTCTGTGCAGCAAAGATCAGGCCTCGGACCACCTGCTCAACCTGTCTCCTTTCCAAATGAAAAACCTGCTGCACCACATCATGGCTGGACAAGAGTTCAACATTGGATCAGGTAAAAAATTCGCACTTTCATGGTCTTTATTCTGGGGAAGCAGGTTTTGCACGGTGAAAGAAAAAAGCCTCAAATTAAGCAGTTCATTGTCTGCTTTCTTCTAAAATGCTTTCTCCTTACGAAATGTCTGCTCCTTTCTCGGAGTGTTTTTGTTAACAGTGTTATTCGTACAATACGTCTGATTTTTATTTCACGAATGCGTTTTTGAGCAACCTGACCTACGTTATCCGAGAATCTAATTAATTATTCAGTCCACCAAGTCCTCTAATTACTCGTTTCTTAATTTCCAATTGGCATTTGACTTCCCCCTCAGGAAGCTGAAGTATCTGCTTCAGGTGCACTGGCTGTCCAAATTTACTGATCTGAACTCAGAATTGGGGACTTTTTATAGAATCATCTGCTTTTAACATGTGCTAGAGAGTTCAAGTGTGTATACGAGTATATTTTGCTCCTTGTTTCGATGGCGTGGCATTCGAATGACCGCGTGACGCTATTTAAAGGGTTATTTTCTCATTCCCAGGTCATGCTACGCTTGCGATTTTACTCGGTAAATTTACGATCTAGTAGTCTGTACAGAAAAAAAAACACGATTATAATAATAATAATAATAATAATGAAGTCTTAGGTGACTTTTGAAATTTTTTGAATATCTGAATCTTTGCACCAAAATCGATGATGACTTTACGTTGTGAGAAATATTACCGTTTCAACCGAAATATGCTATGTTTGTAAATAGAGTGCGATCATATTTATATTCAGGGGTGATTTAATAATTAATTTATTCCCAACAATCTGCTTGTCTTTACTTAATTTACAAAATTAAATTCGCACAAGCTCTTTGTTGATTGCTGTCCAGAGTCAGTGAAATAAAATAAAATCGAGGCTATGAAATTTCTAGGCTGTGCGGTCTCGATATCTCAAATGAAACTGAGACAAGATAATTTTACTTGAAAATCACCTCAATCGAAATGAGATTTGGTTCAGATAAGATGGGAGCTGCCTATTTAAAAGATACTGTGATTTTTGTTCCAATTCTACCTAGCCACCGTTTGTTTTCTACTCTAATCGACGATTTTCGTTACGTTTGCCCCTGATTTCGGTTGAATCTGTGTGCCTTGTAATGGTGCGCGCTGCTAACACTGCCTCTCGACCCGTGCTGGCAGTGAAGCACAAGGCAGCCGTGGTGGGCACCGGTGAGTGTTCCCTCTGTGCGGCTGGCGCAGCTCTTCGTGCTTCGTTCACCATTTTGCTCGCATGCTTGACTGCAATTTTTGTCTAGGCGGCATGTGGGCTCACTTACCACCACACTGTAGATTCTGTTCTCGCCAATTTCGTGCACATTGTAGTTTTGTTCACGTCCGTGCACGCTGTAGATCGAATTTTTTACATGGATTAGTGTGATATTGCTTCCGAAAAGTAGACGCATCTGCCGTATAAAAAATACATCACCTTCTGTCGTGTTCTTGAAGGACAGTGTATCTTAGGGGTAACTGTTTTAACATTGGTCAATTTTAAGCATGTTTCGCTCATTATTCGTGTTCAGTAGTGGCTGTAGAATATTTTATTGTTCTTGCTCCATGTAATTTGAAAGTTATATTTGTGTCACGCATATCTCCTGTGCTGCACGTGAGTATTTACACGACTCCATTTCGATATAATTTGAAAATTTCGAGCGCTGGTTATCGTTACGGTTATAGGTAGTTCAGAGAACATTCATTTGCTAGATTATTTAAACAAAACTGAACAAAATTTATTGACAACACCAGAAAATCAGCTAAGCAAAGAAATATATAAGACAATTGAATTTGGCCAAAATTCAAGTATGTTCATTTTTGTTTGTAAAGCAATTTCAGGATCTTAGTTGAAAAATCTTTATTAAACTCTCAGACGAACGTTCAATTTAAACAAACTACCATTGGTATTATCAAAAGCTCTCCAGATTTTGTTGAAGATGGGTGTTCGATGAATGCAATGCCGAAAGCCAAAGAAAAACCTGAAGACACTCGAAGCAAATATTTGACTAGTATGCTTTACCCCAGACCATGGCTGGAAATTTTCAAATCTCATTAAAAATTAACTTCTTCAAGTACGTGCTTAATTAAGTTTATGCATTGTAGTAACCTGTTGTTTACGCACTATATACAAAAGTCTGGTATGTGTGCATGTGACGTAAAGTTCGTATCGTTCTGTTTTGTTAATGTAACTTGATCTTCATCTCAGTCATGTAGGTGTGTGTGTGGCGCAATTCGTCGTCCTCGGTTCTGTCAAGTCAGCTATTTTCGTGTACTACCAGCCCGTGGTGACATTTTGCTTCGTTATCATTTTTCTTTTGTAAATTCACAAGCCCTTCGTGCTATTTTTCATTATCTCATTTAGAAAAGGTTCTATTTTGTCTTTATAAACGTTGGTCGTGTCACCAACACTGTAGCAAGCAAGCTACAGTGCCCGTCATGAACCTTTGGCGTATTGCGTGTTCGTCCGCTGTAAAACTTACCAACAGGCTCACTGGTTTAGCTGCGTGCAACTCGTAGATTACTTTGTCGGTGTGAAGCGATTCGCCCATGAGCAGTTCGTCAGATTTGATGGAATAAAACTAAACAACTGAATTGGTAATTCCATTTTACTATCGAACCATGGATTTTATCTTGAAATTCATTATTCCACATTTTCATACTTTTTAGGTACAGTTTTTTACATGGCTGCGTGCGGTTTGCTTTCGAAAAGGTACACAGCTTCCTTTATTATAAGGAACAAAGCGATCCGAATGAAATCGCGTTTGCAGCTCATTTCTCGACAAACTATAAAAGTATTGGAAAATATCAGCGTAGAATTAATTTTTTATGACCGGTACAACGCCAAATTTTGTGTTCATAACAATTGGAAAAAGTTAATCTCATATTTTATGAGACTTTCATTTTTATAAGTATTAGCTAATTTTTCGCACTGTGAATGAAGTAAGGCTCCTTTCCATTTTAAAGGGGCCTTACGTTAAGGTTAAATTCGATGTACAATGTGTTGTTGTGTTTGAGCAATTTGAGGATAATATTGCAATATTTTACCGACAGCTCGCAGCGGCACTTACTTCATCAGCAGCAAGTCAACGAAGCTGAGCAAGGTGAGGCTACTGATCGTCTTGTTATTTAGCTCCTGAAGATTTAAGGAGTGATGTCTACATCATTTTTTGCTTGAGCAATATCTACTTACTTATGAGGCTATTTACTGTACATTTTTATCAATACATGGGTTAGTATTTTGCTAGTTCATTTTAGCGATTTTTTATAATGTCCTAAAATATAGTTTATTCTAGAGACCTAGGCAATGTAAGTTTTCATTTATCGTCCATGGATTCTCATGACATTTGTATCTTCTATGTTGCATAATCTGCTAGTATCATAATCTAAGAACTGCAAGGTTTGCGCCCAGTTTTAGTTGAGTCATACTCAGATGAATTTCATTTGCCGACGCAATTCATCTGCGATTTCTTGAGTTCACTTTTGTGAAAAGCGTCATTATTTAGCTAGACTAGATAAAAAATGCCGCGCTCAAAGTGCGTTAACTTGACCTCTATTTTGCATTTTCCAAGTGAATTATTCTTGATTGCTTGACTGGATTGAGGGAATTTTGCGCCACGTAAGGTTGAGAATTGTTCAGTTGCTCCAACACAGTTTTACGTGAAGCGATATTTCAGAATGACCCCTCAGGGAGATACAACTAGTGTATCTATGGCTAAAGGTTAAGTAGCAATTCCTTTTGTTGAAATTAAATGAGTTTTTGTTTTGTTACGGAGCATCTTTTTTCGGTTCACTGCTGTCCTGTTTTTCAGCACCTACTACTTTCTTATTTAACTTCATCTTGTTTTATGAACTTCTTTCTAAACGTAAGGTTTTTATGCATTTTGTGCATAGATCCCACGTTTCATCAAGTCCTAACTAAATGGTACCTTACCTGTTCCTCTCTTTGAAACGCGTATGTTGCTGTTAGGGAGGTTTAAACTAACAGCCAATCTAATCTATTTTAGAATGACCACAACTTTGATGTGAAAAAGTTTTTATTCGTGTTAACAAGAAAATAATCATAGTTTATTAGAATGGGGTACATTTGGAAGTCCTAATTGTTATCCTCAATAAGGAGTATTGTTATTTTTCTCTCTTTTAACCGAACGCTTCTTGTCTTTCTTTACTCACTGCTGCAGGGTAACCTACATCCCGAGAAGGTAAAGTGCTTCTGTTTTCCCCGATTACTTGTCGTACGTGCGATTATTGCTCCTGAATTTTGTTACTCCGTCTTGCATCAAGTTCTTATCATTCCCTTTGATTCTTGTTATTCTAAATGGTTGTTATTATTGCCCCTATCTTGAGTCTTCATTTTGAACGAATTTGTGATTATTCCCTTTACCTGAAGATACTCTTTGTCGCATCATTTATCACTGCCAAGTGTAACCTGTCTACCGTATGCTAACTTTTGCAGCATTGTTTATTGAAAAATGCAACACATCCAAATCGTAGTTGTACTTCTGTATGGTCTATTTAAGAGCGTAGCACTGTATTCTAGTTCTGATAACGTTCCATTGAGAATCGTGTAATTATTGTGTCTATTGTGCCCTGGTAGTATGCACTGTTTCATTCTGGCGTGTTCTCGTATTACATCTTTTCCGATGATTCCGACTGTCCTGCTGTGCTTCATTTTTTTGGTTTCTTGTGTTAGTAACGCACTGCCATAAATCATTTTTATTTATTATTGTTCCCATGTATGTGATCTTAAAGTAGTGTATTTATAAAATTAAATGTTGTCAATCAAGAAAAAAAATATTGCTTTTGTGGACCAGTTGTATTTTTACTTTAGAAAATTTTCCAGATATTAGGTTTTAATTATTCATTTGATGGCATCAATTCTTAATGGTTGTCATACGTAGCCAATTTTAATTGAATTTCATTGTTGTAATGCTATGTTTGTTTGCTTTTCAATGATTTTTATACGAAATTTATGAGCTTGTAGTCCTCATTTCTCCATTCGTCATGTTAAAAATTACTCAACTTGTTTTGTGGTTTTCTCCGCGAGCGAGCTCCACAATTGCATTGTGTTAACACGTTCCCTGCGTATTGGGCCATATGTGTACCAACAGGTAAATTGCTCAATCACGTGCTGGTATGAAGGAATGATAATTTGAGCAGTTTTGCCACCTTTTTAAAAAACAACTTATACAAGGGGAGAAGTCATCGAACTATTTTATTTTTCATGTTGTTTAGGAAGATTAAAAATGTATTCGAGAAGTAAAGTCCATTTACCTATTCTACAACTCACAACCTAACCAAACCAACTGCAACAACCGCGGAAACGCAGTGAACGTGTTAATCTAAAATTTCATATGCTATAAATTCACATGTATTTGTTCAATTTGTTACCAGGTGAAAGATAAGTGCACGTTTTTGGTTATGAAATTTAACTCTTCCATAAAAAAATCCCCTTTAAGTCCCTCAATACACTTTTTACCACAGCGGAAAAAGGAAACAAGTTTAATAGCATCATACCTTTTTAGTATGTCGCCTAATTGCATGCTTTAACTTCTTCATTCCAGATGATCTCATTATTTACTGTGTGTAACCTTTTTCGTCGATTGCGTCCCGTCGGTCGGTTAAGTAGTATTACTTGCAACCTAGCCTTGAATGTTATTTTTTCAACAGTTCAATTATGGACGCCATCGATACGTGCGTGTTTCATGATAGTCCTTTAGAATTGTTGATTATTAATTTACAAATTCATGATTAATTGCTGTTGGACACGATTCTTTTTTGATCAGTGTATATCTGAAAATTATTACTATGCAGTCAAAGTATGAAATTCTCCCATGACTGAATTTTAGGAAGTCGAGTAAATAGGGAACCCAAGGTTGTGTCGAATTCGATCTTTTCTTTGAGGTTGCATTTAAGCAACGTGCTCTTCAGTATTATCTAAAATTTGTTAGTAAACTGGAATTTCCGGCTGCATCGTTGCAACGAATTTCATGTTTGCTTGTCTGACCATTAAGATATTGTGGTTCATGGTCACTGCTTTGTGTTGCCAATAATGCTTCCTAAATATTCTCATTAAAGGTGCACTTGACGTTTTAAAGTTGAAAGCAGTTCATGCAGTCATGCCTTTAGGATGTGGGAACGGTATCAATTTAATATTCATAGCAGGTATTCATTGAATTTCTAATAAACAGAGGAACGAATATCACAGAACACACACAACACTAGTCGTACTTGCAGTGTCTATGACCAGTGACATGTTTCAAAAAATGAAATAATGTATTGGTGTATAATTTCCTCCCTAGCTGAGGGATGATTTTTTATTTTGTTCACTTGTTCAATGTTTTGATGTACCGCCTCAGAAAAGTGCAATGGGAAGTTTCCTGACGGGTTCGAATTTCCCATCGAGCGTCCGCCGCGAAGAAGGCACCGAGGAGACGGAAGTTGAGGGCGTGAGGGACAGAGCGGGTCAGTGGCTGCGGCGGCGGCGGCTGGATGGCGCTCTCAACAGGGTGCCGCGCGGCTTCTACAAGAACATGTGGAAAGTCCTCAACAGGGTCAGTCAAACTGAGCAGGGCAATGTCCTCAACAGGGTCAGTCAAACTGAGCAGGGCAATGTCCTCAACAGGGTCAGTCAAACTGAGCAGGTCAATGTCCTCAACAGGGTCAGTCAAACTGAGCAGGTCAATGTCCTCAACAGGATCAGTCAAACTGGGCAGGTCAAATTTCCTCAACAGGGTCAGTCTCTCGTCAGGCAAAATGAGCTTCATTCCATCCGGTACACATTCCTTAAAATTGTAAATAAAAGTGTGAAGTATTTGTTTAATAGTCTACAAGTAAGCGATATGAATTTTCTTGATCTGTGGATGCAGTATTTTGTTCGTGCTTGAATTCCCCTAAGAGGAAAACAAGCATTGTATCTATGAGAATTATCACTCCCAGGGGCAAAATGTGAGGTCCCGAGTTGAGAATTAAGTAGGCAAGATTTTTGTTGAAACAATTTTTTTTAAGGACAATCTTTTCTTCGGCTCATAACTCTCCTTTTATTCAGCGCCTCTAACTTTCTTCTTCAACCTTTATCTAGTTTCATTACCTTCCTTCTTAACTTACTGTTTCTATGCGTAAAGTATCACATGCGGGACCACACCTTGTATATATATATATATATTCCGCGTTCCCGTAACGCCATCTTAAATTTGTAGTGCCCTCATGATTTCTCTCTTTGGAACGCATTTGTTGCGGTTAGGGAAGCTTATTTTGACATCTAACCAAATTTAATGCTTGAATTACGGCGGAACGGGCTTGGTTGAAAAGTTTTCTCGATAAGATAATAAATATGAAAATAATATAAAGCTGCGGTTAAGACGTGGTGCGTAATATTATCGAGTACATAACAAGATTTTGAGCCCAGTGCCTGATTTACTGTGGTCTATATAGCTGATTTGACCAAGGATGGGCTGTTCAAACTCACTTTGGGGATTTATTCAATTATTTTCAGTAATTCTATGGAAGTATTCGAGGAAAGACCTATTATTGCGCTATTTTCTTCTCCACGATTATAATCTTCGAAATTTCAAATCAGACTAACATTTCACTTGTTCTGCATTCTTGTTTGCAGTGTAACGGCATCGACATAGAGGGGAAAGTGATCCCTAGAACTCTGACGCAGGAGATGACCGCCAACGAGCTGAAGTTCGCCCTCGAGGTGGAGACAGTGCTCAACACCATTCCGCAGCCTGAGTATCGCCAGCTCGTTGTTGAGGTCACTAAATAATCCAATTTCATTAAGAATTATTAGTTACTGTACTTGGTGATCAGATGTCTACATGAAATTTTGCTCCTTTCTACTTTTTGTTCAAAGTTCTTTTCATCGTTAAAATGAAAATCTAAAACGCGATTGTTGATTGTTCAGTTGTCCATTCGCAAGCCACGTTAATGAGGAGTTAGTCAGATATTAATAGGAATTGATGGGAATTAATCCCTGCCTAGAATTTTGTTCACTCAAAAGGATTTTGCCGAACTTCTTGCACTATCTCTTTCATTCATTTTCTCTAAATAGATTAGATAGACAAAATAGACTCTTCTCTCTAAATAGACAGGTATCAATTCCTGGCCAGGTATTCGATGATAATACGGAGTTAATTTTTGTTTTATGATATAGATTTTTGCCCCCAGCCAGGAAGTCACTGCTGTAATACTATATAATTTACTGATAAGTTTAAATTTTTGCTTAGCTATGTCAGTGTTCTCATATGCATTCTATGACGGCAAGGATTTCCAATGATGACGTACGGGACGTATTCATGTTTGTTTTATATAATCAATAACTGTAAGCAATTTCTTCTGAAGAAATAAGAGCTCTACTGAGACTTGCTCTAACATGTCGCTGAATTTAAAAAAAGATGCCCAGTTTTCACCACTTAACTACTAACTGCTGTTGAAAATTTCGTGTTTTTGCGTTTCTGAGAACCTGTGCAATGCTAAGCAAAATATATTTGTTAACTTAATTTACTGCTCTGACATGTAAATTCCTGTGGCCAGTCACTTCATGCGGACAAAAATGTGAGCTTCTTTGCGTAAATAACTACAGATTTTGTCCAGTAGAATAGTCTTGACGAATAAATGTTGTATCAGACTTTTTAAACATTCAAAACACGTATCTACCTAGCTTTTGTTCTAACTTATGTCTTTTGGATTTTTAAATGCCGTGAGATACATTGCGCAGATAGTAGAACTTACATAGATATCATTACGAGGTTGGTTAAAGAGTTTGCTCGGCTTTCTTCCCTTCTGTTCCGCGTGCGTGTGGCCAATGTGTCTTGAGAAGAACTTCTACTGCTGTATTTCACTGATGTTCTGTTTTACTCAGCCTTTCCTCATTTCCATCCGAAAGAAACCCTATCGGTTGAGGAGACTTCCTTCAGCTGAAAGTACACTTGTCCTGCATAACATGTTTTATTCACTTTTGTGACAGGCGCTGATGGTTGTGTCGTTGGTGGCGGAGCAGCAACTGGTCGACTGGTTGGGTGACCTCATCTCTGCGCAAGCCATCGTCCACGTTGCCAACACCATCTTCTTACAGGACCAGGTTAGAAAATTAATCAAATTTGGAGCAAGTTTGAACATTTTGTTTCATTTGCGAATGCACAACTGTGTGTGGTGTAAAATTTTTTATATCGTGAAAAAAACATTTCTCATTGACGTCATTTGTATAAAACCATCCCCTCAGGGGGATATAACTATTGTATCTATGGGAATTAACACTCTCAGGAGAAATACATGAGGTCTCTAGCTGATGGTTAGGTAGGCCTTTTTGTTGAAATATGTTTTTTTTCTTAGTTACGGACCACCTTTTCTCAATTCACTGCTGTCCTGTTTATCAGCATCTAATATTTCCTTTTTCAGCTTTTATCTTGCTCAATAAACTTCTATCTCAACTTACTGTTTCTATGCACCTTGTGAATAGATTCCGCATTCACTTTTAAAGTCCATACTAAATGGTGTTTTCCCCTTCTTTTTTTAAACATCTTTTTTACGGTTAGGGGGGCTTAAACTAGCTTCTAATCCAATATTTATAAAACTAAAGTTAGTTAAATTTAAATTTTCTGATGCAACATTAAAAATTATCCACCAAAATTTGTGTTAAAGCGATTGAAAAAGATTTGGAAATATTTTAATGCTCGTGCAAATGTATTTTCTTTAAGAAAATCTTACATAGGACAATTGGCTTCTTTGGCGATCTCTTTTCGTATTACTTTACCGTGTTTAATTATTCGATATTCCAAACCGCGAGTATAAATTTGATTACAAGTTTCGATAGTTTTCTGCGGAGCTATATGTTATTGTTGCATGTACAGCTTCCTATGGCGGTTTATTTTATGTATTCTTTCATTTGATTTTTGTTCTTCATCACCTTACACTGTATCGAGATGGAAATGACTGGCTAATGCGCTTATTGCTAAGTATATACATATGTACATACTTATTTCCTTCTCCAACATGATTTGCAGCGGCCCAAGAATTCAAAGCCTCTCACTGTTGCAAATTCTTCTTATCCTGTCATTAATTTCTGTGCGTTATTTATTCGTAAAACGCCTCTTCACTTAATTTTACCGTCATTAATTATTGTAGTGCATTTCAAATTCAAACAGTAATTCCTGAATTTTTTTAAAATCCTTAATTGTTGTTATATGACGAGTCAAAGTTATTGAATATGCTCTCATGCATCGCCATCATCTCTAGTTAAATTTTACCCTTACTCGAATATTCGTCCTCGTCATAAGTCTACTTTTACTTTTAAGTTACCTTAACTATACAGGCCTTCAGGGCTTCTACATTTCGTGAAAACTCGGCTTTTCCAGATATCATAGCTTCTTGCCTCTCTTTTCCTTGTCTTTTCTTCCTCTTATTTCTGAAATTGCTGTTTTTATGCTCAGAGTATCCTATGTGGGACTACACTTTTGGCATAAGTACCACGTTTTCCTTAGTATGTACTAAATGGTTCCTTTTCTTTCCTTTACGAAAACATCTTTGGAATGAAAACGGAGCGCTGAACTTCTATACTGTACTTCAGTCTATTTTAATATCTGGGCTGTATCTTTCAAGTCAGTCTCAGTATTGCCAATTTTATTAGAAACAACTGGATTGTCATCTATATGTCTCTCGTTAAAAATTATTCCAATGTTTTTATTATTATTTTGAGAGTGAAAAAATTTTCTAAGTTGATTTGATGCGTAGGTCAAAGATATTTAACAGGAATGTGAAATATTTTCAAGCTTTGATACATAATTTTTCACTTCCAGAAGGGCTTCAAATATTTCGGCTCATTTTTTTAATGGAATCTGGAAAGCATCTCTTATCACACAGAAAACACCCAAATTTTATTTTGCATCGGTGTCCGTAGATATTGCCCTTGAAAATTTTTGAAGTTTCATTGGTGTTTTATACTTTGCTTTAGGATTAATTTGAATTCATGTTCATTTCGAGTACTGAACGTCCATTACGAAAAGTAATTGAGTATTCTCCCACTTTTAAACTAAACATTTTTTACTTTCGGAGTACGTATGTTTCAAAATTTAGGTAATTTAATATTGAAAAAGTTGACCAAATTTCATTCAACAGTTTTACGGTACATCTGTTTCACCGTGATTTTCAAATTTTTGATTAATTTTTTTAACGAAAAAGTTAAAGCTTGAATGTACATGTTGGAGTTTCTGAAATGTTTGTCTTATTGAAGTAACGGAATTTCAGGAACTTGTTCGATATTTTGATAAAATCTAAAAAATTGTAAGTTTACACCAATGCCGATGGTTTTCCAAGTAAATGAAACTTCTAAGTAATTGGATTGTATTATAGATTTATGAAGTGTAGGTATTATTTAAAAAATTTCAACAAACACTCTTTTCAAGCTAAATATTGAATTTTTGCACAAAGTACCATCGTTTATTTTTTTTCGTTGTATTTTATTTCACATTTTTACATTGAGTGTACCTCATTTTCAATATGGAAGTGTCATGCTCGATACCGTAAAGATACGTGTTAACGGTGTGCTGTGGTCAAAAGATACCATTGTAAAAATAGTAGGCTGATTTGAATTATTATCGGCAGCGCCAACAAGATGGTGACGCTGTAATGTGCTGCGCCAGAGACAAGAAAGACAGCACGCCTAGCGGAGGCCCCATTTGCGAGGGTGCTGCCTACGTCTGCGCTCACTTCTACGATAGTGCTCCTTCTGGCAGCTTTGGTACGTCTTGCAACATGAGCGTGATCTGCTATATTGGAGCTGCTCTCGATCTACTTCATATGTATTATTTTCTGGTGTTTTTGAATCTTGAAGCTTGTTTACACAGAGGGATGGAACTATAAAATAACTGGCTGAGTCGAAGAAAATTAGGCGCATGGTTATGGTAGATATCAAGGGAAGTACGCTATTCTAGTGCTGGTAGAATTGTTAAATTCCTCTTCGATATTGTGTTCCTAAGTCTATCCTGTACTTATGAACTCACCTGGTGACAATCTGTTCCTCATTCGACCCCAGGAAGTGACTTAGGTGTATTGCCTTTCATTGCTGGAACGTTGAGGTAATTTCCTTGGTTAGGCTTAGTTTTGTTGCAAGTTTTCTCTGTCAAATATAACTGACCTCTTGATTTCGTCAATTCATTTATACACTAAGTATGTCATAAAACGGTAAGAATATAGTTATTCGAGTTAACTCAATACAATTTAACTCTTTCCATCGAAATTATGAGTATTTTGGGGATTTATAAAGAGCACTCGATTGCTATGCTTTGGTCTAAGGTTACTTCTATGTGTAGTACTTGTACAGCTCTAGTTGAAACTCGTGCTCACCGACTTTGTGTGCAGGCACGATGAGCTACATGGTACGGGCTGTGGTGTGCTCCCTTCCCTGCTTCCCGCAAGACGGCGACATGGACTGCACCGTGAGCTAAGCTATCGAGCTTAGGTGCTAGTGACTCAAGCCAAGGAATCAATCGTTAACTTTCCTGCTCGGTTACTCTTCACTAGTGTATCAGAGAAAATAAAGCAATTGTGTGTCTATTATGTTATGGGAGTATACTACTTCTAATTTAGTGTCCGTTTCACTTCGTTACAGTATTCCTCGTATGCACTAAAAGCTAGCCGATGAACTGAGTAAAATCAGCCTTAAGTTAGTGTGTCAGGATATATGTTTTTACTGTGATCCAAGTGAGTCCATCTGGCACGAATATGAGCCGATTTCTAGGGTAAAGAAAACGTTCGTAATCTAAGGAAGATATAAGTGTAAATTGTTGATCGATAAGACAGTCCGTGCAGGAACTAGGTAATGAAAGATGTCGGCTAACGTAATTTGCATTACGTAATGATCAAAACATGGCTGTGTCGGGGGATTTATGTGTCTACGTGTTTCCGAAACTTTGCTCTTTGATTTCATGTCAAAAGTTTTCGTATTTTTTTTTTAGATGTTCGTGTTTGCCTAAATCTGGATGATCGTTTCCACCGGGTTGTTATACAGTTGTCTTTTTCATCTCTTTTGAAAAAGAATAAAGGATTGAAAATTACTTGTCTTCAGTAAGCAGTCAAACTGAAAATTTCCCGCGAATTGATCGGTTTGAGGCTTTTTGAAACCATGCATTAAATACTCTTTTATTCTTAAGCTTTGCATAGCATTATTTCTAGAAAACCAGTTTAATTACTACAGCTTAGCTTCATCCTTTAATCGTCCCGCTTTCCTCTAGTATTTCTATAAGAAATAAATTTAGGACCGGGCTCTCATTTGAGCTGCTTTGTATCAAGTGGTCCTGTGGTCATCTTTATTAGTTGAATCCAGTGGCACAAGCCTTAAAGTAGAACAGGGCTAAAGCTCTGTGTTTCATTGATGAAAGTGCTAGGACAGTGGAATGAAAAAGAGTTTCACAGAATTTCTCCGCTAAATTCCCCCATCTTGTCTGAGGATTTTTAATGGTGGTAATAATAGTTCGCAACGAATATGTATGTCAATACAAATACCAGTTTTATTGACATTTTTCGTGCCATATAGTTTTAATTGATTAATCACGGCGTAAATTTTTCCCGCTTCCTATTCCTTCGTGCTGTTGCTTCATATTTATTCTCCAAATTTTTATTTTGTCTTAGGTTGAGTTGTAATTTGATTCATAATGCATTTAATGAAGAATGAATGCAGTGAATGAATTCATTTAATCAAGTGCTTTTCTAGTGCAGCATTGAGAACATTTCTGGAAAACATGTCATCACATTGAATGACTTGCCCCAGACTCCAAGCTATTTCAGCTCGTGCGAAAGAAATTTGAATGTTTGAGTAGAATAGGACGAATGTCGTTACTAAAGACGGTTTGCTTTGTTCTGACACAAAGTATTTGATGAGAAAAGTGGTTCGCAGACTTTTCTTCCAAGATTGACATGGTACTACGTTAAGAGCCGGAGCTAGATCTTGCGCCTTTCTTATTCATATCGAGAAGAATCGATATTACTTCTTGTTTTGAGAACATATTAACCTTTGATATTAGCACTGTTGACTCTTGCCTTTTAGTGTTTTCAGCGTAAATGTTGTCTTTGTATTGTTGCTGAGTCTTGTTATGACAGGGTACTCATGGTTGAGGATTTTTTGTGTGGTTCTTCCATTGTGCTCATATTTCTGACATCCTAAGTATTGTATTGATCTCCTTTGCCTAGCGTGGCTGGTTGATTGATTGATCCTTCGTTTGTACCCATTTTCCTTAGCCAAGTTTCAGGTGTGATTGATTAACGAGAAGTCCTCTTGGTTATGGGTTTAGTACTATTGAATGGCTGCTACCGCTTGCGATATTTAGAAACTGAGTTATAGTTTTCAGTTAATAAATGTTTTATTTAATTAAAATCAAAGCAATTGTTCATATATAAGAGTTTATTTTATTGTGATCGATTAAAGATATATTCGTGCCATTGAGGATAATTGGAAAACATTGATTTTTTTTATTTTCTTCAATTTTCGTAGTTTATGTACAGCGTTATGCTGAAAGTTTTAGCGTCAATGCTTCAGAAAAGGGTGGAACATTTGTAACTGTCACAATATCATTTTTCATAGCATAGAAACTATGACACCCGAGTGTGATACACTGCCTAATTTAATGTTTTCAGTACTGATGCAAGGATAGTAAAAATAGTGGTGCACATCTCTAGTCTCTTGCATTACATAGTTTTTGAGTGAAAAAATTTATTGCTTGTTTCACGACCTAATAAATTAGTGACTGAATTTTTAATAGTTTCACTGACAATTCTTATGAAAAAAGTATCTAACGAATGTCAAACAACCGTATTTAAGAAGGAAAAAATTAGGCGTTGTGAAATAGAAATTGCGTCAACTATGAAATTGCAAGTATTTAGCCGTCAGGGAATGAATAATGCACAGCACGAGCTGAATTATGTTGAGGCTCATATCGTATTTTAAAAAGGAATTAACCTTATTCAAATATTAGCTGTTGACTTTTGCTATTTTGGCGTTTTCAGAATGAAATGTTGCCTTTCTATTTCTGCTGAGTATAAGAGTGTTAAGTAGGCAAGTTTAAATTTTAAGGAAATTTTGCAGTGTTACGTGATTACACGAACGTCCGTAGGAGCGACTCATTGGGAAACAAGTTTGATAGGGCTTTGCCACCCTATGAAAAATGGTGCGGTGAAAGCAACTGGAACCCAGATGCGCCAGAGCTTTAAGATTCATGAAAGCTACTCAGCGTTTTTGCTCAATAGAGCTCCCAACTCCCAACCCAACAACTAGCCAATGATCATAACGCTCCACCAATGTTTCGTGGTTAGTGTCTCATAAGCCAACTTGCCGATAAAATGGAAAAGTACCGATGTCGTAAACAATGAAATGGTAAAAGCGCATTGAAGTCTTAGGAGAGACACAGAATACTGCAAAATTGCTTCGTGAAAGCGAAGGGGCTCACATTTGCTATTAGCTGGCAATCCCGGTGGAAAAGCGACCACAGACAATAACAATAATACTGCAAAAAGAATGCAGATGGAAGAGCGTGAATGTTTTAACACCATAGGAAAAATTTGGAAGCAATTCCCTTCTTGATGAAGAAAACCTTCGAAGAATTATTATTTTACCCACGTGAATATTTGTGCATTGTTTAGTATCACATAATTGTAACCTAGTCTTTTGAGAAATCCACGATGGGAATAACAGATGAAACTAATAGGTATTCGTATTCACTATCGTGTGAAATTTCAATTAGGTAAAAAAGTTACTGACAATTACAAATTTAGAATTTTCTCAGGGAAATATAAGAAAATCGGTGAGCTGAACTGTTAATTAGTACATCAACGAAATAAAAAGAATTTGTAACATGTGAATGTGGATAGATAATTTTGTAAAAAGTTATGAAACAGTGGGAGACGTCACGATTTTAAAAAGTAAAGGAAAAGTGGGAAGCCCATATAAATCTCTATGATCTTCCGATCCCAACAATGGGCTTCAAGACTATTCCTCATCAATAAGGATGAAATGCCTGAGTATATTAAAAACTCACGTTCGAAGCAAATTTAATAAATTCATTGAAAGTTCAATTTCTGACATAGGTGGAACCTTAAGAAACAAAAAGAAAGTATGTTGTGCGAGCCGTAAAGGAGGCCAAATATGGATTTGTTTGAATTTGTGGTAACCCGTGCTAAAACTTAGATGAAAAATCGTGTTTTAAAATGAGAGTGTGTTTACTTCACGACATAAACCATTTAATTGTGGTTTCCAACAGAATCATTAAGAAAATAAAAAAATTCGTAAATATCCAAGGATTTGCCATGGTATAGCACAGTATATTCTACAGTGAAGAGATCAAGTGTCATTTAGTTCATTGCATTCTTATACTCACGCCACAACTAGTACGTTACTTCCACTAAAATTCAGCAATGGTTTGAAACCAGAATATGTACACTAGCAGCCGAGATAAAAATTATTGATCAACAAGAATATTTGATAAAAATCACAATATCGCCATACAGCGGGGAAAAAATGATAGGAATTGAATGATGAGTGAATAGTTCAAGTTTTTAAATGGCAAGTGGCTTGAAAGTTAATTTTTTGCATTTGTAGAAGGCTGTAGCTTTTTTGATTGTTTAGTTTCGCTCATGCAACTGTTTCGTTGAAGTTCAACATGTTGCAATCTTGCAGACTTGAGTAAATTTGTGTTGCTTTTGTAAGAAATTACACAGCATTAGTTGACCGCATCAGAATTGAATTGAAAAATACGTTTACCCGCTAACTTGTTAGGTGACATGAATTAGGTCAAGTGGTCAATATACTTCATGGAAAGAAAAAGAAACAACTAAAGTGTACTTATCAGAATTTAAGCACTGAAGTCGTGCGCTGCATCTTTCTTCTTAATGTTGCGTTGATCAGCCATATTGAGATGAACGAAGAAGAGAGCTGCTGCAAAGCGAGCCTCCAAGTCGTGTTGGTCCATGTCGTGGCCCCACTCAACTCTGCCCCAATGCTGCGCCTGTACAAGCAGATATAACGTGATTAAACGATTGAAAGTTGATGGCACACTGTACTTGAAGCACAGAGTCCCAATGAACATGTTTCATTCATGGACCTCAACGACCCTAGAGACTTTTGATAGACCGGCAAATGTAAAAATACAGCGTCAACTTTAAAATTTCACTTCACGGTGGATATTCCCATATAATATGTCTAAACTACAAAACTATGAGGGTGAAAATAAGCTAAGGTTTCTATTCACTGAAAAGAGATTCATGAAGTAGGGAAAAATTTTCAGCTCCATGAGATGGATTTAAAACTTCATGATTCAGGTCATCTTTGGTCTCCCGCCACAGATGCATGGCGTTGGAAAATTGTGCGTCTGAACACTAAACTGCCTTTTGCACGAAGAACATTGGGAAATACAGCAAAACTGAGTAGAAAAACTTGATACACATATCAATTAAAAGAACATTTCATTCCTTTACATCGATTAAATACAAACAATAAATTTCACGACTCTGATGTTGAAAAACCCCACTAACTACGTTCCCACTAACTACGTTTCCTGATCACTGCATCAGAGCCATGCATTAAAAACCGTGACATCTTGATAAACAACACTTTAAATTCCAACTTGAGAGCAGCGTTAAGACACTTCAATCCTGACATTTGAATTAAAGTCGGTGCAGAAGCATCACAAAACTGAAACCCCTCTGATGCCTCACCTGGAAATCCGTTTCGAGCCTGCTGAGCTTGACAGCGTCTCTCGCTGTTATCCGCCTCTCAGTTGCAGCCAGCGTCAAAATTAAGGATTTCAAAGCGTCTGTCCCGAACAGCATACCTGGTAGAGCGAGAATACATTTACAATCACTCCTAAACTTTCCAGTACAAAGTAGTGCTAACATCAAAAGGTCATATTCAATTTCATGTTAATCATTTCAAGCTAAAAAATAAATTAATAGTTAACAATCGCTGGCTATAACCACTGTCGTATTTCCTATGGAGTGGCTGTTTACTACTATTGTAGACCTTATTTTTGAGTTTTCGTGCTTTGAACACAAATGGTTCTTGGTAATAATGGTTCTAACCATGCCAATCGGTATTTCGAAAATAACACAACTCGGCACGTTAAAGGAAAAAATCATCATTCACCAAGACAAATATAATACAAGATGTTCAGTGGTAGAAAATCTGCGAACAAAACACAATAGCTACAGAATTTTGTGAAGATAAGTAGAATATTCATGTTCTTCCATCGAGTGTAGTTCCACGCCCTGAAGAAAATATTTTATTCACACACGCAACAACATTCACGCTTTCGCTTGCAAAATTTGCGAAAAATTACCTCAAACCCATCCAACCTTCGCAATTTCAGAAATTTGTACTTAACTTGAAAAAAAAAAAACAGCACAAAATGAATGTACTAGATTTGAATATAAGTTAGTTTAAACTTCCCTATCTACCAATAAATATATTGCCGAGAGAGGAAAGAGGAAGGCGCCATTTAGAGTGATATTAAGGGAACAAAAAATTTACCATGGCATCAAAACAGCATGATCAAAAGAAGTTGATAAAGCAAGACATCAGTTGAAGAAGAAAGGAGAAGGTGCTGAAAGAATGACAGCAGAGAAGCGAAAAAGATGGTTCATAACAAAAATTTAAAAATTTTTGAGCTACAAAAGGAACTCGGGACCTCACGTCTTCCCCCTGACAGTCAATTTCTGCTAGGGTAGGTGTAGAAAAACATTCTACCTAATGGTATTCTAATTAATTGACAAATTAAAGGTAGGTACACTAGCTGAATTAATAACAAATAAATTAAAACTGTAATAAAAAACTAATATTTATTTAGTAGAGACAAAAAGAAAGCATGAAAAATGAAAAATGTTTGAATAACTTGCTAGTTTAGTAAAACGAAAGACTTCGAAATATAATAATTCATCAACACAAAAAAAATTGAAGTATCTGGGATTTATGAACAATTATCCCTATTTATAATGTTCGCGATTTTCTAAGTCACGCAGTTGCTTTATTTGCGCTAGTTTTCTCAAAAATACATTTGAACATATCTTCTTTTACCACTGCGATTGTTACAGCAAATGCATAACAGAATCTAGAAAACACAACCAATGAGTCACCAATCTTTTTCTAACACTGCTATTTTTGCAGCAAATGCATAACGGTATCTAGAAAATACAACCAATGAGCCAAATTTTGAGTAATCTTTAAATGAGTTGTAGTCGGAACTACAGAAAATTTGCTCGGACCTGCAACTGCCCAGTGGTTATGGGAGAGAATGTGCCGCCTAAGCAGCCCGAGCGCTTCGTCAGATACGACTGCAGGGACGATACCAGTCGAAGGTTCGATCTTCACCCCGTATCGCTCATTGAACCACCGCAGTATGGGCCACCAGTTCTCTTCTTGGACGGCGCTGAACTGTTCGCTGTTCTGAGTGCACATAGATGGTAAAAACCGAATAAAAATAATAAATGACAGCCAAAATATTGTGTATGGTTCAACTTAACTTAAAATTTCTGCAGAGGGATGAACAAACAAGGGAGCACGAGAAGCAGCCCTCCAATTTGAAGTAAAACACTGCACTGTGTATACGAGAGAATAAAATAATTTCTGGCAACAAAAAAATATATCCTGAAATACTATACTGACGCTCAACCAGCTTGCGGGCAATATAACTTATGTTTCATAATAAAATGATGAATCATTTAAAGTTCATTCAGATTCTTTAAAAAGTTGTGTTGACGTAGAAATCCTACTGAAGATGACGCAGCTTCACTGCCATCAGATTGGGCGGCAGTAAGGCAAAAAAAGAATACATTTTTCGGTAATTGGGTGACATTTAAAAAAATGGATCGCACCAATCTTAGAGAGACTACAGCGATTGAAGTCGATGAAAACACGTACCTCATCAGCAAAGAGCACAGTGTCAGTAGGGATGAATTCGAGTAAGCTGTCGACCATGTCCCACTTGCTGAGGCGATTTGGGTTGTCCACAACCGTGTATGATAACCCAGTCTGGTGAACAACATTGATATCAATGGTACGGCATGCCAATGTCAGTCCCTACGCATATACTAGAACAACGTTAGAAGAGTTCTATGCGGACGCGCGTAAATTTTATTTTGAATGCACAATTATGTATGTTTTAACACACCCTACTGTAAATTAATAATAATTTTGAAATACTTTAATATTAAAGCTTCATACAACTCTCTTGAAAACTCATTGCGCTATTTGAATGTTTAATGTCAATTTTGATGATTGATATTACTATTTAAAATATTGAAGTAGCCTGTTTTTATTTCGTTTGCTCCAGTCTGAATATCGTAAACAAAATGAAAAAATTGATTTAAAATTTGAGTTCAGCATAATGGATACCTATCAGACGCTCAGAATTTATGACAATAGAGTCGTTTTCGCAGAAATAGGTGTGGAATTTCATCACTCAGTAAACGGCAGGGACGTGTTCGTGGTTCGAGGGATGCTACCTAGTTTGCTACTCATACATGTTTTCATTTCATCCCATGCAGAGAAAAGATACACCAGTATTTTTTTGAGAGTCATTGCCTAGGCATTGAAAATTTAATGTTTCACCGCACTCCGAACGGTAAAGTATACACTATTAAGTGATCAAGCTAAGACACATGATTCGTTTAGAGACAGGAAGCACTCAGACTGACAAGATGCATGAAGCCAGGTACGATGACGTCATGGACTGCTCTCCACTCTTCAGCTACTGCCAAAGCCAGAGGATAGCTCGGTACCTGGCAGAAAGAAAAAACAAATCACCATTTCCTCTTGAAATTGATCTCCTGAAGTGATATCCTTCTTTGCCTCCTGTGATTTCAATGGCAATATAACTCATTTTCAGATTAAACTCGCAATGATTGTCAATAGACGTGTGACAACTAGAATACATGCTGGCAATAATTCACTGTAAATACCTGCAAAATATTTCCCATCGGAGTCTTGAGCTTCCGGTGATCAAGATTAATTTCATAACAGCCTGATGTGCCCGCTACACTCACGTTCTTGTAGAAACGTTTCGCTGCAAATAACAGAAATGTAAATGAAAGGCAAAAATGAAGGATTCTCTTCTTTTTTAGAAATATACTACAGAACTCGCGTTGAATATCATAAAGCATATCTTCATAATAACCCTCATTGTACCACGAAACCGAAAAAGTTAGGTCTTCCGAGTTGCAAAATTTCCCCTGTCGTTTTTTAAAACCGTTCATAGTTGCTACTTCAATGTTTTATAAATAATCATGAATATTTTAGGTTAGTCATTGATGTGCTTAGTATATCATCAATTTCTATTTATTCGCATTATACTCCAGTAATGCAAATTAACATACCTTGTGCAGCGCCTCTGTAGCACGTCACCTGCGTGTGTGCAACAGGCAGCAATAGGCGCGTCGATGCCGCTGATAAGCGAAGTATGGATCTCCCACTCATGGTGTGCAATGAAATACTCAAATTTTTCACTAAAATTTCAAAGAAGTACAACCCAGAAACTGAATATTAATTGAAGAAAATTAATTTTCGGTACATTCCCACACAAAAACACACACTGGTTCTTTTTCAGTTTGCCCACACATCACAAATGAAATCCAATAGATTAGATTATATGCTAGTTTAAGCCTCCCTAACCGCTAAAAAATCAGAGCGTTTCGAAAAGAGGAAGTAGGAAGGCACCATTTAGTATGGAGATAAGGGAACGCGGAAATTTTGCAGAAGGGGCATACAAACAGTAAGTTGAAGAAGAAAGTGTTAGGTGCTGAAAAACAGGACAGCAGTGAAGCGAAAAAAGGTGGTTCTTAACATAAGGAAAAAACATTTTATTTCAACAGATTATTAGATTATTAGTTAGTTTAAGCCTCCCTATCCTCAACAAATGAGATCCAAAGAGAGGAAGGAAGAAGGCACCATTTAGTATGGAGTTAAGGGAACGTGGAATCTATACAGAAAGGGCATAGAAACAGTAAGATGAGAAAGAAGTTCATGAAACAAGATCAAAGTTGAGAAGAAAGTAGTAGGTGTTGAAAAAACAGGACAGCAGTGAACCGAAACAAAGTTGGTCCATAACAAAACAAACACCTATGATATTTTAACAAAAAGAAAGCCTACCTAACCATTAGCTCGGGCCCTCACATTGTCCCCCTGGGAGCGCTAATTCCCATAGATACAATAGTAGTATCCTCCTGAGGGGATTTTCTTTCAACAAAAAAAGGCCTACCTAACTCTCAGTTTGGGCCCTTACACATTTTCCCCTAGGAGTACTAATTTCCATAGAGACAATAGTTGTATCCCTCTGAGGGGAATGAAGTCCAATAACAAGTTGAGAATAATCGCGATCAAAAGATAACTGATGTCCACAAATAGTATGAAAACATTCATAGCCAACTAAAAAAACGTGAGATAATCTATTTAGTCCGTGGCAGATGTCGGCATATATAACATACCTGAGAAACAAACTTATTTTTTAAGATCGAAAACTGATGGAAAAAGTCTAAAAGCAATGATGAATGGAGAGAAATCGAAGTGAAATATTCTAATTTTTTAGTTTTATCAGGTCAGAATACCAACCAGGCAAATATTACATGATTTTTCCACGGCTTTTAAGCAGACAATACACAAATTGTATTCATTAGCTATCTCTGAATTGAGTTGCAAAACAACTGCTGTAATGTCTGCTTCTCTGCATATGAATACAAATGTTTTGTGATTGAAAATAAGCACCATTTTTCAATCGCATAGCGACAAGATAATTTCATTGACTGGATCAAGTAAGCTAGTGGACCAACACAGCGTGCTGCAATAAAACAGGCGGTGTATTTATTGTGTATCAATGATAATACGTATTAGATGCTAGTGTAAGCCTCCCTTACCGCAACAAAGGCATTCTAAAGAAAGGAGAGATGAAGGCACTATTTAGTACGGACTCGAGAGAACGCAGAATTGATTATGATTACAAGAAAGTTTCAGCCTCCCTTTACCACAACAAAGATGTTCAAAGAGAGGAAGGATGAAGACACCATTTAGTATGGAGCTAAGGGAACGCATAATTTACGCACAAGGCACATAAAAAAAGCTAAGAAAAAGTTCATGAAACAAGGTATAAGTTGAAGAAAAAAGTAGTAGGTGCTGAAAAACAGGACAGCAGAGAACCGAAAAAAGATGGTCAATAACAAAACAAAAAACCTATTCTATTTCAACAAAAGGAAAGCCTACCTAACCTTTAGCTAGGGCCCTCGTATAACCCCCCTGGGAGTGCTAATTTTCATAGATACAATAGCTGTATCCCTCTGAGGGGGAGGAACGCAGAATCTATGCATAAGGTGCATAGAAACTGTTAGTTGAGAAATACGTTCGTGAAACAAGAAAAAAGTTGAAGAAAGTAGAAAGTGCTGAAAAAACAGGACAGCAGTGAACCCCCCAAAAAAAGATGGTTCTCAACCAAACAAAAGCATTTCATTCCAACAAAAAGGTCTATCTAACCGTTAGATCGGGATTTCCCATTTTCCACTTGGGAGAACTAATTTCCATAGATTCAATAGTTGTATCCCCCTGAGAAAATGTGTATCACTGAAATGAGAACCGAAAACCTACCTAAAACCCTTCAGAAAAAAAGATAGTACGTTTATGAGAACGAGAGTTTCAAGAGGGCTACACTTCTTTTGAGTTTATACTCATCTCTGGTCCGGAAAATCTACATTGCATTGGTTCGAATGCTTCAGAGAGCAAGATAGCAAATTGCTCAACTGACTTTTTAAAAGCTTTTTTGGAGCTTACTCTGGAGCAAATCATTTAGAATTAACAACATCTAAGCATATAGACCTCCATTATTATTTTCCTAATTTAGAATCTCAGCATTTTTAAATTATGAAATTATTTTGCACGAAATTTGAAAGAATATAATAAAAAAAGATTAGGTGACCAATGATATGTTATGAAACATCGCTGAAGGGCAACTGAAGGGTGGCAAGTCCCCTTACACGAGCCAGCTCGTGTCCCCGCAGTATAAGGTTTGTCTACCTGCAGCGGTCGTCACGTCTGTGACCGACATTCAGGCCAGTTTTATGCTGTTTTAAGCTATATGCTTCAATGAAGTATTAACCGCTGTTGCCGTGAAGAACCTTTGATAAGTTAATTTCCGGGGAAGTAATTTGCTCAAGTGAAGTCATTAGGATAGAAAAAACAAAGTAGTATAAAATGTGCACACACAAACACGGCAGTGGAAGACGA
Source organism: Platorchestia sp. MABIK (assembly GCA_014220935.1). NCBI lineage: Eukaryota > Metazoa > Arthropoda > Malacostraca > Amphipoda > Talitridae > Platorchestia > Platorchestia sp. MABIK. The sequence goes on from JACJUY010000296.1 coordinate 52,034, forward strand.
GAGTGCTTAAAACGCACCCTAATCGCTAAATGAAAATTTCTTTGGTGATATAAAAATTGGAACTTTGATTTGACAAGACATAGCTCTCTAATAGGTAGATAAAACGCATCGTGTAGAAACCGCAGTACTCAAATTCGCTAAAAAAACAAACTGTTAGTTTACACGCACACATTAGAGGAAAACGAATGTGACTCGGGAAATGAATTCTAAGTTGGAGCAAACAACTATGGCACAATTCAACGCCAAGAATAACAATCTCCTAAAATAGAGGCGCTAATGAAGAATGTGGTCACTAATTCAACGCAGGCTAACAATACGATAAAGAGAACTAACCAGGATTAAATTTATGTAATACCACTGCAGTCCAACTAGGCGATAATTTAACACATTTAATATACAAATCTTCTTTGGAATAATCTTCGGGACAAAACGCAGTCAAATATTCATAATCTCGCGTTATTTTGGAGAAATGACAAACATAGAAGAAAATAATTCAACAGTAATCAAAGGCCTCGCACATTTGAATTATAAACGTATTAATTAACGATCCAAAAAAATTCAAGCTGATAGGAAGAAATTCAAGTACGTCTTAACTCAACCACAAAAAGAAACAATATTGAAAAAGTTATGGGAGCAATAAAATATTCCAAACTGGCTATTTCCTCAGCGCAAAAATGAACAATTTTGGACAACTTACTTTAAGGCAGATGCAAACATAGCTTCTGTGAAGTTCCTAGACGCTATTAGTCCCAAAATGCGCACAAAGAGTATAGAAAAAGTATGTATGACCCTGTCATTATTAGTTAAGTTTTCCTGTCATCTGACATAACAGCGCTGTTCAAAGTCGCCCTGCCATTACGGAAGAAACAAGTACGCGTGCGGCAAAGACCCCAACGACACATCTCGCTCCGACTTACGAGTATGAACCCCACCTAATTTTAAGACCAATATAGCCCGGTGCTGCCATACAAATCTGAGGGAAGGCTAAGGATGAATCAAGACCTTTACGCGTAATACTGGAACTCAGGCGCGCACTCTCAGTCAGTATTGGTTCACAACCAAGTCTAGTAACTTTTAGCCAGAGGAACCAGCAGCTCACGTTGGTTCGCCGCATTTTCTTGATGCAAATTCTTTTCCAATGCTTGTAGTTTACCCTTGAGAAGGCAGGTCATGGAAAAAGCCCCAACCGGAACTAATTAGCAACAAATAAGCTTTCACCTTCTTTTGGGCTTCCGTGCATACCCTCGTATTCTATACATTTTTTCTTTATTCAACATGTCTCAGTCATCAACCTGTGTATTTAGCTAGTTCTTTCAATTACATCACATTCACCGCATATAGTTCCTCAAGCATCATCTTCAGGTGTGAAACCTTATTACTAAGCACTTGACACTACTACACAACTGGTACGTAACACCTGTAAAAATCGTCAATATTCAATGTATTCGTATGTTCCAGACTAAAGCAAGTCAATAGAGACAGGAAAAAAATACTCCGAGCGAAATGAAAGTCTCAACGTAAATATTGCACCGTAAATATCCAGCCCAATGATACATGCATTATAACTCAAAATCTGCAGCACTAATTAATATATAAGTTGAATTGCTTTCAGAAAGACAAGAAACTTAAACTTAAATTTTTGAAAACAATATCAAATAAAATAAATATCACATCATAAATCATAATAAATATTTCTTAAATTCTTGATTGCACAAAGATAAAATTCCATTTAGATGATAAAGAATATATCGAACACAGACAATTATCGAAAAATGCTCGTGATTTACCACAACGAAAGCCTGGTGCTATTCCTGAACCACTTGCTCCTAATGCACAGAGTCCCAGACCACGTCGATCAACACTCATGGAGAAAACATTAGGAACTACAAAGAAGACCCGAATGAGCTCACTACGGATCACCATCCGTAAGCACAGTCTGTATAAAGCCTTGCCACTAAACCCACCAGTAGATTAATGAAGTGGCAAGCTCTTCTTTAACACATGGATATCATGCACAGAGATCGGCAGCTTTATATTTACGAGTATGTCTATATATATTGAGTTGAAAATAACTATTCAAAACGGGTTGAGATCTGAAGTTGCTGCAAACATGGTTGACTACAAAGTAATCTGGGACACTATGTGTAGTTATGGGTACTTATAAATTTCATACTGTCTGAAAAAGCATAATCCAAACATTACGCATTAGACATACTAAATAGAAAAATTTAAAAAATGTCAACTGGGCAAAGTTTTCAGGAACTTTTTATCAATGAGACTTCTTATGATGGAAACCCAGTCAAGAAAAACATTTTCATCAGCCCAACGAATCCCTGTTGACAGTACTGCTTCTCTATTCAAAACTTTCTAGGAGGTCAACTATTCCCTGAATGATCTAGCGCGACTCCCTGAAACTGCGCTTGGTCCAAGCAACGATAAGCACAGCGCTCAAAACTCCGTAGAGCAGCAGCACGGGGTCCAAGTCGCAGTGCTGCAGGTACAGCCAGTCCAGAGCTCTACACAAGTGAGGGTTGGTACAGGCATTAGGGGCCACGCCTCCCAACACTCCGACTTGCTTCAGGTACTGAAGCAGCGGGGGATGTGTTGCGCTGAATACGGGGAAGTACTCTCCTTCTTCTCGCCTTCGCCACCAGTTGCCGCTGGGACTGACAAGCAAGTAAAGGTCAAGTAAGCGGTAATGAGCTCGACAGTGCTTCTTCTGGGACATGCTTGACACCTGAGCTGCATCAACTAAGAAATCAGGTCAAGGGCAATAAGCAAGGGAATGCAAAAGCCCTCATCTTTTCTTGGCAGAAAGTCCACAGCTATGAGGTCTTCCCATTTTCTAAATTAAATTTAAATTTAAAATAGCAATAGAAAAATTTTACTGACAAGGAAATAGCAAAAGATATCAATTGAACATTGAAAAGGGGACTGAGTAGCTGAAGCAGCTCGAAATATTTACTAAACTCATAGATGAGAGTGTCAGAATTAAATCATAGACAAAAGATGGTTCGTATAACACAAACTTGAATATTTCAGCTTTGGAAGTGAGGATAGGAGAAGACGTTCAATTGAGTTTGATTATGAGCGCTTTGTGCCATCATTTGAAAAATTGTCAGAAGCGGTTAGTAAAATTCTTCAATTTTGCTGCTTCAGACTCAAATTTGTTCTCCAGCTCATAATTTGAGAAGGCTACCTCTCTCAACTACCATGAGGGAATTGAAACTCCTACTTTTGAATTTTTTCAGTGAAATGGAAAGATTTCTTCAAATAATTGGATAAAATAGCCCATGACTAGTTTGAAATAAGGGATAGGTGAACATGAAAATTAAAACAACAATTAAGTGCCATGAGAACGCCAAGATTTAATTGAATATTATTTTACACCAACAGCACACATTTTGCATGGGAGATCTCAATGTTATATCGAATAAACAAAGCTCGAGTGCGACTTATTCAATAATAGAACAGGCTTAGAGCAGCGTATAGCTTTTGATCTTCATTGAGGCACTGAAGCATTCAAAATGGTGAACAACTTCAATTCATGTTTTCTTATGAATATGTGAGAGAAGTATGCCCATTTCATGCGTTCTTCACTGTGCTGGACACTAGTAGTACACAAATTGGGTTAAATATGAATGTACTAGTGCTTGTATGATGACTGGGATGAACCCAAGAATGGGTCCCTTGGCTCATTTCTGTTACCAAATCCTTTTCTACATTTGACGGGAAAAAGAGCTCGCCTCGTAAACTATCATTTTCAGCAGAAACAGTTCTTAACCGCTAAGCATGAACCCTCACTACTCCAAAATAACTTTTATATGAACTGCTTCATTCTAGATATAAAAATTGTTCAAGCTTTCCCGCATACGATGTGACTGAAGAAATAGTGTAGATTAAGGCAGATAAGTAAAAGTTGTCAAATTTTATTTACAAACAAAAGTACTTCATGTCGCTCAAAATGGTGCTATTCTCCTGGTGTACTACAGATATCATCCATTGGTTCCTTGCAACCCTGAGAGGAAACTTTACAATCCGTTTTCTGCAGACATAAGTGCTCAAAATCTACCAACTTAACCCTCTACCGCCTCACGTTCCCCACATGGTACACTCAATAAAACTGCTCGTATATTTTATTTCTCGTCAAGTAGATGCTCTTATGTATTTTTTGAAGTTCACTGCCGAGTTGCAGTTCGTCTCTAATGTGATGTTGGAGACAACCTGATGCTAGAGCCACGTCTAATAACGGTGGTTATAATACCGGCAATATGAGTAGAAAAATTAGGCGGTAGAGGGTTAATAGAGAAATCCTGAAATAGTGATCGCTTCAAAAAAAATTTCTTGTCTACCAGCCAAGATCATAAATGACAATATTTCCCTCTCAATTGAATATCATATGATTGAACTTTAATTTCATATCCTAAATCTTCATACGTGATTGAGGAACACATCCACTCGTAATAAATGAAAGCTTTCATACACACGCAGTACATTAGAAGCACACTCTCTGAATTTGTTCATACATATGAACAAACCGTTTTTGTTAAATATACGCTTCAATTTTTACAGAGAAATATGTACAAAATTTTAGTTAAAACGAAAATCAATGCTAGATGAAAACCGAAGTGCACTATGTTTTCAAACAAGAGGTACCGTCCGTACGCATGTAGCATGTTCAGCATTACTTCATCGACTCCACGTTACTATATGGTCGTGTTGAATAACTCAGAGAATTATACAGTACAGAGAATATAACGTATCTTATAATGTGACCAATTAAACTGTCTTTTTAAGTTGATGCAAGTAATTTTAATTTACAATAACTATTAATCATTTTTTGATTGATTGGGCAACAATTGATAGGCCACAAATTGAACAGATCGACAAACTAAAAAATTTTAGGAGTGATTGAACAGCTACAATTCAATTAAGTAAAAAAAAACAGTATTGGTCAAAAAGAACGAACAGGGCAAACAATACAGATTGAAGACAATAGTGAAATTTGTCATGACGGGAAGAATGAATTCACGGTGATTTACTGGTGACGCACTTAGCTCTTATTTTTATTGCTGTAAAATTTTGTGCATTCTTATAGGAAACCTTCTAATAAGACGGGTTTCAATACAGACTCACATCTCATCAAGCAAGAGCACAAAATCCCTAAATATACTTTTTCACTTGTCAAAGCGTCAGGACTATTTCCTCGACACTTGTTGCCTAACAAAGCCTAAATCTAGAACCAAGGTAGGTAAAATCATGTACTCATCACTGACTCGTCAAGCGAGGTGTAGTAGTAGAGGTACTTCTTGGCTCGGATGAACTTGGGAGGGCTACCTCGCCACGGAGACTGGGGATCCAACATCCTGACAATGGAAAAAATCCAACATTACTTTCCACCATTATGAACAAAGTCAAGTATTGCAATTGAACTTCAGGCAGTTAACGGAAACGTCATTGGCGTGATCCGCAGCCAATACATTTGAGAGATGGCAGTATTTCTGAATGCATCCAGGGTTGTTTTTAGAGTAGTATCGAAGTTAGATAAGTATAATGAACGTTCATATTACAACAATGAACGTTCACATTCAGAGTAAGTATAATGAACATTCATATAACATTTCCATGTCTTTTTCCAGTACTAAACAATTATTAGGATATTTTACACGAAAATCAGCATTTACGCAAACTCCGTTATAATTGGATCATGAGTTTACCATTATTCCTTGCTTTTCAAGTACGCTGTGATTCCTCTTTCAAAGAATTGTTAAAACCGTCTATATGTACAGTACACTCGACATAAAGCGCGACTACAAAGACCATAATCAAATGAACCAATGTGTGCAGCAGTGATGCTCAAAAGTTATGGGATAGAGTAGTAGAGTTTATGATCGTTTGGAAAATGACAGCATACACAGGAAAAACTACTGCGTGCGAAAGGACACAAAGCAACGGTAACGCTTGAGAGTTAAACGTTAAATACTGAAAATAGGTGGCACAGTACTCAGAAAATGCATTGAGACAATGAATAGGCGAGAGACACCGTGTAGCGTAACACGACGATGTAAGAAAAAATCTTCATCTAAGCGGTACAAGTTATTTACCGAGAGGTGATAAAAATGGAATACAATCCCTGCTATTAGGAAGTAGGTTTAGAAAATTCTAATAAACACGTACAGCCCAACATCGCAGCGAAGTTCATCCGAGGTTCAAAGACATTTTTACTCTCGAAACTGAACGCGTAAATCTGAGATAGAATAGCAAGATAGAATAATAAAAACAGCAGAATACAAAACAATAATAAAACACAAAATTACAAAAGAAGGATGACAAGAGACAGAATAAAGAGAGACTAGACAGAATAGTGAAAAATAAACACAATATACAAAAAAGCAAAAGAGAAACACAAGATGCAGAAAAGCAAGAGAGAAACACAAGTTACAGAATAACAAGAGAGAAACACAAGATACAGAATAACAAGACAAAACCTAACAAGATCGAGGAGGTTGAGAACACGGACCTGACAACTTCAGGCGCGCCCTGCAGGAGCCTGTAAGCGGTGCTGAGCAGCCAGGGGTTGTGGTTGTAGGAGCCCAGCGCTGCAAACCACAGCTGCCAGTCCAGACGGGGCTGGTGCGGCGCTGCAACAACGGTCACCAGCCTCATTTGTGGTCACGTTTGAGAAAATTCTATGCTTCAAACCCGTGGTCCGCCTTTGGTTCTTGTTTCTTTCCGTGATCAGCAACAGACGGGTAGATATTCAAAATATTCAACTTTTTCAAAAGCTTTCGATCCAATTTCTTTAACTTTTAATTTTTGACGTTATCCAAGGAAACATCCCGTCGCTTTCAAACCTACTCACACTCACGATGTCTTCCCATTACGTTTTCTTTCAAACGCAACCCCATATTTCCTCTTCTCTTCATGGAAGCAATCAACTGTACTGTGAGACTAGCACACAAATATTTCTGTTAATATAACTCCGTCATCAAAGCTCAAGCCTGAGACAAGAGACAAACTTCACTCTCAGATGTAATTTATTTGAATGAATAGTTCAAGGAGGACAGCCGATCCAAAAGTGGACCTCAAATTTAAACATCGGCGTATCACGTTCAACATGAAAATTTCGTAATTTCAAATACTTTCCTTAAAATAAAAAACACAAGTGATGGAATTCGAGTTATTTTTCACACATATTGCTTCGCAATCTACCAGTAAAACTAAACGAAATACACGCGGCGTCGTACCTCCAGCACAAAATTTTCACTGTCGGTAAAAAATGTATTAAAAATTAATGGTAAAAATTATAAATTCAAATATTTACGATAGTCACTCCTAAGCAACTCCAGTACTTTAACGCTGTAAATGAAACATGACCGCAGCTGATCTTAATCCGCAATAATTCAGAGCGTCAGATTCATTTTTCACCAACGCATGTTTGCACAGATCTGACCAATTGGATTGTCCACGCATGATTGGGTTACTTCTAACGATGTAGGTATCTGGGATCCTTGGGCCAAGGTGCTAATACTGTACTCATTCCATTATTTGTCACTTGTACAGAATTCAACATATTCAACACACTGCAAATGACTATTGTAACGAGAAATCACAAGAAACAATAGTGACATACCCCCGGCCTGGAAAGCAACGTAAAAAATCAAACAAAGATTTGATGATAGCTCAAATTCTCTCACCGACGAAAGGGGGCGCGCGGTCGACGCTGCCCGGCTTGTACGGAAACTCATACTCGACCCAGGGGCCTGCCACGTCATTGGCTCCCTCGAGCACGACTTCGGGCCGGCCACCCACACCGGTCATTGTTCTGAAGAGGCCGTACGAGGAGGCGAGATGCAGGCGCTCTGACGCTACAGAGTAGGCGCGAGTCAGCAGAGGCGATAGCTCGCGCTGGGTCTCTTGATCCAGTGATGTGTAAGGGACCTGAGCATCGGCGTTTTTGTTAATTCTACATGGCGACTTACCAGACATGCTTTTATTGATTCTATCGGGCGAGTTACCAGAGATGATCTTATTAATTCAGCAGGGCAACTTCTGTGGTGTGCACTTATTAATTCAGCAGGGCAACTTCTGTGGTATGCACTTATTATTTCAACAGGGCAACTTTTGCGATAGGCTTTATATTTTTTCATTTAGCTACGATTTAATTTCACTCAAGGTCAAGTTTCAAAACTGCGTTACAAAAATCAGCTCCGAAACACCTTACTTCCAACAGTTGAACAAACAGAAAATGCCTTCATGCACCCATGCTGTGCTAACTCTCACTGTCACAGCAATAAGGATAGTATGGCAGAAATGCTCAAGCATGGCAGCAGTAGAGACGGTTATTTCAAATAATACAGTGATACTAGCTAGTGTCACCTGTGTTCGTAGAACTACGGTACTGTTCTTGTTATGCTATTTTGATGCCAACGTCAGATGGTTTAAAACTGACACTTTAAAACTGAAGGGCGATAATAATTCGTTTCCAATCAGAAGCAGTACTTGATACTAATACTACCGAACACAGTATCTAAAAATTGTCAATTGTTACTTTAAAATTGTCTACACTTATACTAGCGTCAAAACTCCAAATACCAATACCGATATTAAATGGCAGACACATGTTCTCATACTACTTCTGAAGGCTTCATCAATATCATCCGATACTGAAATTTCTGATACTGAAACGAAAGGAAGACTGAAACGCAAGGAAGACCGGAACACAAGGAAGACCGGAACACAAGAAAGACCGGAACACAAGGAAGACCGGAACACAAGGAAGACCGGAACACAAGGAAGACCGGAACACAAGGAAGACCGGAACACAA